>CM056056.1:67312589-67627589 GCA_029574335.1 Rana kukunoris | reverse complement strand
CAGGGGTTTACCCTATTAAAAAAAATTGTTTGTAATTTGTGTTTGGGGTTAATGTTGGGATGGTGTACCTGGGGGGGTGTATTTTGGGTAGGGGGTGGACAGCAAACATGTTCACCATATGGGGATTGCGGGTGTGTCGTTTGTGGTTGGGTTGTGTGGGCAAATGAGCCTGTGGACTGTTTATGGATAAAATTTGTGTGGGGGGAGAGGATGGGGTCACGATAATGATTTGTAAAGTGTGGATGGGGGGATTGGGGTGGGTGATGTTGAATGAAGTTTAAAGTGATGTTTTGTGGAATGTTTGGGGGTGGTAGGGTTTAATGAGGGTTGTAGACGAGGGGGTTTGGTGTAGGAGAAGATTTTTGGATGTTTGTTTAAATTTATGATGGGGGTTTAGTAGAAATCAACATATTATACAACCTTTTGTTTAAACATTGTTGGTAGTCATTTGGGATACTTTTGTATTAGCCCCTAAGATGATTGTGAATGGGGAGGGGGTTTGGGTTCATTATGATTGGGTGTATCTTGCATATAGGTTGTTTATGGTTGGGGTTCGGAGGTGATGAACTGGTGTATGGGGTGGTAAGTGCACTTTAATGGGAACTAGGGATTCTTACTATTATTATTATTATTATTAGGGATTCTTACTATTATTATTATTATTATTACACTATTTTTATTTTTATTATTTATTATTTATTATTATTACGGATTTTTTATTCAAAAACTGATTCCCCTGAATATAATTTTTAATTTATAGTTTTCAATTATTCTTGTATTTAGATTGTCAATTATTATACATTTACCTATACAAATAATTATCCTTTTTTCTGTTGAATATATGTACACTGATATTTATTCATATTTATTTTTATATTAATTAATTAATTTTTTATATTAATTAATTTATATTAATTAATTTTCATATGCATATCTAATAATTTTTTATATTAATTTTTTTATATTAATTTAATTTTCTTATTCATTTTTGTCCTATCATCAACCTTATATATATATATGTGTGTGTGGGTATACATATGTATATATATATACATTTATTGTCATCATTTACTCATCACATATATATATAATTTTTTATAGGTATGTATATGTTTTTTAATATATATATTTCCCATATTATTATATTTTTTTATATACATATTCTTTACATTGTTTATATATTTTTACATGATGACATGACATTAGGCTAAAATCCCTTTTAGTTCTGTATTGTTTGGATTCTTTTCATATGCTGTGTATGCAATGGTTAACCTCTGAACTAGATAGGCACCGATATATAAGACGTCCTCCCCGATTGGACGTCTATGGATCTGAAGAAGCAGCTGGACTGTGAAACGCGTTATCCTATTGGTTCCCTCGTTTTGAGCCCGCCACGTCACGTCACGTCACTTCCGGTGAGACTGGCTTGTGTTTGCGCTCCATCGTGAGACGCACGCCGTCGTACACGGCGCTTCCAAGTTCCTCCAGGCTGTCCCACTCGCTGGTTCCCATCTACAGCACCTCACCACCAGGAGCGGACACCCCTCATACACCGGATGATGACTACATCCATGGTCTTATACATGCCCAATATTCACTTTTAATGTGTGAGTAGCCATTTGGCCGTTCTCTTATTGTATTTTATTATATCGATTAAATGCGTTACTGCACTTAGATTGGGCGCATCCTTGTTTCTTTTTGTCTATCTTTGTACAGAGTATGCTTCTGCTCTTCTGGGATTGCTGCCGCTGAAGTGCAAACTTGGATTTCTTATGGACTCATGAACTCATTATATATTTTCTTCTTCTTTTTCACGAACATTTATTCTGACATTTAGATTACTTGCCAAGGTAGTTCTATTATCCATCTCCCCTTGCGCCATCAGAAAATATATTTTTTTAAGGTTTAGAAGTACGTCTATAGGAATGTTTGACTATTCTTACAGAAGCGCGTTTGTGAGGTCAGGCACCAATGTGGACAAGAAGGCCTGGCTCAAAGTCTCTGCTCTGATTCATCCCAAAGGTGTTCTATCGGGTTGAGATCAGACTCTGTGCAGGCCAGTCAGTTTCCTCAACCCCAAACGCGCTCATCCTTGTCTTTATGGACCTTGCTTTGTGCGCAGTCATGTTGGAACAGGAAGGGGCCATCCCCAAACTGTTACCACAATGTTGGGAGCATGAACTTGTCCAAAATGTCTTGGTGTGATGACGTCTTTAGAGTTCCCTTTACTGGAACTAAGGGGCCAAGCCCAACTCCTGAAAAAACAAACAACCCCAAACCATAATCCCCCCTCCACAAAATGAGGACTGAAGAAGGAGAGTTGGGATTTTAAATGAGGTAGGAGTAGATAATAAATAATTTATTAGTGACAAAACTGTAGTAGACCAATAATTTCATGTATATACATACTTGAATTGCACAAAGTATAAAATATGATGTATAAGAGAGTACATGCAAGTACAAACATAATCATAATAGATACATAATAGTTCATAGAGTAGTACAAGTATGACCAGTAAACTGGCCTACAAGTGCCAGGGCGGCATTCCCGTTGGCTGTGTCTATATTCACAAGATATATTGTATATTGAGCAGATGGATAACGAATCATATCAAGTATAATTGTGGCATCAAGTACAGCTCGACACTTTTCGTGGATATCTCCACTCATCAGGAGCAGATGCGACAGAATCCTATAGGATATAAAGGTATAATAGTATATTAAACCACACTCTGTAGCATGTGGCGACTGGTACATCTTCTGATGCTGCGGCCATATATATCACCACCTCGGCTCCAGTGGCAGGGTTGATGCTCCAAGCCCACCATGTACCAGAGTGCGGTTTAATATACTATTATACCCTATAGGATTCTGTCGCATCTGCTTCTGATGAGTGAAGATACCCACAAAACGCGTCAAGCTGTACTTAATGCCACAATTATACTTGATATGATTTGTTATCCATCTACTCAATATACAATATATCTTGTGAATATAGACACAACCAACGGGGATGCCGCCCTGGCACTTGTAGGCCAGTTTACCGGTCATACTTGTATTACTATATGAACTATTATGTTTGTACTTACATCTTATACATCATATTTTATACTTTGTGCAATTCAAGTATGTATATACATGAAATTATTGGTCTACTACAATTTTGTTACTAATAAATTACTATCTACTCCTACCTCTGCATTTAAATTGCTTCATTTAAAGTCCCAACTCTCTTTAATGTATCTGAACCAGGGATGGAGGCACTGGCCTGTGCCTCATTTAACCACTTATGGAGCACCGCATGTACATTTACATCGGCAGAATTGCACGTACAGGCACATTGGCGTACCTGTACGTCCCTGCCTAGACGTGGGTCGGGGGTCTGATCAGGACCCCCCCCCCCCGGTACATGCGGCGGTTCCCGTGGCTGTGGAAGCGATCCATGCTGAGGGGGCGGCTGTTCGTTTTTGTCCGCCCCCTCCGGATCGCTCCCAGCCAATGCGCATCCGCCACCCGCCCTATTCCTTTTCCGACGCGCGTATCGGGCGGCTTTGGCGTTCCGCATAGCCGACAATGGCTATACAAAAAGCGGGATTTTTTAACGCCGCGTTTTGTCGCCGCAAATCGCGGGTACAAAACGCCTACACACTTTGTCGCCCAAATACGCCCAAAATCGCCAACGCCTAGGTGTGAATCCAGCCTTACTGTGACAGGCAGTTAGTGTTGGGTTCAGGGTAGCCCCGTACCCACCCCCCCCCCTAATAAAGTTTTAACCCCTTGATCACCGCCCTAGTTAACCTTTTCACCCCCTATTGCCAGTGTAACTAAGCGATCATTTTTCTGATCGCTGTATTAGTGTCACTGTTGTCACTAGGTAGCTATTTTTTTTTTTACTAAAGACATGTGGCTGAATACATTTTGGCCTAAATGTTTGACTAAAATTTAGTTTATTCGATTTTTCTTATAACAAAAAAAAAAAAAACGCAGGAGGTGATCAAATACCATCAAAAGAAAGCTCTATTTGTGGGAAGAAAATGACGAAAAAATTTTGTTTGGGAGCCACGACGCACGACCGCGCAATTGTCTGTTAAAGCAACGCAGTGCCGAATTGTAAAAACGCCTCTGGGCATTTAGCAGCATATTGGTCCGGTCCTTAAGTGGTTAAACTCCCATTCCCCCCCCCCTTCCACAAAATTATAAAGGTTTTGGAGTGTGTCAGATTTTGTTGATGCTGTTGTACCGAGGTTGGATAAAAAGACCTTACTCGTAGGCTTTGTTTAAACTAATTTCAAAGGTCTTTAGTAGGGCTGAGGTCAGGGCATTTAAAAGCTTGATAACGCATCAAACAATATTTATATGAACCTGGCTTTGTTCACAGAAGCATTGTTATGCCGATACAGAAAATGGCCTCCCCCAAAACTGTTGCCACAAGTTTTGAAGCGCACAATTAATGTCTTTGCATCCTGTTGCACAGAATCCTTCCCTGGAAACACCTGAACTCAATGATATGCAAGAGTGTCCACATACATTTCTCGGCAAGGGATTCTCTGTGTTGAGCCCTTTTGATGAATCAGACACTTGTTCAAACCCAATTCTCCTTTATGCCTGTTAGAGATACTGTATAGTAAAGTCAAAGTCACAATTATGTGACTGAAACCATGGCGTTGTACTCCTCACCCACCATCTGCAGGAATTGTAGAGGGGCAGAGACTTAACATTTAGACAACAGTTAATTTCAACCATTTTTAAAGTCTGCTAAAGTTGCACCCAGAGGCTGGTAAAAGTATGGCTTCCCATTTATCATTATACAAACTGCATAACATGCTGTATTTAATCAATTCACGGATGGCAGTCAACTCAATGAAACTGCTGTTGTGTCATTAATCACCTATCTTTACCGCTTCACATGTGCCGTCTAATTCATCTCACCTCAATGACATTTTTTTGCTCACTTGAGAATTACATTATTCTGTAAAAAGAACATTTACCAAACAATTCAGAGTGATGATTTTTTTTCTAATAATCTTGAGGCATGTTTTCCTGTAAACCAGTAGAATGAAATTGTTGTTTAAATATTATTTCCATTATTTTAAAATGACACAGAAAACTTTTTTTTTTTTGTAGTTTCGAATCGGGGGCAGTTCGATAAGAAAACTGAAAAAATACTTTTGCATGGCTAAAAAAACTCTAGTACTGGAAAATCAAATCTGTTATTCTGTCTACTTCGAGTTGAATTTTGTCCCAAGGCTTCTTCTGAACAACATGGTGGGGGGGGGGGAGTGGACAGAGCGCAATGAGATCTTGTTTGGGCCCCTTGTAAAATAACACTCATGCTGTTCCATCTCTGGGGACCTCACTGTTAAACTGTAGCAAAGAAAGAAGGTAACTACCCACTTTGACTTGCCTTCTTTACATTTAATAAACTATGGGCTAGATTCACAGAGCTATTACTCCGGTCTATCTCCTGAGTAATTTCAAATTACCCGCGTCGTATCATTAGTTTGAATCCTCAAACCATGATAAGACGGCTTCGGGCTTCGATCCGACAGGCTTACGTCTTCGTACACCGTCGGATCTACGCTGCAATCTTTTTCCGCCCGCTGGGTGGAGTTTGCGTCGTTTTTAGCGTCGGGGTATGCAAATTAGCTTTTTCCGGCGATCCACGAAGTTACGATCGTCCGTTCCATTCTTTTACAGCATATGTAGTCATCGTTTTGCTGTGTAAAGTTAGGGAAGCAAAAATGTGGTCTAACGTTAGACAGCCCATGTTAAGTTTGGCCGTCGTTCCCGCGTCGAATTTCAAATTTTTTTTGTTTTTGCGCAAGTCGTCCGGGAATAGGAATGTACGTAAACGATGCTACTCAAAAAAAAAAAAAACTGACGTAACGACGTTATTTCGCACAATGCACGGCGGGAAATTTCTGAACGGAGCATGCGCAGTTCGATCGCCGCGGGGACGCGCCTAATTTAAATGCTTCACGCCCCCTAATCGCGTATTTAGATTCCGCCGCAAGAAATACACTACGCCGCCGTAACTAACGGGCCAGATAAAATACGGCGGCTTAGTGTATACTCTGCGCCAGGGCAATTGTACCTGAATCTGGCCCCATGTGTCTAAGACCATAGCCAGCTAGGGCATTTTTACCATTTCTGGTTGAGCTTTTACTACCCAGATCACCTATCTCCTAGGATGAAGGTGATTATGCAGATTTAGTGCCCTGAGAGATGCAATTTGGACGTCAGTGAGGAAGTTGAACTGGTGAAGCAGGAAATAAGCAAGAAGAATGACTGGCTAGGGAGTTTGCGGGCCTGTGTAAATCAAAAGACTGGCAGTATGCGAGGCGAGATACATGACAATTGCTCCATTTCACCTCACATTCGTTCCATTGTAAGGGACTGAACCGGAATCAGGCCCGTTTTTTCCAGCCTCTGTGGCAGGCTGGTTTCCGGTCTGGATGTTCCGTGTCCACAGTCAGTTGGACTTTAACCACTTAAGGACCGCCTCCTGCACATATACGTCGGCAGAATGGCACGGCTGGGCAGATGTACGTACAGGCAAATCCTGTACTAGTACCCAGCCGTGGGGCACGTGCCCGGGACCCGATCGCTGCTGGAGTCCCGTGATTGGTCTCCGGAGCTGAAGAACGGGAAGAGCCGTGTGTAAACACGGCTTCCCCGTGCTTCACTGTGGCGGCTGCATCGATCGGGTCATCCCCGTTATAGGGGGACACAATCGATGTCAGACCTACAGCCACACCCCCCTACAGTTGTAAACACACTTCATACACACACATAACACCATCAGCGCCCCCCGTGGTTAACTCCCAAACTGCAACTGGCATTTCCACAGTAAATAAAGCATTTTAAATGCATTTTTTGCTGTAAAAAGGACACTTTTCAATGTCACAGTCTCTCATATATATATATATATATATATATATATATATATATATATATATATATATATATATATATATATATATATTTATTTTTTTTTTTATTAGGGTTGTCCCGATACCAGTATCGGTATCGATTCAGAGTATTTATGGGAGTACTTGTACTCCCGCAAATACCCCCGATACCAAAATAGAATACTTCACCCCCCACCGCCGCCGCTCACCGCACGCCTCCCGCCGCCGACCGCCGCTAATCCCCATGCACCTTGTAAACTGTAATACCTGCGGCGCCATGTATAGACACGCGATTGGACGGATCCGTCCAATCGCGAGCAAGGGGGGAGTGTCTATACACGGATACGTTCATAGACACTCCCCCCTTGCTCGCGATTGGACGGATCCGTCCAATCGCGTGTCTATACATGGCGCCGCGGGTATGTGTTACACGGGGATTAACCCTGCAGCAGCGGCGGAGGTATGGGGGACATGACATGGCTGCAATATGTGGGGGGACATGACATGGCTGCAATATGTGGGGGGACATGACATGGCTGCAATATGTGGGGGGACATGGCTGCATTTGGGGACACGTTTAAAAAAAGTATCGGTATTCGGTATCGGCGACTACTTGAAAAAAAGTATCGGTACTTGTACTCGGTCCTAAAAAAGTGGTATCGGGACAACCCTAATATATCTATCTATCTATCTATCTATCTATTAATATATAGATATATATTATATAAAAATACAATAAAACTATCCCCTATTTTGTAAACACTATAAATTTTGCGCAAACCAACCGATAAACGCATATTGCGATTTTTTTTACCAAAAATAGATAAAAGAATACGTATCAGCCTAAACTAAGGAAATTTTTTTTTTTTTAAATATATTTTTGGGGGATATTTATTATAGCAAAAAGTAAAAAAACATTGCATTTTTTTCAAAATTGTCGCTCTATTTTTGTTTATAGCGCAGAAAATTAAAACCGCAGAGATGATCAAAAAACCACCAAAAGAAAGCTCTATTTGTGGGAAAAAAAAGACGCCAATTTTGTTTGGGAGCCACGTTGCACGACCGCGCAATTGTCAGTTAAAGCGACGCAGTGCCGATTTGCAAAAAAGGGGCCTGGTCCTTTAGCTGCATTTTGGTCCGGGGCTTAAGTGGTTAAATATCCAGGAAGAGAGCACAGCAGGGCTCTGGTTTGGAGACTCATGAGGAAACCTGAGTGAGAGGAGCTCTGTTGGAGTTTATTAAAAAGAAAGGGTTTGCTTTACCGCATGTTTTGTGGGTGACGGGGACCAGCCCCGCAATGTATAGAGAGGAGACCATTTGTTTAGTTAGCGCCGGACGGCAAGGATTTAAATTTCAGGTTTATTTACAGAAGGTTTGCAAAATAAAAACCGTAAAGTGCCTGGTTGCTGACCTTCATTCAAAAAAGGTGATTCCCACAAGCTAATCTCCCACAACAGGTAAAACTAATCAATGTCACCTGAAGTTTGGCTTTAGCCCTATAATACAATCCACTCTACAGACTGATCTGCCTTAGAATCACATTCCTGCCTTGACAACCCTATTTATGAAGAGTATGTTGGTCACTGTATGCCCTCTGGTGAGAGTCAGAGTGCTTCGTATTCACTAAGATCTACAGGGTTCTCAGCCCTGTTCAGCCCATATTAGTGAATGAACACACATTGGCTGTCCAGACTTGCATGCAAATCTGGGGTTGACAGGTATGCAGGTAAGGGTGCATGGACCCAGTCGGCAAGCCTTTAAATCCAGGTCTATCGACCCAGTCCCTGCTCATCTGTTAAACTTGGCAGTCCAGATGCATTTGTAGTGATGTCCATTCAGTAATATGGGCTGCCTGGACACAGCTCAGTGCTAGGACAAAAGGGTAGGCAAAGGGCTCTTTATGTATGGGAATGAGCACCCAGGTAAATGAGCTCTTAGTCAACTTGGTAAATAAACTAATATGGGAGCATACTTCCCCACAAGTCATTTACCATTAATTTGCATAACTAATAGGGGGAAAATGCCACTGTAACTATAACTAATACAATGTAATGCCAACTTTTTTCTTTTCTTTTTTTTTTTTTTTAAGGAAACACGCACCCATCATTATTTTTTCCGTTTGTGTTCTGTTGGGAAGATTTTCCTTCACTTCATGTTGAAAACACAAATGAAAATAATTCCCATCTCAGATAAACCTGCAGAAACAAGTGTCACCATCGGAAGACATCTCCTCACCTTTTGCTTTAAATGTATTTCAAAATGTTTGGGATTTCCTCTCACTTTGTCTTAGTGACAATGGTCACCAAGAGAAATAGAAGGGGTGAAATGCTACTATTCCCACTGATGTTGCCTTTACAGAGGATTTTCTTGTGATATGCCTATTCATATAATCAGGCATTTTCTGACCACCCTTTCCCATTTTGCTAGAATAATTGCTTCAGATATAACATGTATTCCATCGCCAATATATACCCAAAATAGAAAATTAATGTCTTACAAGAAACATTTCACAAAATCATGGCAATCAGCTATCAGCCCCTCCAAATTAAAAAAAATACCCTGTTTAAACAATGGGCACACATTTGCTAAAAGAAAAGTGAACAACTTAAAATGTTATAAATGTCGTGGGCAACCTGATTTATTTTTAGCAACATTTCAAGGTATTTATATACAAAATATTCTTATTAGGAGACCAAGATGGACATTTGACAATTCATGGAGAACACTGATATTTCCAACTTTCTCATCCTGTAGAGACCACGCTTGGTTTGACTTTATCTTCCAATCAAGTCTATAATTCAGTCTCTTTCAGGGTAATGAAAATTCCAGAGAACTGCTTTCTAATGTTCCATACCCATTCATCTTCTTCAGTTTCACGTGGTCTACAGCTACAACTGGTGTAGATAGGGATTTCACAGAGGAGAACATTTCACCAATTTCCATAAAGGTTTTATTCCTGGTTTCTGGGATCACAAAATAAACATAAACTGCTACAAAGAGACAGACCCCACAAAATACCAGGTAGCAGAAGGCTCCAGCTGATATCTAGAAGACAGAAAAGGGTAGTTTAGGACTTGCTTGTTAAAGTGTATGCAAATGAGTAGATTATTCAGCGCTAGAAATTAAACATAACACAACACAATAAACAATAATGCAAGCCAGCACTGAAGGTAAATTCAAATAAAACACCAACAGTAATAAAAATATAAATAGTGCAGCGCAAAAAATAAATGAATAACACAAAATATCAACAAGAAAAAATGTCCATAAGTGCATGGATAATCCAAAGTGAATATAAGGAACCAAATCCAAAGGGTGATTGATGAAGACAGAAGAAACCTCCACCGAGAAAGGTAAGAATGGCCTCTCACCTTATTGCATAGACCAAACAGGTCAAACAGCATATAATAACAAGGACCTCCTTAATCATCCGATCAATCCAGCAGCGGATCACTCATTGCGGCATCAGTGGACACAGCGTCAGTTACGATTATGCAAAAAAATGAATGAAAGTAATCTAGTGCTCTCTGAAGCATACTCAAAATTGAATGCATAAAAGTAATACACTTACATAAAAGGCACTCGTTCCTGAGTGCTAGGTAAAAAAGCCGGGATACACCAACAGGTAATAAGAACACACGGTGTGCAGTTGCGGGTGATGTAACGCGTGTAACTCCCCCCTCGTACGTTGTTACGTCATCTAGGCGGGACTTCATCAGCGTGGGGTAGGAAGTAACAGCGCAGACGTCCCGCTGCTTGCATTAAGTAGCTATCGGTTGTCAGAGCAACCAAAAGCAAATTAGACTCAACGCCTCTTCATGGTGAACACGCTTCCCTTGGATCAATGCAGAGCCAACATAGCTTCACCCTTTGGATTTGGTTCCTTATATTCACTTTGGATTATCCATGCACTTATTGACATTTTTTCTTGTTGATATTTTGTGTTATTCATTTATTTTTTGCGCTGCACTATTTATATTTTTGTTAAAGTGTATGCACTGCTGCTTTCATTGAAATAAATATTAGAAGTCTATTCAGAGCGATAAAGGTTGAAAAAAAAAAAATATGTGATTGGAGTTTGAGGTGAACTTAGCAATATAGAAATCTAATCGGCCAATTCACACATCTACACCTGGCAGTAAATGTTGCACTGTGTTCAGCAGCATACAAAAAAAATAAATGTAGCTTGACCACCTCCAAGAGAATAAATCCCTATGCTTAATCTCCCTGGGCATAATGGAATAATAATTGTATTTCTTGTATCAAGAAGGCAAGAAGAGTGACGAGATGGACAGTAGAAGACAGTCTGATTTTGCCTGACACAGGCCGACTGCATTATTTGTTTTGCCTTTGAAGCAGCCAGCCTGTGTCCGGAAAAACTGGTCAGGCCTTCTACTGTCCACCTCCTCACTCTTCTTGCTTGGTGATCCATTATGGCCTAGGATGTCCAAGAGAGACATGCTTCCCTTCTAATTGGGAGTTGGATCCAAGACATTACATTCACCAATGACCAATAAGTATACCATGCATGCGTCTGTCTTCTCATACCATGATGAGCTAGTAGTTCATCCATAGAATATACCAAGAACAATTTGGTTATATGAACTATATAGATTCTGTACTTTATGCAACTAAAGGCATTGCGTGGCAGTTCTCAAGGTGGTATGTTAAATGTGTTCGCTATGCGTGGATTGGAATTCACTGGTGCAATA
The DNA here is from genome assembly GCA_029574335.1 of Rana kukunoris. Lineage (NCBI taxonomy): Eukaryota > Metazoa > Chordata > Amphibia > Anura > Ranidae > Rana > Rana kukunoris. The sequence continues at coordinate 67,615,966 of CM056056.1, read as the reverse complement.
AGAAGTTTCCTACACTGTTTGTGTATATAATATACACATACATACACACACACACACACACACACATATACATATATACACACATGCACACACACACACACACACACACACACACACACAAACACACACAAACACAAACACACACACACACAAACACACACAAACACACACAAACACACACAAACACACACTTTGGCCACTCATTATGGATATGGATCCCTGCCCATGAAGCCTAAAGACAGATATAGGCTTTAAACAAGTATCCTCCTCTGGAACACAGTACATCGAGTGTTCTCTTAGGGGCAAAACCAATACACCACGGTAATAGACTGATTTGGGGGGGGGGGGGGGGGATCTGGAGGTTCCAAATTTAGCATGTTTTATACCAAAAAAAAAACAAAATGAAATTATTATGATTAGAAAAACAGCTTTATCTGGGGCTCTAAAGGTGCTCACAGCTGACATGCGAGTATCAGCAATGTGTATCCAGGGAGAGACACAAATGATCCAACATGTAAACACCAATAGTGTGCAATTAGTACTGCAGGCAATGGCGCATGCTACACATTGTTGATATTCGTGCACAAGTATTTCCTTGTGAAGGCAACCAAGAGAATATGCCTAAACATATAAAGGGCTTCATTATATCCATCGTTTTGATGGAGCACAATCCATCTTTGGCATCCATGGCATTGTTGATATTTACATGTTGGCCAGTGGTAGCCATTAGGCTACATTTATGTTGTACGCATGTAAACCTTATCCAAACAATATAGGCGTACAGTGGTAAATGCAGCTGCCAGCAAGTTACTGCTTTTAAGTTCAGTAGTTACATGTGCTTACTTGAATGTGCCCTAAAATATATAAATGAATGCAGCTCTGTGTTCATCGATTTAGACATGGAGCTGCAGCCTAGCCCCTTTCTCTTCTCATTGGCTGTCTGACTTTGATTGACAGCAGCGGGAGCCAATGGTGCTGCACTACTGCTGTCTCAGCCAATGAGGGGGGGGGGGTGTCCCAGGCAACTGAGACAATCCTACAACATTGCTGGATCTAGATGGGGCTCAGGTAAGTATTAGGGGGGCTGAGGGGGCTGCTGCACACAGAAGGCTTTTTATCTTAATGCATTAAAAATAAAAGACCTTCTGACTTTACAATCACTTTAACACTGACAGAATAAAAAAAAAAAAAAAAATCAGTACTCCTGTCTGCTAGACAGAGCTGATCTGTGTGGCAGAGCTCTGTAAATCTTAGGACTGGGTGGATGGGAATGCAGATGCTCTGGTGGGTAAATGGCTCCCATATATGTATTTCATCAGTTTATTTAGTAGTTGACCTGAAGCCCAGCTTTAATCATCTCACTCCATCTTATGTAATGATGCATGAGCACCCGTGTTATTGCAAGACAACCCAAAAATCACACATGCCAAGTTTGTGAGCAAAGTAAATTCAGGCAGTTAACTGCTGCAGTTGTACAAAACAGCCATAGATATAAAACTATAAAATATGATTCCTATAGCATTGCAGTTAGAAGTGCAGTTAGAGGGGAAGTTAGAAGAACTTGGTTCCTCTATGGTTTCCTGGGTGTCTGGGGAAGCTACCCATTTGGATGCTGCAACCCCATGCAACTCTGGGAGCCATATTTGATCCCATAGAGCATATTAAAGGCTCTGGCTCCCAGGCTTGGTGCGCATTTCACGTGTGGGTAATGTGGGGACAGGTCCAGGGAGGGACAGTGGTTAGCGAGACAGGGAGAGGTTCCAGATGAGTAGGGAAAGAATAGAGATATGCCATCCTTCCTTGATACCTCCCAATTTGGACACAGACCAGCCAAGCCACATTCCGCACCTCAAGACAGATACTGTCGGAACATTCCAAGACCTGCTCTTCTACATATCACTGGTGCAGTCTATGAATGCTCCCAGTCAGATGCACTCCTCCTGAGCTTGTTGTGAATTGTTGAACCTTAACGTTACTACAAATTGTTTTCTGCAACTGAACTCTGAGTGATTACTGCTGCGGCACCACCCTGCACCTCCCCACACCCTTTGTAGCTTCACAGAGGACAATTACAATACCTGAAGGAAGGGGAACACAAAACCAACTGTGAAGTTGGACAACCAGTTCAAAGTTCCTCCTACAATGTATGCTGCTGGACGATGCGATTGCTTGAAGAGCTCTCCTGTCATTATAAAAGGTAGTCCAGCTGCAAAAATAAATAGAATTTTTTAAATCAGATTTGTGTCAAATAGCATATTCTTTCTAGCAGAACAAAAAAGTTAAGTATTGAGATAAACCACAACCACATACATTGACTAAACAATCTAATGAACGTTTCAATCATCTATACTTGATGAAACTCAATATATTGTACATTAATGTACTGGAGTGTTAAAAAGGATAGCTAAACCCAAGAACAGAAATGTAATATATTGCAACGTACTAGTCCTCAGATTTGGTGGCTGCAATAAAGCCAAAGTTTAGATACAGCTTCCCTGTGGAAGCTGGAAATCACTGCAGTAGATACTGCTACTGCAATGATTGTCTAAGGTTTCTGGATGTCAGATAACACGTCTCTTTGTGAATGCAATATATTCTCCAATCGGAAGAGGTGGAGAGGCGGGCTGGTGATTTTACCATCTCCACCTCTTCCAATCTGAGAATGCTTTGCATTCATTAAGAAAGTCAGAGGCACTCACTGCAGTAGTGGCTGCCAGGTATGGCAAATGCATAGTTAGATTGGTGGAAGATGGATCAATGAACCTATGCAGGTACCTCAACTTGAACGTTAATTTTCTTTCTTCGGGCTAAGATCATTCAGTAAGCACAGAAAGCACCCATTGATCTTTCCAGAAATGCAGTGTCCTTGTTCTTTCCCGTGAATGGAACTTATACATGAAATGCCACCTTTCTTCTAATCGGTCATCTACATAACCAGTTTCCAACTGGCTCCCATAGATTTAAAGGCGGCAGAATGGCAGTATGTTTTGGGTCTTTCATATGCTGGAAGATCCATCCAGGACCCATCTTCATTGTTCCAGCCAGAGGGAAGAAAGTCCTCATCCAAGATTTTACAATACATGGCCCCATTCATTGGCCCCTCAATGTGGCAAAGTTGGCCTGTACCATTATGACTGTAGGGATGGTGTTTTTAGAGTCATAGTCAGAAGTTTTCTTCCTCCAAGCATGGCGAGTTGAGTTAATGCCAAAGAGCTAGATTTTGGTCTCATCTGACCACAACACTTTCTCCCAATCCTTTTAGATGTTCATTGGCAAACTTCAGCTAAGCCTGTACATGTGCCTTCTTGAGGAAGGGGACCTTGTGGTCGCTGCAGGATTTCAATTCATGGCGGCGTATTGTGTTACCAATGGTTTGAGGACTGTGGTCCTCACTGCTTTGAGATCATTCACAAGCTCCTCCCATACAGTTCTGAGCTAATCCCTCAGTTTTTTCACGATCATCATTACTCCATGAGGCAAAATCTTGCATGGAGCTTCAGACCGAGGGTTATTAATGGTTATTTTGCATTTTTTTCCCCCCCATTTGCGAATGATCACTCCAACAGTTGTCTCCTTCTCACCAAGCTTTTTTCTGATGGTCTTGTAGCCCATTCCAGCCTTGTGCTGGTCTACAATCTTATTCCTGATGTCCTTTGACAGCTCTTTGGTCTTGCCCATGATCGTGAGGTTTAAACTGAAGAAAGATTCTGTGGACAGGTGTCTAATACACATAAGTTGATGTTAAAACACCTGCCTAAATTGACAGGACTAATCTCTGTACCGCATGAGCACATACTGTAGCCAGTAATATTGTTGTCTGGTAGTGGATCCAACCCTATTTTTACTCACTGAACTGCAACTCAATTTATATACATTTGTATTTTGTGGTTTTCTGGACTTTTGGTTAAAATTCTGTCTCCATCATTTAAAACACCTATGATAAAAATGTATAAACCCTTCATTTCTTTGTAATGTGCAAAAGTACAAAAATATCTATTTTTGTTGATTAACTTGTGTATATATTTATATCCTGATATTAGGTTGAAGGAAAAAAAAATCTGTGTAATTTGAAGGGTGACTGCATCTCGCTAAACCTTCTCTCTGGGATTTAGGATGAAACAATTCTGACAATTTGTATTAAATCGATATCTAATCGACTCCTGATGTGAAATGTAACAATATAAAAAAGGATGTAAGAATATTGTCTTTGTATATCTTGTTCCTACTTGAAGGGCGTAAGCTATATAGCCTGAAACCGTCGTATTTGAAACAATATGTAGTTTATTACATGTGAACTTTCTACAATACATTTTTAAGTGCAACATACACACACACACACACACACATATATATATATATATATATATATATATATATATATATATATATATATATATATATATATATAACACACACACACACACACACAGTAGAAGTAATCGTATATATAAAAAACAACCAATGGATAAATGAAGAATGAAAGATTGCAGAACCAATGATTTGACACTCAGTAAATATGTCCCAGTCTTCTGGGTTTAAAAGTTTATATTGAATTCCTATAGTACTAAAAGGTACTAATTAGTCTGCAGCATGCTTATAAATAAATACAGAGCATAGTTTGTACTGGCCAGGAGATGGCAGACACCCTCAATTTATAGTGTACTATAGAAATGGAAACCCAGGCAAGTTAAAACACTATTTAAGTACAACATTTGTTTTAGTTGCATAATATACAAATACACAATATATACAGTGTCATGTGAAAAATGGAAACTGAAATTTTTCAACATATTTAAACAGACAAGTTTTAGATCTTTATTCAAACATTGTATAAAAGATAAAAAGTGATCCACTTAAATTAAAACCACAGGAAAAAAAAAAAAAAAAAAAAAAAAACTAGAATTGTTTCATCATACTTGCCTGTAAAATCCTTTTGAGTACATCATGGGACACAGAGTTAGGCTAATATTCATTACCTACTGGGTTATACTTCATCTCCAGGTGAACGGACACTGGTAGACCAAAGGTCTTTAGACAGGAAGGGACCCCCCTATATAACCCCCTCTCATACAGGAAGTACTTCAGTTTTGTAGCAAGCACTGAATCCTCGAAAACAAGAGGGGAGGGATCTCTGTGTCCTCAAAGAAAAAGATTTTACAGGCAAGTTTGATGAACAAAAAAAATCCTATTTTCTTTTTCATACATCATGGGACACAGAGTTAGGCCAATATTTATTACCTACTGGGACATCTCAGGGCAATAGCCTTAAGGGGAGGGAGACATCCTGTCAAACAATAGCCATCAGCCCTTATACAATACGGCAACCCACTGGGCAGTACTGGCCCAAGACATTGTGCTGCTTGGGAACAAAAAATGAAATGCTGCCGCCACCCCCAAAAAAAAAAAACATACCCACCAAAAGGCCCCCATGCTCTTGTTTATAGCGCAAAAAATAAAAAAAGTGATCAAATATCAACAAAAGAAAGCTCTATTTGTGGGGAAAAAAGGATGTTAATTGTATTTGGGTACAGTTTTACAGGACTGCGCAATTGTCAGTTTAAGCGACACAGTACGGTATGTGATGTGTGTTTAACTTACAGTTTTGCTTCAGATTCTGCCACACGTTGCGGATTGTCATTTGCCACAACGCCACCTGCCACACTGACCAGACCACTACACTACACACTGACATGACCTGACTAGACCACTACACTACACACTGACCAGACCACTACAGACTGACCACTACACACTGACATGACTAGACCACTACACTACACACTTACCCGACCACTACACTACACACCGACCACTACACTACACACTGACATGACCTGACTAGACCACTACAGACTGACCACTACACACCGACATGACCAGACCACTACACGACACACTTACCTGACCACTACACTAAACATTGACCACTACACTACATACTGACATGACCAGACCACTACACTACACACTTACCTGAACACTACACACTGACCAGACCACTAAACTACACACTGACATGACCTGAGCACTACACCTGGCGTAAACTCCACCGGGCCAACAATAGGATACGCTGCCTGCCATGATGGGATAATGATCTGGCATCCAATCCAGAAGAGGAGAAGACAGCCGTGCTGCCGCAGGTCACAGCTAAGTGGAGGCCAGCCCCGCTCACCAGCAATCAGGGATAGGCCAGCTCCGCAGCACGTGACCCAATTCAGCCAATCACAGAGCACCAGTCTAAATTAAAATATGTGGAGGCACAGATCAAAGTTAGGACGGAGCGGGGGGGGGGGGGGTGACACTCATCGGTATGGAATGTCGCGCCAGACGCTACGAGATAAATTGCACCCCCCCCTCGGCTGCGAGTATTGTGGTTGATGGTATATTGGTTACCCGTTTTGGGAATGTTGGGCCTGTGAGCCACAAAGTATCCTGTAGATGTGCTGCAGGCACCGATCTGGCTGCAATATCTGCAGAGTTCTGGTCTGTGGGCACGTAGTGCCATTGTTTTTATTGAGTAGACTTCCTGATCCTTTCCACCTGATTTGCCACATATACATAGAATCTTCTCTTCGTATTGCATGTGTAACCTAACACCACTTTACTGTCTGTAGAACCTGATAGCATCAAATTTACAGTCAGTGAGTTCCTCCAACTCTACTTCCAATACTGTGCCACATAACTCAAGTCTGGGTTTGGTATGGTTGGGTTGTGGTGCCAGTTTAGCCAAATCTGCATTAAATCAAGATCTAAGATTTGCCCATTTAAACATGTTAAAGTCAACAATTTACATGGAGCTTACTTTCCCTGTTACATGACTGTAAAATACATGAATGGACACCACTTTGTTATAATGCTGAGGGGTGTACGACCACATAGACAGAATGTATACTAATTTTCTATGTATTTTCCCAATTAGGGTCAGGCTTAGATTAAAGTACAACTAAAGGCAAAACTTGGAGTGGAGCAGAGGGATTAGAACACCCATCAGGTTTTTATTGTTGTCTGTGCCACCATTAAGGAGCTTCCCCCTTTATACGTGTCCTGGTGACAGCTGTATTCTCGATAGCAAAAATAAATCCCAAATTTTGGTTTGTCACCAAAACAGGGCTAGATGGTTAAAATCTTCCAATGTGGACACTGGTTCTAGCGCCAAACAAGGATTCCCCTCACTTTGGAGGGATTTCCTATAATTTCCGATTTTGACATTGGGACAAGAAGAAGTGAAGGGAAATCTTCTCAATGAGACATAGATAAAGGCATAGAAAAACAACAAAACAGGATTATAACCCACCTTACTCTAGCCAAAATGAAAGAAAAAAATAAGTTGTTGCTTTAGTTTTACTTTACAAAAGATTTACATCAGTAAAGCTGTGCTGTGGCACCTTTTCCACATTTAGCATTGTATCTTTGCTGACACATGGCTGAAAGAAACTGGCTGTTTTAAAAGGTTTTAATGAGTCGGTGACTTTGAGAATCATTTGGATTTAGAATAAATGTTTATTTGTAAAATAAAGAATGTATTCTTATTTAAAGCGGAGATTCACCCAAAAATCAACTTTCTACGATTAGATCCAGCATACTGCTGACATCTGCAGTATACTGGGGTTTTTTTGTTGTACTTATCGTTTTAGCAGCCGTTGTTATCCAACTCCGAGCGGGGATTCCTTCCGGGTATAGGCGTTCCTAAGCCAAGCAGAGTTGATTGACGGGCTGCTAAAATGCGTCACGCCTTCCGAAAATACCCAAAGTGACACTCGGGTGTTTACGGAGCCTGCGCACTCGGCTCCACACGGCAGGCACCAGCCTCGTAAACACTCGAGTGTCACTTCGGGTATTTTCGGTAGGCGTCACGAGCTTTAGCAGCCCGTCAATCAACTCTGCTTGGCTTAGGAATGCCTACTCCCCACCAAGATCCCCGCTTGGAGCCGGATAACAACAGGTGCTAAAACGATAAGTACAAAAAAAAAAAAAAAAACAGCATACTGCAGATGTCAGCATATTGCTGATCTAATCGCAGAAAGTTGATTTTTGGGTGAACCTCCGCTTAAAAAAAAAAAAAGAAAGGTATAATCCTCAAAAACTAAAATCTAAACTAAAAAACTGGCCCAAAATGAATGGATGGGAAGTAGGCAAAAATCGATGGTTTCAAACTGTATAATTGTTTCCTTTTACTTCCATTATATCATCATCAGAGCTTGATTTACATCAGTAGGACCTACGGATGGAAACCCTTTGTTCCCTCTACTGGTCTCACTTAAAAAGGAAACATATCTCTAGTGCACCCATTATTAGCTATTGTTACAGTAACCTTAAAACCTAAATGAAGTGTGATGTGTCCCTTGTGCTGCGGTTCCCCCCACCTCAGCTATCAATGTTCAATGGTAGCAGGGGTTGATACATCCTGACTGAGCAGTGTCAGGCATTCATCAAAAATGCCCAAATCATGCCTGCCCTTTTCACCCAGCTACTCAATGCATAGACGCCATAACTATAGCCTCTATGACTTAAACATGAATATTATATCTGAACTACAGCGGCCTGCAGAAAGGCGACCAGTTTTTGGTGTATCTTTCACTTCCATATTTTTTCAGTTTTTATAAAATATAGAGTATTAAACATTTTCCACTAGAGGAGTTTTGCAATCGAGTTGGCCCTTTTTCAACCATTTCATAATAACCGATAAGATGTAGCCCACACAGGAAGTACATCATCAGGCTTGCATTATGAGAAGAAACTAATGCAAACCAGTCATAAGGATGCAACGTAGGAAGCAGGGCCTGTCTATGTAATCAGTCGGCTGTCTAATGGGTGAGCCTGCTGGGTCACAATGGCTCTGCTGTCTACACAACTATATGCAGCACAGTTATTATATCACTGCTGTCTGGGTGTTGCAAAGACGTTTGGTTCACATAAAGTGGATTTCTAGTTTATTTTCTCGTTTACAAACTTTTTTATTAGGGTTAAATTGTGGTACAATGAGAAAATTCAAGTAACAAAAAAAAACGCACCATATAAAAAAGGTCAATTAGTTATACATTTATTGAAGATTTGATTTTCTATGGCTATTAAGGAATATATTTGCATTAATGTTTTCAAGCTTGGCTTTAACAGTTTTTCGTATTTCTTAAGAATTCAGATTTCTATATTTGAGTTCCCAGACTTCCCCTTTTTCTATAGCATTCTTTACAAGGGGATTCCCACTGTTGCCATTTTAATCTATTATATTGGAAACTGAAAACGTGTAGATTTTGAAGAGGAGCAGAAGCAGAGCCAGCAACTGCAACAATAACAGACAATGCAACATGGGCAACCTCAAGAGGTATACACAGATAGAGGGTAACTCAGGACACTTGCATTTATTCAAAACAAATACATTTCCTGCTTGTATTGACCCTTTACCATACAAATTGAGATTGACAATATTGCCCATGAGAAGCCAAAATGCCCATGCCCATTTTGTGCTGTTAGTGCTTCCGTAGTAATGACAAGTCCTAGCATTTTAATCAAATCCTAGAGCACCAACTGATTATAAACCAATGCTAATAGAACATCTTCCACTGGCAGCCCATTGTTGTCGTAATTAGTTTAATGCGTTTCCAAAGCAAGCTTAGATACCAGTTCATTATTTCAACATGATGCCACATATAGGACTCTTAATGTAGAAAAATTCATGCAGAACATGGAGACTGTGGAATGGTGTTGATGTAGTTTTTTTTCCTAATCCTGGATGCTTTAAAGTCATATTCATCATTGTTTATGAACAATGAGCCATAAAAATCCTAATTAAAGATGTAATTACACTGAATAAATTCTTAGCTGAAAATGAATTATAGATTTGTTGGAGGCACAGTTAATATATCAATGGGATAAACCACCCCAGTCTTCATCCATCATTTTAAGATAGACTCTGCAAAGAATCTAAATACAGCTTTAACTCTTTCCTAGTTAGGCTGCCTTAAAACATCAGGCTCTAGGTAGGTTTGTGCAGACATGTATTTTTGTATTAATAGTATAATTAAAAAGGGGTTGTAAAGGTTTGTTCATTTTCTAAATAGGTTAATTTAAGCTAGTGCATTGTTGGTTCAAACTTTTTCCTTAGATTTCTCTTCTAAATGTTTTTTTTTTTGTCCGAATTTCTCACTTCCCGTTATTCCTCAGTAAGATTGCCCCCATCATCCGAGCCATTCTGGCTGGAGGTTAGTCAGCTGAGGGGGGCGAGCAGGCTGACTAACCCCCAGCCAGAACGGTTTAGCTGACGGGGGCAAGCTTAACGAGGAGAAACAGGAAGTGAGAAATTCAGAAAAAAACAACATTTAGAAAGAAATCAAAGGAAAAAAGGTAAGTGAACCAACAATGTACTAGCTTACAGGAACCTAACCTATAGGAAATAACATGAGAACATGAATAACCAGAAAAATTATGAGGGAGTATGAAACCAAAATGCTTTCCCTAAAATACTGAAGCATACTATCAACATCGTAAATTAAAATGTCCTGGAAAAAGTCTTGGAAGCTGCCATTTTCTGCTAATCCTAGCTGCTCAAGTGTTATGCTGACCCTCTGACTTTAAGGCCTCATTTCCACTGTTGTTTTTACAGCCACGTTTTTTACAGCTTAAAAACGCCTGTCCATGTTTATTTTAGAAAAAAAAAAATATATATATTTTTTTTGGAGCTGGAGCTTTAAAAACGCCGCGGCCGCGTTTTTGAGCGTTTGTGCGCGTTTTTTGCGCGTTTTTACAGCTCTATTGCTGGAGCTTCAGAACGCACTGGCCCTGCGATTTTTTTTGCAGCTTAGCTATCTACAGCTCAAAAACGTCATGGTGGGAATGATGCCATAGACTAACATGGACAGGGGTTTTTAAGCTGCAAAAAACGCTCAGAAAAGTGGCTGTAAAAACGCCAGTGGAAATGAGGCCTAATCCTTTTTGTCACGAATCCAGGAAAAAGGTATACAGATATGGGTGTTTAACTTTAGCAGTATGTCTAAACATTACACCCTTATGCCCCCAAACCAACCTCTCCCACTTTAGAGCATGTCTCAGCGTTTGCTCTTTTATCCTGATAATGTAGAAAGGAACAACTTTTATTATCCCTGTGCATCAGCAAGTTTGTAAAATTCAAAGGAAGCTGGTGAGAGCCTTGTTTTTATTGATGCAGCCATGCCCCCAGAATTACATCTGCTGAGAGTCCTTTCCATAAACATACATGTGGGTTTCTTTCCTGGGAGCGCCATTACTTTACTGCAAAATAAATCAATGTATGCATATGGAAGGGGACAGAGAGAAGTGGGGGGGGGGGGGGGTAGGTGGGCTATTGTTGCACAGAAAGCAGGGCTAGCTACACTGCTTGAGCGTTTAGCCTAGCAAAGGCATGGCCTGGTCAGCTCTAAACAGGACACTGGGGGGGCACATCTACATTTTTCTGTATGATTATGCAAGAAAACATTTTTTTATTTGTTTTAAAATTTTTAGAATTTTTGCCCCAACTTACACTTTCGGACTGACTTTCCTGATTTGCATACTACCTCCAGGTTAATGACTGACTCAAAGTGCTGAAGCCATAGCGTCAGCATAAAAGCCATACAACTAGCATTTCAGGTGGTTTTCTAACAATGGCAGCTTCCATATTTCTCTAAAGAAAAGAACAGTTAATATTTATATAGAAACCTATGTCGGAGATAAAAGGTAATAAGGAAAGAAAGCAGAGCCATGTGAATCAGTACTATGTCCACTGGCCAAACTATTCATCAGGAATACCATAGAGTGAGCTTAAAGGGGTTGTAAAAGTTGTTTTTTATTTTCTAAATAGGTTCCTTTAAGCTAGTGCGTTGTTGGTTTACTTACCTTTTCCTTAAATGTCCCTGCGTCTCCCTGCAGGGATGTAGTCCCAAGGGAGGGGGTGAGCACGCTGACTGACCCCCAGCCAGAACAGCTCGGAGGATGGGGGCAAGCTTACTGAGGAGGAACAGGAAGTGAGACATTCAGACAAAGAAAAACAAACGTTTAGAAGGGAAATGGAAGGAAAAGGTAAGTGAACCAACAATGCACTAGCTTAAAGAAACCCATTTAGAAAAAAAAAAAAAAAAAAACACCACCATTTAACCACTTCCCACCTTGGTCAATAGGAGATTGACGGCCAGAAAGTGGTTATGAAATCGTGACTGGATGTTCTCCAACGTCCTACGCGATTTCATGCCGCGCGCGCCCCTGACACCCTGCACCTCCGATCTCGGTAACGAGTCTCCGGCGGAGGCTCGCTACCACGTGATCAGCCGTGTCCAATCACGGCTGATCACGATGTAAACAGGAAGAGCCGTCGACACTAGACCACCAGGGAGTGCCCACACTGGAAGGGCTAAAGTAAAAAAAAAAAAAGGGGCAAAAAAAAAAAAAAAAAAGTCAGGATTTTTTTTTAAAACATGCCAGTAAAAAAATAAAGGGTGCCAGTCAGTGCCCACACATGGGCACTGACTGGAAACAGATTAATCAGTGCCACCCCACAGTGTCCATCAGTGCCACCCCACAGTGTCCATCAGTGCCACCCCACAGTGTCCATCAGTGCCACCCCACAGTGTCCATCAGTGCCACCCCACAGTGTCCATCAGTGCCCATCTGTGCCACCTATCAGTGCCCATCTGTGCCACCTATCAGTGCCCATCAGTGCCGCCTATCAGTGCCCATCAGTGCCGCCTATCAGTGCCCATCAGTGCCGCCTATGAGTGCCCATCAGTGCCGCCTATGAGTGCCCATCAGTGCCGCCTATGAGTGCCCATCAGTGCCGCCTATGAGTGCCCATCAGTGCCGCCTATGAGTGCCCATCAGTGCCACCTCATCGGTGCCCATCAGTACTACCTCATTGGTGTCCATCAGTGCCGCCATATCAGTGCCCGCAATTGAAAAAAAAAATTTTTTGTCTTTTATTAGTTGTTGCGCAAAAAATAAAAACCGCAGAGGTGATCAAATACCACCAAAAGAAAGCTCTATTTGTGGGGAAAAAAGGACGCCAATTTTGTTTGGGTACAGTGTAGCATGACCGCGCAATTGTCCTTCAAAGTGCGACAGTGCTGAAAGCTGAAAATTGGCTTGGGCGGGAAGGTGCGTAAGTGCCTGGTATGGAAGTGGTTAATATTTTCTTTCAGGATTACAACTGTATACTGAAAGCAACAAATAAAAAGTGTATTAGTCTCTGTGGCTTAATATTACCCCCATGAAACACAGGAAACAATCAGAATTCTGAAGTTAAAAGCAGAGATAAAGAAAGAGCAAGATTTTTACACCGTTTAACATGGTCTGAACAAATTATGCCTGCACCGATTGGATGTTTACCTCAAGAGGATCTCTTCTTCCTAGAACAGCAATTTTTATTTTGCACTGCATGCTGTATTTAAACCAAACAATTGAGTACAGCAGAGCAGGAACAAACAACCACCACCAGTAATTCAGAGCAGCAGACACCATTTTTGCATTGTACATGTCCGCTTCACGCGGCAGATTTTAAGCAGGTTAATGTTTTTTTTAAATGAATAATTAACAGTTCATTGATATGAAGCACTGCAGAATCCCCGACAGCCCACGCACTAAGGAGTTTAACCTGGGCTCTCCAACTCATCGATGACATCCAGTAAATCAGATTCAACAGAGATCCTACGTTTAAAGGGGTTGTAAAGGTAAAACATTTTTTTCCTAAATGGCTTCCTTTACCTTAGTGCAGTCCTCCTTCACTTACCTCATCCTTAAATTTTGTTTTTAAATGTCCTTATTTATTTTGAGAAATCCTAACTTCCTGTTCTTCTGTAACTCACAGTAATGCAAGGCTTTCTCCCTGGTGTGGAGCGTCGTGCTCGACCCCTCCCCTGGAATACAGGAGAGTCAGGACGGTCTCTAAGTTACAGATAGAAAAAGGAGTGGTGTGTTAGTGGGCGTCCTTACTCTCCTGTAGTCCAAGGGAGGGGACGAGCACGACACTCCACACCAGGGAGAAAGCCTTGCATTATTGTGTGGAGTTACAGGCAGAAGAACAGGAAGTGAGTGATTTCTCAGAAGAAATAAGGAGATTTAAAAGCAAAATCGAAATCATTGTGAGGTTCGATACATAGATTTGGTCTTTATTGTATGCTAGACTTGAATATGACCGTTTTAATACATGCTGCCTGTGAAGATTGTAACCTGCCAACGTTCTAATGTACATCCTCATGCTGTCTGTATGTCATTTCTTACTGTGTTGATTTCCTTCCTTTTAATTTCAATAAACACTTATTGAACAAAACAAAAAAAAAAAAGAAGCAAAATCGAAGGATGATGAGGTAAGTGAGGGAGGACTACACTAAGGTAAAGGAAGCTATTTAGGGAATTTTTTTTTTTACCTTTACAACCCATTTAAGGTTTGTGGGGTTTATAGGGTGAAAATTCCCATGTGAGGTCAGCAACCTACTAACAAAATAGAATACTACACTATTAGGCATGATCTTAAAAAGCCAATAAAGTTTGTGATTATTATGGTGAGGCCAGGCTGTTGGATTCTTGTCCTTTAATCTGCAGTGGCCTTCAAAGAAAGATCCCCATTTGATCCAGATGGCTGACCAGTGGTCCATTTACCATGCTTTGTCTGAATTTATCTTATAAAACAAAATTAGCTTTGCGAAGATACCCCAAGAAACATGCACTTACCGGGACCTATGCAGAAACCCGCTATGATTCCAATGACACAAACCACACTAACATACCGCATCCAAGCGATTCTTGCCTGAAAGTGAAATTGAACACGTCACCTATTATCATCCAGAGGATCATTGCCTTCAAGTAATGAAGTATACAAAGAAAGATATAACTGTATTGCAGAGCTGCAGCCATAGTCAAACTGTCATTCCCCAATCAGCGCAGGTTACAACAAAATCAGTTTTTATAAAAATGCATAGAATCGAAACTATGCGTTAAAGCGGAGGTTCACCCAAAAATCAACCTTCCGACATTAGATCCAGCATACTGCCAACATCTGCAGTATGCTGTTTTTTTTTTTGTACTTATCGTTTTATGAGCCATTGTTATCCAGCTCCGAGCGGGGAATCCTGCGGGGAATGGGCGTTCCTAAGCCAAGAAGAGTTGATTGACTGGCTGCTAAGGCGTGCCACGCCTCCCAAAAATAACCAAAGTGACACTCGGGTATTTTCGGAAGGCGTGACTCGCCTTAGCAGCCCGTCAATTAACTCCTCTTGGCTTAGGAACGCCCATTCCCTTCAGGATTCCCCGCTCGGAGCTGGATAACAACGGCTCATAAAAAGATAAGTACAAAAAAAAAAAAAAAGCATACTGCAGATGTTAGCAGTATGCTGGATCGAATATCAGAAAGTTGATTTTTGGGTGAACCTCCGCTTTAAGGATTTCTCAAACATGCTTTTAGCCTTCACCAAGAGATATTTGGTAGATTTCCTCTGATGTTCAAAGACCAAAAAAAAAAGCCAAACTTCAATAATGTTTTGAAGTTACCATTTTAAAAAAGGTAAAAATTTAAGTGTTTGGTGGAACATGGTTTCCAACTTCATCTTTACGCTTGAGATAGTTACCTCAAAAATATTTTTAAGGTTTGGCTTGGAGTGTTGCCTATTTTTTGTGATTTGAGTTAAATACTGATTCCTAAGAGTCGGTTCACACTGGGGCGACTTGGGATCCGACTTGAAGTCGCCTCAAGTCGTCCCAAGTCGTGCTGTCCAGAAAAGCAATGTAAGTGAATGGGAGCGGTGTTAATACACACTACTCATGTCGCTCCGACTTCAGAAGAGGTTCCTGTACTACTTCAATCAGACTTCTAGGCGATTTGTACCCATTGATTTCAATGGAAGTCGCTTCCAAGTCTGATCACTGCTTTAAATTGAAGCGACCTTTCAGCAAGATAACATACATTTCTCAGGCAAACCCCCTCCCTCCCCCTCCCTCTCCCAGAGCAGATTGTTTTATTGGCCACTGGAATGTCTCCTGTCCTGGAGACACTTCAAGTCGTGTTGTAAATCGCCCCAGATCGCCCTGTGGTTCATGCTCATGTCGTGTTGAAGTTGCTTCTGAAAGTCGTGCTGGAAGTCGCGTCGCCCCAGTGTGAACCGACTAATTGTTGCACAGTGAGTATTTTGTTTAATGTCTCAATTCCGGTCCACAAGTTCCCACAACAGGCTTTTTTGTCAGGTTTCCTATCAGATGAACCAGCTGGACTAATCCTTGAGCTAGCGCTATGTACTCAATCACTCTGGAAGATTAATGAAAATAAAATATGTCCTGTTGAGGGTCCTGCAGTGGAGGACCATACTGGAAGACTGAACTGTGCATATACAGTCCTAACCATCCTTTGTCTATATACTGGATCAAAACTTCTGTTAGCAGGGTAGGGTGACAATTGGCTCTACTTATTAGTTGCAGATGTACAGATGCAGAATGGGCACTCTCCCTTTTAAATCTCATCCATCCCTAGTCTCAGTGGGCAGCTATAGCATTCCATTATGTTAATGTGATATTATGGCTAGCAAGCATTCACCAACTCCAACTGTGGTGGTTGAGGAAGGAAGGGGGCCCTTTAAAATTGTAGGCCTGGGGGACCGAAATTGGAATCGGGCCTCATTAGTATAGGGCTTCCTACGCCCTTCTCCATCGGCTAAGCATGCAAGTCAGCTGTTCTGTTTGCATATCAATGTATGGTTCCACCACAATGCTGAAGTCTGAGAACTGTTGCTATGCTTGAGTGCTTTTGCTGGAATTCGCACCATAAATGCAGGAAGAGTGATTTGTATAACTTTAAAATATTTGTGTTCCCTACCTGAAATACTAGAGCCAAAGTTATACCAGCACAACAAAATCCCATGAAACTAAATCCACCAATTATAAGAGGTCGTCTGCCCAGCTTCTCCACTGTAAAACACTGCAAAAAAACAAAAAAATAAAATACAATTTTTCAATGCAACATTTTGTCAAAGAATTCCGAACAGGGACATTATTCATATTTGGCAGTAATAAGGGAAAAAAGTAGATTGTTCTTGTATCCAGAATCTCAGCACTGTAACATCTTTGCTTACATGGTATCCGAAAGTCATATACATATCTAAAACTGATCATACAGCCTACAGGTACAACCTACAGGCTGAATGAAAAAATAAAAAATTCAGATTTCTCTAGTCACAGCACAGATAGACATATCTTCTGTCATGGCTATTGTATTTTGACTGCTGGCCTACCAGCTCTCAAGGTACCCAAACAATTGCATCCGATTGGATGTAGGCACTGTTCCTTTAACAATTTTTCCACCAGGCTCCTTTGAATTATAAAAGTACTAAATAAATAGTGAAAAAAAAAAAAAAAAAAAAAGAAATAAGCGCTCCTTCTGATTCCTTCCACCCCACTGCGCCAATGACTGTGCGAACCTCAAAAAAAGCAGCTACTTAAAATAATAATAATGTGTACCAAAAATTCTGAAAGAACAAAATAGTAGCGCTAAAAAATACCTAAAAGTTTCTAAATATAAAAAATATATTCGTGATACAGAAAATTGTGAGGAATGCAGGAATATATAAAAAAATGAAAAATGTATATAAATATATGTGAAAAAAGCATCCACATAGAAAAACCAAAAGTGATAATATTCCAGGTGTAAACAATTAAAGCGTCCAAAGGAAAACAAATCTTCTTAATTCGAGACCTTTCACCACACCAAAGTGCTCCTTTGAATTATAAATGGAGTACAAAAATGTTGAATAAACGGTTAGCGCAAACACTGGTACTACCGAAAACTTACAAATGTATGTCTAGAAAACAGTCACAGTTTTATAGTCCATAAAGTGGTACAAAATGACCAATCCCAAAAAAGGAAGGAGAGAGGAAGATGATGGGCAGCAACGGTCCTAAGAGAAAAGCCAACTCTGTTAGGGGAAGACAAGGAAACAAAAAAGGGAAGTGCCACCTAAGTGCAATATGTCAGATACTATGTTTAATCTCAAAATAAATGCACTTACAATACACAATTACAAAACAGGCTCATCAGGGTCTCATGATGTGCGGTGGATCCAGTCTCAGGTCCATCTAGATCCACGGATCTGCAGGCAGGGATCTGCAGGCAGGGAGAGAAATCCATCCTGTGGCCACCAGGAAACAGCCAGGTTCAGCATGGAGGCGCAGAGGATGACGTTAGCAGAGTGGACCCGAGCACCGGAAGAAAAGGTGAAACTAGAAACAGGCTACTTGCTCGGAGACAAGCTCCTTCTACAGGCCTACTGGTAGCTAGCAGTAGGCCTGTAGAAGGAGCTTGTCTCAGAGCTCATTGCTTGTTGTTTTTAGTCTCACCTTCCTTCCGGTGCTCTCCCTGGTCCTGCTCTCTGGTAATGTGGCCACAGGATGGATTTCTCTCCCTGCCTGCAGATCCGTGGATCTAGATCATGGGTCTTCAAACTATGGCCCTCCAGTTGTTCAGGAACTACAATTCCCATCATGCCTAGTCATGTCTGTGAATGTCAGAGTTTTACAATGCCTCATGGGATGTGTAGTTCCGCAACAGCTGGAGGGCCGTAGTTTGAGGATCCCTGATCTAGATGGACCTGGGACCGGACCGTACCAGCCATGAGACCCTAATGAGCCATTTTGTAATTGCATTTCTTTTGAGATTAAACATAGTATCTGACAATTTGCACTTAGGTGGGCTTCTCTTTTTTGTTTCCTTGAATTATAAATTGAGGGCTATCGGGCAGGAGACAATCAGTAGGGCTGGCAACTAAACTGCATTCCACTGAGTTGAAATTACATCACCTATGTCCCACATATATGCATGTTGTCACCAACCAGGCATCTTTTTGTGTTTATGTTTTTTTGGGCAATTTTAAATGAAAGATGTTGCGCAATTATATTTTTATGGTCATGTGTCACCCATGTACCACATGCATATATGATGTGAATACTGGTGGATGGTCGATCCTGTGTCCTTCTGAGGGTGTCTTGACTGAGGAGGAAAACTATATTTTGAGAACTGGTAGACCCGCTTATTAAAAACATAAGAGGGTCAATTATAGCTGGTGAGTGAGCACACTTATAGTGGAGTTCCACCCAAAAATGGAACTTCCGCTTTTCGGAACCCTCCGGTGTCACATTTGGCACCTTTCAGGGGGGAAGGGGTGCAGATACCTGTATAATACAGGCATTTACACCCACTTCCAGGTAGAGACTTCCACAGGAGTCACTCCACTAACCCCCCCCCCCCCACCTTCTGGGAAACACACTGGTCCAGGGAGACAGCGGGTACCACTGGGAAGGCGTTGTGCCACTCGGGCATGCGCAGTAGGGAACCGGGCAGTGAAGCTGCAAGGCTTCACTTCCAGATTCCCTCACAAAGGATGGCGGCGGGGCAGCAGAGAGACGAACAATTGCTCGTCTTCTGCTGCCGACATCGCGGGCGCGCTGAACAGGTAAGCGTCCATTTATTAAAAGTCAGCAGCAGCAGTATTTGTAGCTGCTGGCTTTTAATTTTTAATTTTTTTTCGCTGGACCATCTGCTTTAAAGAGGCACTTTCCCATATAGCAAGGATAATTTGTCACAAATTTGTGGCAGTGTTGATTTGTAAGTCTGTTAACTTACTGCACATTTTCACTGTCAAGTTGTACACTTGTAGAGAACTTGAAGCATGAGTTCTAGTTCAAGCTTTTCCAATTTGAACAAATTTGCGTGGAAAGTTGCAGTGGCGATTATACACAGAAAGAGCTCTGCAAGTCACAGTGACCCCTGTGGTGGGATGACTATTGCACAACATAACTAAACCAGAACTTTCCGCAGATTTGCAGAATGTTTCAAAGAAAGTTGATCTGGAAACATGCAATGTTGCAATTGTGCAACAAGCTTGTGAAGCCTGAATAGTCTAACAATAGACTTGTAGCTCAATTGCTTGGTCTATTGAGAATGTGTCAATGTCAGATTTTAAAGATTGCTTTGCATTTTTGTTTTTAATTCAGCACCTTGTATTGCACATTTCAAATTTTTCACAATGTACATTGCTGTGAAAAAGTAATTTTCCCCCTTCCTGATATATATTTTTTGCATATTTGTTACAATTGATTCAGTTCAAACTAAATTTTTATTATTACACAAAGATAACCACTGTAAATGCAAAATGCATTGTTTAAAATTATGATTTTATTCATGAAGGAAAAAAAAAATGCCCAAACCTGACTGGCTCTATGTGAAAAAGTAATTGACCCCAAAACCCAATAACTAGTTGTGCCACCCTTGGCAGGGCAGCTCTATTGCAGGAAACAATTTACCTATACTTCATTTCATGCAATAGATACTGTGGGTCATTGCACAGAGCGGAAGCCAATCAGTGGGTCCAATGTCCGCCAGCCTCTTGCGTTCGATCCACAGAGAGGCAGAACAGGGATCTGTTCCTTGTAAGCAGGAACACGCATCTGTGTTCTTCCTGTCAGTCCACCCCACACGCAGTTAGAAAAGACTCCCAGGGACCACAACTTAACCCTTTGATTGACCCTGATGTTAACCCCTTCCCTGCCAGTGTCATTTATACAGTATTGTGTCACTGGTCCCCAAAAAGTGTCACTTAGTGTCTTATTTGCCTGCTGCTGATGTAAAGCGCTGCGCAAACTGTTGGCGCTATATAAATCCTGTACAATAATAATAATTATAGTGGTTGTAAACCTTTGTGTTTTTTCACCTTAATGCATCCTATGCATTAAGGTGAAAAAAAAAAAAAAACACCCTGTACTTTCCACCCCCCCCTGCGCCCCCGTTTTACTTACCTGAGCCCCGAACTTCCGTGGGCTCGTTCCTGCGTCGCTTTCCAAATGGCCCTTCAGCTGTTCATTGGTTAGATTGATAGCAGCGCAGCTATTATCTCCCACTGCAGTCAATCAAATCAATGACGCTGCGTGCCAGGGGCGGGGCCGAGTCATACACTTGCCAGCTATGGCCGCCGAGTGTATCACACGGGATCGCGCCCGCAAGGTCACCCCTCCTCGGGAGAGCGCTTCCCAGAGGGGTGTAGCTCTTGTGGGGAGGGAGGAGCTGTGAGAGCCGCCGTGGGACCCCAGAAGAGGACGACCGAGGCCACTCTGTGCAAAATGAACTGCACAGTGGAGGAAAGTATGAAATTTTTTTTTCTCTAACAAACACAGAACCCATGCAACACCTTTAAAGATGAAGTAAACCCTCTGTAATGAAACTAAAAAAATACCCTACAAGACAAAGACATGATAAGCTAGTATGCATAGTACACTAGCTCATTATGAAGTACTTACCCGAGACCGGAGGCCCCCGCAGCCACCCTCGTTTGCCTCCTCGGTCGCCGCCATGATACCCGGAGTGACTTCTGGGTATTGCAGCTACAGTGCAGTGACTGTCTGGAGCCGCAATGTCACCCCTGCACATAAGCTCAGTGCGCCCGTGCCGTTGTTTACAGCGCGCATGTGCTGTAGACATCGGTGCTGTCTTTTCTGCAAACATCTCCTAAACCGTGTAGGTTTAGGCGATATTTGTTGCACCTAAAATGTAAGCCTTAATTTAGGCCTACCTGTAGGTATAAGTGGTCTGTAAGGGTTTACAACCACTTTAAGTGCCTAAACAAGCACATTTATGGCAGACTCACCAGGCATTATTTTAATAAAAAGGCGCAGACTTAAATTACACAGGCATGTTAACGATTTTATGAGATTTAAGTGATTAAGTTTACATCTACTTTAAGTGTAATTGGGCGTTTTTTAGGAGATGTGCCATTGATGGTCGGTCTGTTGTTCCTATGAAATGTTGGCGTCAAGGGTATATATTTTGGCTACATTTTTGACAATAAAAGGCCTCCCTCTTTCCTGTCTATGATCTTTATCAGGTGTTCGCCTGGTTAAGGTCATAAAACAGAAGAAAGATTGCAATCATACAGGAAAAAAAAATGCAACGTAAATGCCATCTTCCATTTTATTTATTTTTTTCTTACAATTGATCAAATAAACTGAAGGCTTTATATAAACTACATACTGCAACAAAGAATCTTCGAAAAGCTGCATTTGCTTTAACTTTTTTTTTCTCCCCTCTGGAAAAGGAGATGCAAAAAAAAAAAAAAAAAAAGCTTTGAGCAAAACCAGCAGAAAATATTGACAGCAGAACAAATGCTTGTAATTTTATAACCAATCTCCCAGTGTCCATTGGGTGCCATTTCTGTCTCCACTCAGGACCAATCAGATGAACAGAGCTATGAGTCTGCCTGAGTGAATGTGAACCAGTTACTGCACAGCCTGTTCCTTCTGCACCACTCCAAGCACTTTTATTACTGCTCAGTAGTGGATGGTGAGGGCGAGGACCATTTAGCGGGTCAGAGTACAGTGGAATAAAGAGGGGGATTTGCAATAAGACAGAAAGGGGTAAATAAGCAGAATAGGGGTGGTTATAAGCTCTAGATTTCACATCTTTACTGCGATGTGTTTATTAACGGAAGGCCGTACTGTGAGATTTTGCTCCTGGGAGCTGATGGCTCACATTAGTCTCTCTAATTGTCAAAAATCTAATTTAGTGTTATGTAGCACAGGCCAGCCCTGGGTTAAAAATATGGAAGGCGCGCACTGTTATAAATTTGTTTTCCACCGAGGTAACTCTTGGATAAGGAGACTATAAATGGTTTAGAACAAGAGGCTGCTGGAAAGGGAAGGTCAGGGAAGGGATCAAGAGGGGACAAGACAGCGACATGAAAGTAATCAGCTTGTTAGGTGACAATTTTTCTTTGTGCTTATAAGGCCTAATGGCCAACACCCTTCCCTGTTCTCCATTCTGCCTCAAGTCGCAATAAAGTACAGAGAATATCTGTGTCTTCCCCCATCACTATTAAAATTCATCTTATTTTATAGGAATGATATGGTTATTACAACCAGCCTCACTGAAAACAATATTCATTGTATATTTCTTCACAAAGGCAGCAGAGGGAGCAATGTCTTTGCATAGATTTAGCATTTTTGGTACACTATACTGTCAAAAGTATTGGGACGCTTGGCTTTACAAGCATACAAACTTTAATGCCATCCCAATCTTAAGCTGGATACACACTATGGGATTTATTTAGTAAAGGCAAATCCACTGTGCACTTGGAATTGCAGTCGCTGTAGAGGGGGACATGCAACAAAAAAATAAAAGCATGTTTGCTTGTACACGATTGGATGATAAAATCAGCAGTGCACTTGTAGTGCAAAGTTGATTTGCTTTTAATAAATCAAACAATAGGCAAATTTTCTTTAGATTTTTGTCTTTAGATTTTCCAAAACCATATAATATGAATGCCAAACCTAAACACTTTTAAATTTGTATGCAATCAGAAAGGGCCTTGCACTAGCAGCACTACATAGTTTAAGGTAAATCTAAAGGAAATCGAACAGAAGTTGTATAGCGTGTATCCAGCTTTAGTCTGTAGGGATCAATATTGAGTTGGCCCACCCTTTGCAGCTTCAGCTCTTCTATGAAGGCTGTCCACAAGAGTTTGGAGTGTGCCTATGGGAATATTTGACCATTCTTTCGGAAGAGCATTTGTGAGGTCAGGCGCTAATTTTCGACGAGAAGCCCTTGGTCGCAGTCTCTGATCTAAATCATTCCAAAGGTGTTCTATCAAGTAGAGGTTAGGACTCTGCAGGTCAGTCAAGTTCCTTCATCCCCAAACTCGCTCATACATGTCTTTATGGACCTAGATTTATGCACTGATCAAATCATTTGATGGGGGCGGGGGGAGGGATTATGGTGTGGGGTTGTATTTCAATGGTTGGGCTTGGCCCCTTAAGTCCAGTCAACGAAACTCTTAACACAAGGGAACATCAGTGCATAAAGCTAGGTCCATAAAGACATGGATAAGAGAGTTTGGGGTGGAGGAACTTGACTGGCCTACACAGAGCTCTCAACGTAATAGAACAGCCAGGCCTCGTCATACAACATCAGTGCCTGACCTCACAAATGCATGTAGAGGCAGTATGACATTACTTAATAGGTTAATGAAGCATTAATGAATTCATGCATGTCATTCAATTGTGCTTTTATCAATATCAAATAAGCAGTAAATTGGCTTGGTTGCCATTGAACATAGCAGAATTTGTTTTATTGATCCCCAGTATTTACCACTATGTATATAAAGAAATTAGACACATTTCTAAAGCTGAACGTGCAATCAAGAAAAAGGGAGCACCAATCTAAAAGCAGTACATTAAGCTTTGGCATTGTTCGCGTGGTGCTGTTCGTTTTTCAAATCACGCAAATTCTAAACTCTAAATTAACCCTTACTACAGCACCATATTCCTGAAATAGGAGCAACATTATCTTTATAGCACTCCCCTGAAAACAATGAGTGCTGAGATACTGCTGCTGATAAGAACTGGTCCTCCATGATGAACACCACCAATCTTTAGGTTTCAAGGGAAATCAATATGGAGGGAAGTAAAAAAGCAGCCAGCGATCTTTGACCTTTTCTAAAAAAAAAAAAGATACTAGTTGTCTGTTTTTGGAACCAGCAATCTCCGAGTCCAACTCCATAACCTGGAAGTCAGAACTTTAGGATCTGCATAAGAATTTTGAACCAGTGGCTCAAAAAAAGGCACTGGCGCCGTTGCACCAGCATAATAGCCGAACAGATTTTTTCCATTTATTTCTCCGAGCACAGATTTAAAAATCCCAGTGTGGTTTTCAAGGGCCAAACACAAAAAAAAAAAAGACTGCTACTACATAAGAATAATAATAATAATAAGCAATCTAAAAGACTAAATTTTATATCTGTGCCATCAGGCCAGGAATCTTTAAAGGCAGCATAGAATCTCTCTAAAGCATTGTCGTTGGGTATACATTTTCTGTTAATGTAACCATACAAGCTTAAAGAAAAAGTTATTTTTTCTTTTAGTTATATGTACTGTATTTGACACATGGTACAGCTTGAAATCCAACCCCAGTTTCTGTAGGCGATGGCACCATTTTTACCAGATTTTTAACACGTACAGCATTTCAAATACGTGTTAGCTATTCTTTTAGGCATCACCATTAAAGCTGGACCCAAGGCACATACAAATTAATGCAGCTCTGTATTCATGAATAAACCATTAACTGTATCTAATGAAAAACTAGTGATCAGGTGTGCTGCATGCAAATATGATGACAATAAACAGAATAGTGCAAACAAAAAAGGTATGACCTCACAAACCCCCTTCTGCTCCTTCACTGCCCAATAACCAGTCTGGGATTGGAGGGGGGGCATTCCTGTAACTGAAAGTGATGTCATCCACGTGAATGTACTGTGTGAGGGGGCTGTGTTAAAGTGGTTTTAAAGCCTAAACATTTTTACCTTGCATTAAGGTTAAAAAATGTTTAGGTAGTAGTATCCCCCCTCCTCACTCCACCTTTCCTTATACATACTACCTGGGCCCTCAATCGATCCAGCACTGTGCCCATTTGCTGTGGCTCTCTCCCCTCACCACCTGGTCTCACAGGCTTTGCTAAGGAAGCGGGAGCCATTAGCTCCTGCTGCCATCAATCAAAGCCAATGACGAGGGAGAGGGGGGCAAGACTGAGCCCCGCTGTCTGTCTATAGAGGAGAGAGGCTCCGGAGGGAGTCAATTTAAGTGCCCCATAGGTCTGGGCTTTTGATAATGGGCACTCACCCAAGGAGGAGCCAGGAGTGCCAGAGCTGGTAAGTATAAGGCCCCTTTCACATTGGAGCAGGAGCCGCGGTGGCGGTATACCGCCAGAATTTCCGTGGGAATTGGGCGATGAAGTGAAGGCAGTGAAGGAGTTTTTCAGGCGGTATAGCAGCGCTATTTTTAGTGCTGTACCACCTGAAAAACTCCTCAGTGTGAAAGGTGTCCAAGTCTGTTATACACTACACTAAATGTTTCGGGAATGGATGGACAGAAATACAAATCCTTTCGGCAGTTTAAAAAGTTCCCATATTGGTTTTTATTTGTACATTTAGTCATTTGCTTAAACACAGTTGTAAAAGGGATGTATACCAAATGTGGACTTGTGAGGTCTGTAAGGTATACAGTACCTATATTGACGATTATTAGGTCAAAAATAAAAAAGGGCTATTTTTATTAGCACAAACCTCTCAGAGTTATGTAGCATGCCCTTCCTCTAAATATTCTAGATTTTTTGGTTTGTATTGCTGCTTAGATACACAAGATTAGAGAAAGGGCAATTTTTTCAAGAGGAACAGATATCATCACAATATATAACAGTTTGCCCTTTCTCAATGGCACCACTGATTCACATAAAAAATGCACCCTCACATGAAGAAAGACTTTTACCAGATACTAATTAGGCTGTACAGTAAGGTAATATTCTTTGCCTTGAGCACTTACCCCAATCATCCCAGCAATTATCTCTATAGCCCCAGTCCCCACTGTTGTGTATGGGATCTCAGCTAAAGGAACGCCGATAGAGTAGCATTCTACCCCCGAGGCCAAATACTTCCCGCTAGAGTTGGTGTAGAACCACCTTTCGTTTGAATTCTTCTAATCTGCAAATAAACATGGGGGACAGGACAGCTTTGGGGGACAGGACAGAATTGGGGGACAGGACAGTCATCCATTTTTTACACTCGGTCCTAAAAAAGGGACAACCCTATTTTTATACTTTGAATATTGTACCTGCTGGGTGTCACGTTTTTAAATGCACAATCACCTGCCTCCCAGTAAATTAGGAAAACCTGAGCAGTGTATAAATATATGTACAGAGTTATGTAGCATGCCCTTCCTCTAGTTTATGGATTAGGCTATGCATAGTATTTTTTGGTTTAAAAACAGGGGTTAAATTGCAAACGCTGCTGAGCCACAGAGCTGCGCCAAGGCAGATCTGTGGTCCTAACACTAAACAATGAGATGGAGGCACACAATAGATAAAAGATACAGGAGCACACCAAACACCCAGCATATAGAGAAGCAGTGCTAGAAACAAAATAGTCTATTGCCAATTTGGCATAGGAAGGCTAACACAGATAACAAAACCAAGAAAAACCAAGGAACTTTAGCCCAGCCAATCGGATATCATCACAGGATAGAGGAATCGGCTTTATACTGCTGTGTATCCATGCATATCTTTCGGAGTGATAAGATAAAGCCCTTTCTCAATGGCACCACTGATTCACATAAAAAATCAAGGGGCCCCCGGGCAATAGAAGATTATGGGGCCCCCCCTCGCCACCAAGCCAGGTGGCATGAAGAAATCTTGGGATTTTCACATCAAAACATGTAGGTTTTGGACATAACAGGGCTTAAAAAAAAAACACACAGATTTTTACACTGTCCCTGGTTTTAATAGCAAGCCCCCTAATGGGGCCCTAGGCATATGTAACAAAACTTGCAGTATTTTGCTGGGGAATGCCCAGGGAAAAACCAAGCCTCCTTACCGACCAGCCTGTTCTGGCTGACTAACCACCGCTCGGAAGATGGTGGAAAGCTTACTGAGGAGAAACAGGAAGTGAGAAATTCAGACAAAGAAAAAAACAATTAGAAGGGAAATTGAAGGAAAAGGTAAGTGAACCAACAATGCACTAGCTTAAAGGAACCCATTTAGAAAATAAAAAACAAACCTTTAAGATCATCTGTGCAAGTAAAGGCCTTGGCTGGGCTATAGCCATATGCCCAATTTTCTTGCTATCTGGTAAGAAAGTCTTTAAGGTGACAGTGCATTTTTTTTTTTTATGTGAATCTTCAGTGGTGCCATCGAGAAAGATTTATCTTACCACTCCGAACATGGATATATTGGGATGATAGCCAATCAAGGTTCCTCTTATAAAAATTGGGACCATTACTAGCGTGACTTCTCATATATCTTTTAACATTTGAAAATAACTAGAAACATTTAAAAAAAGGCAAAATGTTTAGACAGTACAGAAGTTCAAAAGATATTTCTGGGTTTAAACATTTCCAGGGATGAAGCTACAGCTTCTGTATATGGATATCAGAGACATGATGACATCATACTACACCTAGGATAAGGTCAGCGGACATCTAGATCTGCAGAGTACAGCTACAATTTTTCACATTTTGTTTTTCTTTAAAATCTTCAGCCATTAAAATTGCTGTGACTAGTTTTCAGTAAATTTTTTTACACTTGTGTTGGCTGTGCAAATATATGTACGACTTACAGCATCTATTCCAGACAGCTGCATACCCATATTGAGCACGATGACGGACAGAGTCTGCCAGAACAAAGTCCGGTCCATCAGTAGCTGGAAAACGGAGACCACCTCTACAGAGGACAAAGAGTGCTGCTCCTCCTGCATCTCCTCAATAACGTCTTGAACATCATATTCTCCACGAAAACACCTAAGAGCTAAGTAGACAGACCCGATTAGTATTGGGCATTGCTTTAGGTTACTCTACTTAATTTATTTTGTCACAGCCAACCACCAAGTTCTGGGGTTTACAGCCAATGGCACTTCTTTGCTTGACAGAGATCCTCACAAATAGGAAGTATACCACCATGTGTTAAATTTTAGTTGCCTGAGCTGTAGTTTAGCTCAGAAGGATTATGCCAAATTGTTGGTTCCGTTTCAGTTTAGCCGAGTTGCACAATTTTCCCCTTGACAGTGGGTGTCGCTGTTACCACAGCTCAGGGTTGAAAAGGCAACAGGCTGGATGCATTGGGTATTGCTTTCCCAGAAGCAGCTTAGGTGGCGTTGGTCAACCCACTGGGCATTCTGGAGAGGGGTACTTTAGGGACAGACGCCATTTTGGCAGGGTCGTCTTCTGATCCTGACCTGATGGCCCTCCAGGCCTCAAGGAGTTTCTGGGGCCTACTAATCCAGGGATGGTCCTTATCTACGGGAGGAAGCTGAACCAGTAGGATTCAATTGAAGGACGTATCCTGGCAAATTTACCTCACTGTGCTGCCAGCCTGGCTGAAAGATTATTGGCAGTGGTGTACTTTATTGGAACTATACAAAGTGTGCGAGTGGTTACACGATCTTGTGGCAGAAGATCGTGGGATGGCCTGATAACACTTATCAAGTCTGTGGCAGAGACTTTGACAAGCTTCGCACCAGCTGCTAAGCCAGTAAGAGTAAGCCTATCTGGTGGTTGCTGAAATCCAGCGTGGAACTGAATTAATCCTCTGGATACAAGTTGTAACAGTGATCCACTAAGCAAAAGGTACACGAGTCTTTCCCCACCCCCCTACCCCTCTGTGGGAGAACTTTGTTCAATAAAAACCTTGAAAGAGACCTTGTGCTTAGCGCAGACATTTGTGTGGACAACTCTTCAAGGGGGACCCCTGAAACGAGCATATGGAACAGTAAGGCAACGGCAGGCCCAATTCAAAACCAGCAGCTCCTTCGGGGGCAGTGCTACATAAGTTATAGGCAGCACTTTGATTTGTGTCATGAGCATTTGTTGCAACATTAGTGGTCATTCTCATTTTTTCTACCTTGTCCTCTGAGGGAACTTTCCTGTTATCTACAAATAGTGAATAGTTATACATCCTAGTTAATTCCCAGCACATAGCATGACCAGGGTTGGATAAAGAGCATTATGCGCTTGGTGCTGAAAATTTTGGTGGGTCTTTAATGGGCACTCTGAAGCTGCTCAGGCCCAATACTGTGGAAGCCTCAGCATTAGCGTGAGTGGAGCCAACACCACTACGGAAGCGTAATACCAAGCTTTCGTTAGGACTGCTCACCATTATCAATTCCACTGCTTCACCCAGGCAGTGCAGGGCCCATCAGGGGAGATCTCTCCCCGTCGGCCCATTGCTTTCTGTGTCTGTTCTTTTTGGGTGGCTGGGCCTATATTAAAGTAGGGGCCTAGAGCTGCAGCTCCAATAGCCCCTACATTAATCCATCCCCGAGTATGACCCTACCATTTCATTCTTTGTGTAGAGAGAATGGGGAGAGAGGGTAAAGGACTTTTGGGTGACTGAAGACTAGTAGAAGGGGAGAAGAAAGACAGTGCTGTAATGCTTCAACTGACCAGGCTCTCCTCCAAGCTTCCCGCCCCCCCTTCATCTTTGTTCATCTAAAAAGTACTCCACTTGCTTTGAGTCCTGAAGCAAGCAGAGCACAATGCACATTTGTAAAGCAGGCAGTTCTGTGCAACAACAAGGCCGTACTGCTCTTTTAACTGCTTACCGACTGCCCTATAGCAGACTTACTGCTACAGGGCAGCCCTCCTGTGCAGCATTACTTATATATACGCAATTCTGCGCTTCCATCTACAGGGGGCGTGCACTTACCGCCAGCTGGCTCCTTTTGCTGTGATTATTCACAGCATATGGGTGTAACATGTTACAAAAGGTAAACTTTAACCAGTTATTGTAAGTTGATGTAACTTGTACAAAATCATTTTCTATTTATGTCCCAAGACTGTTTCACAAATTTCTGGTGACTTTCTGTGGTACCAACCAATGAATGTTTGAGAGGAGATTTCTGCAAGCGGTTGATTTCTCCTGGCCAACTAGAAGCTTGCACAGAAACTATATTCAATACTGGAACCTCTTGTAGGAAAGCGTTCATGGTTTTCCTTGAAAATGCCCCTTTTTCTATACTATAAACATTTATGGGTGCAATGCATATGCTAGAAAAACAACAATTAGTTATGAAGCATACAGTAAGATAGTGATATAATATTTGTTTGATGGACAGCCAGTGATTTTGGGCAGTAGCTTAATTATGGTTCTTGGATTTAGGGAATTACAAACCGATTACTTGCAGCTCTCTGCACTACTGAATTCAGGCCTTTGATCATTTGCTTGGTTTATTTTGGTGTGACAGAAAGTAAAAAAAAAAAAAAAACCTGCGACTGGCCAAGTTGTAGATAGGAACTGGGTTTTAGAACAATCCTATGCTACGCTCCATACAAAATTATCAGTTGTTTTGTAAAGCTGGCCACATAATAGTAGATTTTAAAACAAGCATTCATACAAAAATGTGTACGAAAATTGTCAAGAAAAATAAATGGGGGGGGAGTGCCACCTAAGTACAGTAGGCTAAAAACACTCACAATAAATCATAACATCATGGACTCTAAAGATAGTCACAACTTAACCTGCTGTAAACCCCCTTTGTGCCTAAATAATTTTATCAGTACATTTATTGAATGTAAAACTTTTTTGAATTTTGCGCATATGTGCTTAAAAGTGCAGTCTCGGCACCAAAAAAAAAAAAAAAGAATTAAAGACTCAGCAGCTACAAATAATGTAGCTGCTGACTTTTAATATAAGGACACTTACCTGTCCAGGGATCCTATGAAGTTGGCCCCTTCAAGCAGATTCGTTCATTGGCTTGGGTTCAGGCGCCGGCATTGCAACTAAGGGAAACTGGTAGTGAAGCCTTCAGACTTTAAATCGGGTCTCCTACCGTGCCTGCGTGAGTCGCAGTGCATTTTTTTTTTTTAATTGTCCGGTCTTCTGGGACCCACACAGGTCCTAGAAGGCAGCGGAGGGGGGGGGTCCAGAATGATGTACCTCGACATGGCTAGATAGAACAGAAGTCCACCTGGAGAACAGAAGTCCACCTGGAGATAAAAAAGAAAAGAAAAGAAGAACCCACCCAAAAGTTAAGGGGGGAGCTTTCTCTAAATTGTTCAAGACCAGATTTTAGCCAGGAACTCCGCTTTTTACAAAACGTTTCCTACAGCCAAAAAGTAATACTACCATTTGACTCCACTATGGATTAGAAAATCAAATGAACATTCCTAAAATATATTTTCAAAAAAAATTCTACAAGCTTTAGGACTAGCTTAAAGTGGACCCCATTCACTCTTCTGCAGCTTATGAGCATGGTCCAACATTTCCCACTGGAATAGCAAGCAGGGGGCCAACACTGCACACTGTCCTCCTGGTGCATAGTTACACTTTAAGCATTGATTATACATTCAGCCACTTTATTAGGTACATCTTGCTAGTACAGTGGAACCTCGGATTGCGAGTAGCGGTGTTTTGCAATACAAGCACTGTATTTAAAAAAAAAATACTTGGTTTGTGAGTGTTGTCTCGCAAAACTAGCATGATTCAGGTCAAAGCAGTGTTCAGTACTGCTTTTTAGCCTAATGTGGGGGGAGCCGGAGCTGAGCTGAAAGTCGCCGACTGCAGCCGATCGTCGCCGTTCGGAAATGCACGGAAAGGCCCGAGGATAGCATGGCTGACATTGGCAAATATCGAGTAGTAAGTCTTTGAGGTTTGCAGAGGTCAGCCGAAGTGTCCTCTGGCTTTTTTGTCCATTTCCGAGGCTCTACGGTGCCCCCCCACCTCTGGCTGCATACGGTATTGCATCCCATTAAAGTCAATGCGGAACAAATTATTTTCGTTTTCCAGTGACTTCAATGGGGAAACTCACTTTGATATATTTGAGTACTTTGGATTCCAAGCATTCTCCTGGAATGGATTATGCTCATAATCCGAGGTTCCACTGCACCAGGTTGAAACTCATTTGGCCTTCAGAACTGCTGTATTTTTCATTGCATAAATTGAACAAGGTGTTGGAAACATTCCTCAGAGATTTTGGACCATAATGTCGTCATCATAGAATTGTTGATGAGAATCTCCAGTTCCACCAAATCCCAAAGGGTGCTCTATTGGATTGAGATCTGTTGACTGTGGAGGCCATTGGAGTACAGTGACCTCGTTGTCATGTTCAAGAAACCAGTGGTGAGATTTGAGCTTTGTGACATGGTGCATTATCCTGCTGGAAGGAGCCATCAGAAGATGGGTACACTGTAGTCAAAGAGATGGACATGGTCAGCTACAATACTCAGGTAGGCTGTGGTCAATAAGTACTAAGGGGCCCAAAAAGTGCCAAGAAAATATCCACCACACCATCAGCCTGAACTGTTGATACAAGGCAGGATGGATCTATGCTTTCAGGTTTACGCCAAATTCTGACCCTACTATCTGAATGTCACAGCTAAAAGCGAGGAGCTGTGGTGGCTCAACATGATTGGCACTGCGCTGACAAGCCGTTCACCTCTGCAGCCAAGGGTTCGGATCCCAGTCTCGGCTACATGTGAATTGAGTTTGGTGGTCTCAGCCCGGCTCCCGGTGGGTGTGCTATGCAAGGTACGCCTGTGCTTAGTACGCCCACCCCCCCCCCCCACAAAAACCACCACACTTGCACGCACACAAAATTGGTTTAATACGCACGCACTTTGGCCATGCGGTCTCCTAAAGAGAGGCGAAGGACCTACGGGGCTGGCTTGGTGGGTCAGGCCCCCTCACTCCCTCATAGGGGGAGTCCCTCTGCCCCGATGGGGTCCTGTTGGGCCCCAGTTGGGCTCCCAAGTGGAGCAGGTAGGGCGGGGTGAGTGGGAGGCCCCCCCTCACACCTGCCATTGCCACCGGGGGCATGGAGAAGGATGGCGATTGCCTCTGGGGGGAGGGTCTGCCTACTCCCAACTCCTGCAGTCCGGCTCCTCTCTCTCGAGTTCACGCACAAAATACACAAAAAAAAAAAAAAAAAAAAAAAAAAAAGCGAGACTCAGACCACGCAACGTTTTCCAATCTTCCATTGTCCAATTTTGGGGAGCCTGTGCGATTGTAGCCTCAGTTTCCTGTTCGTAGCTGACAGGAGTGGCACCCGTTGTGGTCTTCTGCTGCTGTACCCCCTTTTTTTTTTCAAGGTTCGATGTGTTGTGCATTCAGAGATAGTATCCTGCATACCTTGGTTGTAATGAGTGGTTATTCGATTTACTGTTGCCTATCAGAACCAGTCTACCCATTCTCCTCTGACATCAACAAGGCATATTTGTCCACACAACTGCCGCTCACTGGATATTCCAGTAGATGAGAAGTTTTTGAAATACGCAGACCAGCCTGTCTGGCAGCAACAACCATGCCACGTTCAAATCCACTTTTCTTCCAGATTCTGATAATCAATTGAACTTAAGCACGTCGTCTTTACCACATGTAGATGCCTAAATGCATCGAGTTGCTGCCGTGAGATTGACAGATTTGCAATTTGTGTTACCAAGCAAATGAACAGGTGTACCTAATAAAGTGGCGCTGGCAGTCAGTGTATAATTTACTGTATGGAAGGTAGCCCAATGCTGTTACATGTTGAACAAGGTTTTCTGTTACTTTCTCAGCAATGCTTTAGGTTGATTATACATTGAAGAACAAGGCTTACCAGACCCATTTCTGGCTCATACTTGGGATGCCCCATTCTTAACAAATGTGCTTACACAAGCACAAAATATCTTTCAGCTCTTAATGTTTTTCAGGCAATCCAAGTGCCCAGGTAAGCCTGTAGGCAGGTAGGGGGCATTATGGGCCCCTTTAACGTTTACTCCTTCAGGATAGAGAATTCTGAGAGTCCCTATAAAATCTAGAGAAAGAGGGGGAGCTGGGGGAAGCCTCTGGAGAGCGCAAGGAAAGAAAACAAGGCGGTTGTGCTCATGATCTCCCCCTTTCTTGGGTGGGGGGGGGGGGGGGGGGAGAGCAGGGCTTTCTGGAGGTGGCCATTTCTAAACCCCAGGGGGATAAGGTAAAGCTCCGATACTTCGAGCCGAGGAAAAGGCAGTAAGGAATCCATGGTTCCCCTTTAGGGGGGAGGAAGTATGGAAGGCAGTAGAGGGAAAGTGCAGTCTAATATCACTCCAGTCAAAGAGTGAGGAGTGAGCATCTCCTTGGTCGGGCAGTTAAACGCTACCTCCATTGTTGTGGACAGCTGTGGATTAATAAAGTTATGCCGTCACTCAACTTTTTTGTATAAAGAGGTTATTGATCTCAGTGTGAATGTATGCAGAAGTGATCCACAGAGAAACCCGGGGAGATCATTGTCTGTGTAAATCTGACTGTTGAGCTCAGGAAGGAATGAGGGGGGTTGAACAGGCACAGTCAGGAGAGTGGAGGGGCCTGGTCTCCAGCCACCATCCTCACACAGGGGAGCACAGTTTGGGATGACAAAAATATGTTATCCCTGGAAGTTGGTACAATTTGTAAGGTGATCCAACTGAATGCTATGGCAACACGCAAGGGAACTCCGGCCCCCTTACGCTACAATACAGGCCTACAAAATGTCATAACACTATCCTAAGTTGTCCATATACAAATTATTAAGACACTGAATATGCTCAAGTCAGTAATCAATATATTAAGTTTAAAAGGACAAAGTTCATCTTTGGGAGCATGTTCTATCCATTTTTAGGTTTATGCAAAGGAGACATCTGTGAGGGAGACCCTGGTATGTTGCCAACACCCCTGATATTCAGAAGGAGAGGAGAAATACCCCAATGTGGGGCTTTAACAGCAACAATTAATAGAGTAAGAGTAATGGGTACAAAGTATATTTATTAATCATTACAAAATTATGATAAAAACAGATTGTTTAAGAACAAAGTGCATAGATGCATGTTGGACTCATCCACAGGGATAAATTCCTGCCTCTCGCTCGACCCCGCCCCCATGTCCCCGCCCACTCCATTCAGCTCTCCTATTTAAACATCACCGCCTTTCAAACATGCCTGTCACGGCAGACCACGGTGGTGTTTGGTGTATTAAAAAGGTATTTGCACACTTTCTTGTTATCTCTACTCCTCTGGACCTGTTGGTCCATCTGTGCAGGCTGTAGGACCACTTGTATAACAATACAAAGGGGGAACTGACATATCTTACAATTCATACATATTGTTTTGCAGATCCTAAGCACTAGCACTAGCGTGCTCTCCTCTGACCCCGTTGGCCACTACTGGTACTACACCCTTGCCTTAAAGGTACGCATCCTTTATTAATGTATGTCTTCTTTGGTGCTTGTACAACTGCCCTGTTAATTAGCATGCATTATAGCTTATACTTAAATACAACTGTGCCGGCTGGACATCATCTTTTGGTTTTGTCCTGCTTTTGTTGATTTCCTTAGCTTTTTGAAACCTCCACTTTACATAGTTACCTATTTTTATGTGCACACTGTCTTTTACTTTGCAGGGACAGTGTACACAATCTTCATGCTCCAGAAGTGTTTGCCCTGGGTCTGCTTGGAGGAGAGGGATGCCACCCTTTTTTGCCCGTTCCTGCATTTTTTTCATCTCCAGGAACCACTGTGCCACCTTCTTGACACTCTCCGGTCCTTTATAAGCTTGCATACATTGTGACTGGTATGACACGTAGTGTAAAAACCATATCCACACCGTTTCCGGTTTTATGTATCATAAACATTTGTCCACAACATGTTTTGAAAATTATTGCTTTTGCTATTTATATTATATATAGCACTAACCCACACGGACATCGACCCCTGAAGAAGGGACTCCGGAACGCGTAGGGCCTGAATTTATCTTTGTGGACGAGTCCAACATGCATCTATGCATTTTGTTCTTAAACAATCAGTTTTTATCATAATTTTGTAATCATTAATACATATACTTTGTACCCATTACTCTTACTCTATTAATAGTTGCTGTTAAAACCACACATTGGGGGATTTCTCCTTTTCATCCATTTTTAGGTTGGCACTTGTAACATGTTCCCCCAGCCTCTTCCTGATCTCCCTCCTAGATGTGACAGTGTGCCAGGGATCTTTTGCCTCCACCACCCGCCGTCACAATTTAAATAGAATGCTGCCGCACACACGGCCGAGTCATTCATTCACATAATTCTGTGGCTTTGCGTCTGATTGCTTGTAGCACTTAATAAGATAACAGGGCGCCGATGAGCATTCTAGGTAGTTCATTGATGCTTCCTGTCATTGGTGCAATGCCTTACAGGCTTCTGAAAATAATTTGCACTTTATTTTTACCAGAAAAAAAAAATATATATATATATATATATATATATATATATATATATTATATAAACACACACACACACACATATACACACACACACACACACACACACTTTAGAAAGGGAACCTTGTTCTTTAAAATAATCAACATATAAAAAAAATGGACTGCCAAATTACGACTCCTGAAAAGAAAACCTCAATTATACTCTGGCTTGGAGAAATGGCATAATTCATGTAACACAAATAAGAGATGGACTCGTTTGATTCTTAAACGGAAATCTGCACAATTAAAAAAAAAAAAAAAAAGGTACAGGTTTTCCAAAATGAACTAGTTGAGTTATCTGGCTGTTGGTAGTTTCACTACTTTTAAATACTGACCAGTCAACTAGTATTTTCCAAAGGTCAGCAATAACAGCCTAGATATATATTACAGAATTTCTTTAACCGTATGCTACTTCAGGCTCAAGCTATCCTAGAGCACACATCAAGCATGTTGATGTGGCATCGAGAAGAGATAAACCTTTATGCAAACATCACATAGTTATTACAGTTTAGATGAAAATATACAGAAAAAAACATAGTTACTATAGCACCGTAATGTATGAATAGTGCCAACTGCCATTGGAAGGCCTCCTTAAAGCTTCAAAATAGCTTGTTATGTAGAACAGCAGGCTGCATAGTAATATAGTCTCAAATTGCACATTTTTAGGTGTTTTCTTTTTCATACAATTTTGCAAATGGTTTTATAACTCTTTTACATAAAGTGCCTTGTTTGTTATGTTTGCCCATTTTACTTATACTCTCTGTTTAATACCAAATTAAGGGAAAAAATAGGGAAAGAATGCTAATTATTATAGCTCAGTGAACAATACCCACAATTTGTATTATAAAATCAGTATAGAAAAAGCATGCCATACTGTGTATTAGGTACATAGAAAAATAAAGATAAATAATTTTGCGACAGGCTTCAGCCATTACTGGCAGAATGAGAAGCGCATGTAACCCCTCCCATTCATTTTGTCTCATACTTCCAGCCGGGTGATTATGAGTCATTATAATAGCCAACAGTGTTGTCTCCGTATCAAATGATCATTGCTTTTGTGTGCGCTGGGCAATTCAACAAGCAGTCAGAAAGACGAGTGAGAGTAAAGAGATTCACAGGTATCTTTGGTAACCGGAGGGAAGCAATGAAAGTGACAGACAAGACTGTGAGGGACATCACCCATCCATCTTACTAAGAGCATGAGTCGGTCTGTAGCACTAGAACACGTCCTGTCAGGACGACAAGACAGCGAATGTCCAGGTTGTAAGGTGAAAGCTTCTTTATTGTCGAGCAGGAAATCTAATGGTGTTTCACACAGATGAAATCTGAGATTAGCAGAGTAGACTAAATACCTAAAATGAACATGGTCTGCAACATCTGGAAAAGTTTGG
This sequence comes from Rana kukunoris, assembly GCA_029574335.1. Classification (NCBI taxonomy): domain Eukaryota; kingdom Metazoa; phylum Chordata; class Amphibia; order Anura; family Ranidae; genus Rana; species Rana kukunoris. Next base: position 67,577,843 of record CM056056.1, on the reverse strand, counting down.
CTATTGTATGGGACAATGGTTCTGTTGCCGAAAGCTTTCAAAAACTTGCCGTAGATACTCTTATAAAATACTTGAAGCCTTGTGTGAACAAGGCCATGGGAAAGATTTCCCTTAAAGTTTATGTAAATGCCAACAATGAACATCCTAGTTGTTCCCATTTGGTCTTCTAAATATGCCATAGAAAGTGTTCCATCTAAATGTAGTCTAACAAACCTCCTGGAGACTTTACTCCAGTGGTTTCTTTCATAGGCAGACAGATGGTGGTAAGAACGGGCTGTTTACCACCCTCTTGACCACCCAGCTAAAAGATATGGGTTCCAGTTTCCTCAACTCTATCCAAATCGAAAAAAGCTTTTGCTGGAGCTCAACTGTAAAAGCTCAGAAATAAAACACCACGTACCATCCAGCATATCAACTTCAAAGCTAGGTATGGTCTGCTTTTTTCTGTACATACACGCCATAATGCAACTTCACAAGTCTGTGCATTGCAAATGTAGCACTATGCTCGTAGGAGCTGCTGGTTTAGGATTTTGCACGTTACCTCTAAGTTCGTTGTCCAGGGAAGGAAGTCTGTATAAATTGCAATGTCCACACAAGATGTAAAACCTTCGACTGGCCTTACAGCCAAAGAGCCTTTAAGCAAATCCGGCGGACTGTAAGACAGCTTGCATAGCAGATCATTTAACGAGGTTACCAGGTCTATCCTGAGACATCAACGTGCCTTGCTTGTCTCATCCAGGGCAGGTCCTCCCCTTTTTTTCCTTTCGCTGAGCAGCTTCCTCCACTTAGACGGACAGGTTGGGATCCCCTGTAGAACCATAGCCCCCAGCCAGCATAGCTGGGCCTACTTGACAGAAACACAGCCTCAGAACAACGTGGTCCCGAGACTGGAATCTCACACACTCACCTCGCGCCAGGAGGGCCAACGAGGTGAAGGACCCCGAAAAACGGCATCTGCCCCTTAAGTACCCCCTCCCAGCATGCACTGGGGCACCACTCTCACTGGGCTGCTACTGAGAGGGGTCACCTAACACACTATGGTTTGCCCGAGTTCCAACATGGGCCTGAAGCGGTAACGCTACCTACAGGCAACAAGGGAAAAACTTCTGCCGAGCACGACCATTGCCAGAACAGAGGCCAATTTAAATAGAATTAACAGAGTCTGAGCCCAACTATGGGCTCAGACACCCCTAAATGTACAATAGCGCCCGACTCGTTGGGAGACCAGCGCTACACAAATCAATAGTGGCACATCTGATTAGAGACCCAAGACAATGGTCTTGTCCTTTTTTTTTAGTCAACCAGTGTACAAAAAGGTAAATTTTAGAAAGATGACATGGACAAAGTTAATTCTAGAATCTAGATCTCCCAATTTCAGCATTTTTCTCAGTTTCTTAATCTATGAACTGCACATAAAGATTACATTATACACATTTTTTGCACATTTCATCTTTCAACAAATGAACACCCCCAGAGTCTTCAGAGAGTGCAATAAGGTTTGCTTCTCACCATCTATTGTAGCGTGCACATTTCCCTTGTCGATGAGAAGGTAGCGAGGACTTTCTGGGAAAAAAGGCAACATCAAAATCTGCACGAAAGTGGGTATCACCACCAAGGAAAGGAACAAGGGCCAGCTGGCATCCTGTTGAGACAACATTTTGTAAGAATAGAAAAGGCCTGCACAGAGTATTTTATATGATAGCAAAAATACTTGAAGTAGAGCAGTATTGCCAGCAATGGCAAATTAACTCCCTATAAGCTGTTCAACCATAGGCACTCATTGCATCATAAGGGGGTTCCAAAGCAATACTTTGTTGCCTGTATTTATCTTCCACTAATATTTGAGATTGCAACACCTGGATGCAGGCCAAGTACCAAATTCCACAAGAAACCTAGAAATCTTTTCTCACAGGTCCACTTTTCATCAGAACAATGTTTTTTGTTTTTTCCTACACTACAGCAATCAGATTTACCTTTTCATTTTTCAACAAAGGAAGAACAGAATTGGTTGCTATAGGACAAACACAGGCTGTCTGAGACACCAATGGAAAGCCTGAAAAACACATAATGGCTTGCACTGTGACACATTTAATGATGTAAGGGTACAGATGCTCACCCCAGAGCATGCACCCTTTTTTTTTTTTTAAAACAAATAGGCAATGGAAATGCCCATATTTCTGGACCATTACATTAATTTTCCCTTTCAGATTGAGACTCAAAGTAGTTATTTTTAATAAAATTTGTAATAATCTTGCTATATTTAAATACACACTACTTTAACCCCAAGTAGCAGCTCCTCTGACAGTTGTTTCACCGAATGAGGACACATTCTCATGTTCAGCTTTATTAATCCTCATTTTGGCTTAAGGATTCCCTTTTAACCTCGATATCTCTGATCTATCAGCATATACATACAGAAACTAGCACCACACCAAAACCAGATGAATGGAGCTGCTTAGCAACTGCTGTCAAGTTGTCATTTCATGAGGAGAGTTCACTACTGGTTCCAATTTCGATCTGTGAAGTCATGATTGTCTCGAGTACATCCAAGTTTTAGTCTGTGTTGGACCCTCAAAAAATTGGCTGTATTTATATTATTTAATACCAAATATCTTGAACTCTTTCATCTGGTTTTGGTCTGGTGCTCCTTTCTGTATTTCTTTGGCTTGAGCTACTGTTGGGTGCCTATAGGTGGAAGCTTTGTTGTGTGGGAGCTGCCTTGCTAGCTCTATTTATTGCAGGTACTTATACAACACTGTCAATTTATGCAGCATTTTACATATATATTATACATTATCAGTCCCTGCCATCTAGGAGCTTAAGTTATTGAGCTTGTTTGAAGTTATTCTTCATCTGACTACACATGCAAGCATAAAAGTTCCCAGTGCCTCTCCGAGTATGTTGTTCTAGACTCTTAAAGCATTTCTCAGCTACCACTGTAACGGAGTGCACGTAGACAGGAAGTGGCCCCAGAGAGAGTGCAGGCGGTCAGCACTGCAAATGATGACTTTTTTTCAAATAAAATACGACAGTGGTTTAAGAGAGTGCTTTAGCAAAAATGAAAAAAAAAAAAAGGTATTCAGTATGTATTCTCTTTTTTACAGCTTTATGACATTTAAAAAAGTAGGGTAGCCTAAAGCAGATCTCCAGTCATTTATTTTTTTGCAAACTTATAGGGCCCAGCTTGGCTCGATGTAAGCATCCATATCTGATGGGCTGCTGGGTGTGGTAAAAAATACCGTATTAGCCTGAGCTACATACAGTGATAGTCGCAATCTTCTAGGTACTGCTCTAGCGGCTTCCCCTCTGCACACAAACTGGACCACCAGATATCGAAAAATTCTCCTGGGTGTTTTAATGGATAGAAGTCATTCTCCGATTAGTTCATCATCATCATCTACTCTCTACTCCTTCCAGAGAATGCATTGTATTCACTGGAAAAAAAAGATACAAGACATTCTCCTAATGGCAGGAGTGCCAAACAATCAATTGCTTGGGATCAGTGTGCAGAGATAGTACCTGGAGCAGCACCCAAAATGTCATGGCTATCACTGTACATGGCAAGGACTACTGCACCGATTTTCAGCAGCCTCAGAGGGTCCTCCAGATATCAGATATGAATATTTACATCTGCAAGTTTAAAGAAAAGTAAATTCCTGGAGTTATATTTTGAGTGAACGTATTAAACCAACTAAAAACAACCTATTTTTAAAATGTCCATTATGAAATATAAAATTCATTTTTTTGCAGGAAAAAATAAACAAACAAAAAAATGCTTTAAAATTACAGTACACATGACCAACAAACCTGACCCAGTAGCTCTGGTAGGCCAAGAACCTGCGCAGAAAAGACTCCCAAACATATAAAAATACTTGGCATCAGACCCAAAAATCCACGTAGATTCTTTGGGGCAATTTCTCCCAAGTACATAGGAACCACACTGAGGGCAATGCCTGCAAACAAAATAATGCATTGAGGGGTTAATACAAAAACAAATCTGACATTTACACCCAACAAAGATACAAGTTTGGTAGAATCGGCAATGTCCAGTCATTTGAATGTTTGCATTTAGCAGGTTTTTGTAGCATTCCATGCATACTTTTCTGATTAAAGTATTAGTAACACGGGGAAGAAACACATTAGCACTTACTATACGGAGTCTAGACAGCAGTAACTCAGACAACTTGTAAGATGTAATACATTACTGTTGTGCAGACGGAGCCAGCAAGAAAGTCCTCCCATCTTGTGATCTTGTTTGTGCATTTGTGAAGAGTTTAAAGAATACAATTTTAGTGTAGATTGTATGCATATTAAAACCCAAGAACAAAAATGTGGTACATTGATACTTACTAGTCCTAAGGGTGGCCATACATTATAGAATCTTATTGTACAACTTTATTTTAGATTCATCAAAGCCATAGACTATAAGAGCCGAACCTAAACACTTTCAATTTGTATGCAATCAGACAGACCCTTGCACTACATAGTTGAAGGTAAAGCCAAAAGAAATTGAATAAGAAAAATGTATAATGTACAGTATGGCCAGCCTTAGATGTGGTTGCTGCCTTATTTTTTTTCAGCCCCCCCTTTTATTTTCATCTGTAGATCCTACCAGTTTCACATTCCGTGTCTTAGGGTGACAACATTCGCTTACTGTACTGTATTTATAGAGGAACAAAAGTTGTCATCCTAGGCTGCTCTGCCGATTTGGACTCCAAACCCCCCTTCATTTCAAAATTGTGGGAGCTCAGTAGTTCATAGAAGATATCAGGGAAGGCTGCTCTTATTTGAGTTTGGCTCACAGTTAAGTGACAAAGCACTGCATTTCCGGCAGATAAGCAGGTATTTTTCTGTAAAGACAGTACGGAGGTTGAAAAATGTAAATGAGTAAACCATTTACAGTCTGGTAAGATGAAATATATTAAAAGGTTTGTTCTTGGATTTAGATAGATTTACAAAAAGAGGTCAAACAATTGGTCCAATGTCTGTTGTCCTGGTTAACCAAAATCATGTCACCAAATGGTCAGGCAAACCTAAAAGATAAGCATTAATTCCAGTTCCAGCTAAAGATTTTTAGTTTGGGAATGGATGAAGGGGAAGAATTTAAATATTCAGGTTTCCCATTTGTGACCCGTTGGGCCTTTTTACCTCAATTTCTGTTCCTGTGACACCCATACAAATAAGGAAGATAGCAGCTGCCACTGGTACATGAAAAACAAGTAAATCCTTCCTCACTCTAAAGCCTCATACACACGATCAGACTTCTGCTATTGTTGTCTGAGCTTTAGCCTTTGTTCTGAGCATGCGTGTTTGTACTTTGGACCTTAAGTCCGATGGACTTGTGTACACATGATCGGATTAGCCGACGTAGGCCATTTGTTGCCGGAAAGTTTCTCACAGTAAACATTTGTCCGATTAAAAAAAAAAAGCGAAAAAAAAAGTTTGTCCAATGGAGCATACCCACGGTCGGATTGTCCAAAAGTCTGATCGTGTGTATGGGCCTTAATTTTTTTTTGTCTGTGTCCATGTTGGATAGATTTCCCTTTACTTCCCAATCATAAATAAAGAAAATCTCCCCAAAACTGACACATGAGTAATAAACGCCTGACAGAGGCACAAACCTGTCCCTCTATCCAAAACAAAAAAGTTTTAACTGGTTGTAGGAATATAACAGGACCAACATACTTTATCCAAACATTGATGTGGTCTCTTAAAGGGTTAAACACACACACACATCCAAGATTTGTAAACTGGATATCAAAATTTATGTGAAAAGTTCACTTTTACTGAAACTTCTGCCACCACTGTTCTGCTCTTCAAACTACTAGTAAGTATTATGAATATTATGAAAATTATGGTTTCCTCTGCTCTGCTAAAAACTAGACATGTGCATTCGTTTTCGTCCGAATGCATTTTCGTCCTAATTTCAGGTATTTTGTTATCGTTTTAACGAGAACGAAACCACAGAAAAAAAAAAAAACTAAAGATCCGACAAACAAAAATGCTTTATTTTCATTTTTGTTGCGGTCAAATGTGCCTAACCTTAACTCGATTAGTCCAATATTATTCTACATAAAGAGAAAAGATTTGACAGACATGAAGAGTCAAACATTTTTTTTTTTCTTAGAACATTCGACAGCCACGACAGAGAGACATGAAGATTCGACAGAGAGACATGAAGATTCGACATCATAAGCCTTCAATGACAGATTGGACCTTAATTTGGATTTTCGGACGAATGCATTTTTTGAACGAAAAAATAAATAAATGAAAACAAATTTCGGGAGTAACTAAATAAATGTATTTTTTGGACGAAAACTAAATTACGAAACAATATTTCAGTGTGCACATGCCTACTAAAAACCTCATCCCATCTATAGGTAAACACAATTCAGGAGCTGCTAATGGAAGTCTAAAGTTTAACCTTAAGTGGCCTATGGGAGTCCAATATAAGCACCAATTTTGGGTAAATGCACTGTATGTGATTAATTACTTTTAAGGGTAAAACAAAAAGTGAACCAAGGCCAGCCATACATGGCTTTAAACCGTTAATGGCTGGGCTGATTGTACCAAATTGCTCGATTGATCAACTTGGCTACAACCAGCCTGCCAAATTCTCTTGCGATTAATGCTAGCAGCATCACTGTATGTGTAAGGCTGGCGTAAGAGTGAATGTTTTTTGCCTATTCACAAGAATTTGTTCTTTAATGCCATCACTCTAGGCTTAATATAGGAACAAGGGGAATGAAGAGGGGGCACACAAACGGAAAGAGAAGGGGGGGGCTGTGCATGCGAACAAGGTAAAGAATGGGGAGGCACTTGTAAAACAGAAGTAAAGGAAGGGGGAGGCATGGGTAAACAAACGTGAAAGAAAGGGCAGGCATGGGTAAACAAAGTGGAGAAATGCAGGGCAAGAAGTGAAAGCCTATGTGAGGAAAATAAGAAAACAAGGATATTGTATAAACAAACGTTTGTGCCATTTCATGCAAATATGCTAGTCCATGAAAGTGAACACCTGTTTGCAACCTATGAGCTACACATCCACTATCCCTAAAATAAGAGGAAATTTATTTACAATGCCATTTTCTTCTAAATAAAAAAATGCAACAATAAAGATTCTCACTGGATCCAGGGCTGTATTTCTCCTGCTTTGGTGGACATTAAAAAAGGCAAGAACACCAAAAGTATTATTTATTTCCCCAGTTTAATAGAGCTAAATTATTAACATATTGGCTTATACTTTAAAGCCTACACAAAAACACATTCAAGAGCAGACAAATTTTTTAGGGTCGGGAAATCAACAAAAACTTTCAAACTTCATGCCAAAACAGGGTATGGAGCAGGGCTGAGAGCTCCAACAAAAAGGTGCCATTGTCAAAGATAGAATTCCAGGCCGGAATATTATGCAATTTAAAGTACAGGTTTTCACACTGGGTCCCTGCATAAAATTTACGTGAAATAAAAATAATTGCATCTGGAGTGAACTATAACAGGATATTCCCTTTCAAGCATGTTTTGTACTATAAATAAAATCCATAAATGTTTGCATTGCCTTAGGCTTTATCTTTAAAAAAAAATAAAAAAAAATAAAAAAAAATAAACAGAAGTTACTTTTAAAATGTATCCGATACAAACTTTTAAAATGTATCCGATACAAAAAAAAAAGGGGGCCACACAGAGCAATAAACGTCAAATGGAGTAACCCACACTAACCAATTACATTTTAGTACTGATGGAAAAATTATTTTCATTGGCTACAGGCGGCTGCATCTTACACATTTGCTCTTTGCCTTCTTAAATAAGTTGGACAAGTCCAAGAAGCAGGCAAGTTTGAGTTATAACACTTGATTACAGTATCTGGACCGAAAAGCAATTTTATTAGACATTCAGAATCGGCGTTTCAGTATCACTGCAGCAAAGGGACACAATAAATGGTTATGTTTTTTGCTTTATGAGTATGTGCTACAAGCAATTAGGAAGCCTTACCTGAGTGAATGCCGGTGATAAACCGTCCAATGATCACCATCTCTGGGGACCCTAAAATCCGGCTAAAACCCATCAAAGCACCGGCTATGAACACCAATGGGGAGCTCTTTATCACTGTTCCTTTCCTGCAGGACATAATTAACAGTACTGACCATTAGCCAGTGAATGGACTTACACCAGGAGCTTCAGAAACAATTGAAGTTTTGTATGAGAGTATAGATCAGCAACTGTGAAGTCAAAATAATTCTAAAAACTTTTCCTCTGCCTAAACTTGCTAAACTTACCCCCTTTCCTGGATACTGGGAACCACATGGCAACGTTCGTGCTCACGTCTGCAAGTCACTGCTAGATTCACTGTAAAATTCCTATACAAATCAAGCTTAGATGCCTCCACCATACCCCAAATTAAATTTTTAGGTATAGTTGTAGGCAGTTACAGCTAGCTTGCTACTAGGTGGCTCTGTTCCTAATATAGCATAGTAAAAAGGAAAGTGGCAATTGGGCCCCTTTTCTAGGAAAACCTTCCTCTAGTGATGCAACGAGTGGTGTTAGTACTTCTTTGAATGCCAGGATGGGAGGGGTCATGTGAGATTAGGCATAAGAGCCAAACACCCCAGCGCTACTAGGATGCAATTGGCTACTGACCTAAAGGGCACTCTAGAAGGCTGAAAGCACAGGCAAAATTGTTTAGAATGCAGTAGGAACAGCTATAATCATCCTAACTCTTTATGGTTTTCTACGAGTCATCCATGGGGTGCAAAGGGCCTTTTAGGCCAGGTCAGAGCCTCTGATGCGAGTACTAGTACACCCTTGAATGGTTGTGCCATCTGGGAACTTGTCTGGCTGGGCAGAGCTATGACAGCGACATTGGAAGAGACTGGTAGATTAATGAGAGCACCTTGATTAAACTCGGTAATGGAAGCTGAATGCTGTGAACTTCATATACATGGGGGAAGTACTCCCAACTTTGTGGAGCTCCCAAAAGAGAGGCGGAGGTAAGGAAAGATGACTTACAAATGTATGTGCTGGTGTTCCGTGTCTAAATGACAACTACAGAAGGTCTACTCCCGTGTATGATGATCCACACTGAAGATTTATGCCATTATGTCAATGTGAACTTTGATGTCATAGAAAACTTAGAGTGTGACACAATGTTGCGGAGGGTTCCATCTACAGCAGGTGGGTAGCTAGCTTATTCGAGAAGGATAAGCTCAGGCATGTTCGCAACCCGCACGTGCAGAGCCGGCCAGGAAGTTGGCACTGCACAGAGCTAATCACATGCAGCGAGACATTTCTTGATCTCTGCAGCCGCGGATTGGGAAAATGTCTCGGGTTGCGAACACACCTGAGCTCATCCTTATTCAAAAAGCAGCAGGGTGGTGACGTGTACAGTTTGGCAGCAACACCTGACCAATCACAAGCCACCTTTTGGGCCAAGCTTCAGGTACCTATGCAGGGACCCGGAGAAAGTGCTCACTAGTGCCCCCAAAGGCAGGCTCAGGCTACCAGTTAATGCAAGGTTGAAGTTAACTTAGCTCTCCAATGCATATCTTCTCCATAAGAACACAATTAACTCCTTATAATCCTTGGCCCAGCGTCTGTACTCTTTACATTGTGCACGCTAAATATTAGTTCTTCATTACACATGGATAACAGTTTAATACACTTCATAACTCTTCTCTCTCTGTTTTGTGCAGAATTTCTGAGATAGTACTGCCGAGCTTGTACCAGGACTCGGTAACCCATCCCCCTCACTCCCAGTGACGTTAACATGTATGTTTCACTTGAATACTAGTAAGATGTACATCACTTGTGCTTGTTCTTCTCTTGAGGCCTCACACCAGTTTCTATGATTCCCCGGATGGGTTCCTAGGATGCCCTGTGCGCTATGAGGTCAGACCCAGTATGCCGATGCTAGAGAAGGAACCCAAGCATAAAAGCTCCTTCACTACCAGGGCCTCTGTCACCTTTGCCAAGTCACCGCTTCCCGGCTGGCTGCATGTATATGACACTAGTCATTAGCAATGCCAATAAAGCCTCCTCCATATAGACATTGAAACTATATCTTTAGCTCCTCTTGTCCATTTTTTAAGTCCTGTTTTTTGTAATATTCCATACATGCATAGCACCCCCTTTAAGGGTGACCTTAAAGTGGTTGTAAAGGCTGAAGTTTTTTTTACCTTCATGCACTCTATGCATGAAGGTAAAAAAAACTTCAGCATGCAGCATTTCCCACAGTCCCCCTAAATACATACCTGACCTTGATCCTGGCCCAGCAATGTGCACAAGAGCTGCTGCTGTCACAGTTCTCTGCCTCCTTATTTGCTGAGACATAGAAGTGGGAGCCTTTGGTTAATCACAAGCAGTAAAGAGGGACCGGTGGTCTTATGAAGACACAGAACAGGGCTCAAAAGCAAGCGCGCACACGTGCCCCCATAGCAAGCAGTTTCCTAGGGGGGCACCGAGAGGAGGGGGATTGGGGTCGCTGTGTGCAATATTTCAGAGAGCAGGCAAGTTTGACATAATAATTGTTAAAACAAGGGGTGTGTGTGTATATACACACACACACACACAGTGGTCTCCGCAAGATAACTTTCATCAGGAAGTTCCTGTCATTTGATGCTTACCTGTAGCTGTTGGTAGCGGCGGAGACAATGGCATCCTTTTTCCTCTGAGACAATGGAGCCGAGTGAGGGAAAGATGGCCCCTGTTCAGCTCCATAACATTGAATGGCAGAAGCAACGTCAAACGTCCCTTCCGCTTATTGGTCTTAGAAAAGGGGGACTTTTTTATTGCATTTTAGTGCAAATGTTAAATTTGAGGCCTTTTTTGAAACCAGATCCCACATTTAAAAAAGGTCCTGTCATGCTTTTTTATTTATATATTACAAGGGATGTTTACATTTCTTGTAATAAGAATAAAAGTGACCCAAAATATATATTTTTTTTTTAAAAGGACAGTGTAAAAACAAATTAACAAACCACCAAAATTTAAAGCGCACCCTCCCGCCGAGCTTACACGCAGACGCGAACACATATGCCAGTCGCGCCTGCATTAAAGAGTGAGAGCAGTAATTATAGCACTAGACCTCCTCCAAAGTTTGTTGCCATTCCATGAGCAGGCACAATTTTGAAGCATGACATGTTGGGTATCAATTTACTCGGTGTAACATTATCTTTCACAATATAAAAAACAATTGGGCCAACTTTACGGTTGTCTTAATTTTTAGGCCAAAAAAGTGTATTAGAAAAAAAAAACAAAAAAACAGGGGGTGGTTCATTTTAAGGAGTAGTTCACATATTTAGTAGCATTCTGTTCCTTAAGTGGCAAGGTCTAAAACTGTACCTCTGCTAGTCTTACTGCAGAATCCCCGAGGGGTGGTTCCTCCCCTAGTTTAATAGAGCCAAGAGGGCAGAACTTCCGAAAAAGCCCAGGAAAACATGGCCAGCAGTGTTAAACCTTTCCTCCCAGGGAGTACGACTCTAACAGGGTAAGCACAACTAAACATTGCAGTTAACTCACATTCGGATTTACAGTGGAATGCAAACAAAGTAATCAAAACCACAATAGTAGAGAAAAAAAAAATACACAAAACACACACACACACACACGATGCAGTAAAGCTATTGGACGCACCCTTAACATCCTTACATGGCGATTGGTACCTCAGGAACAATGTGCACTCATGTGGGATGGGGGGGGTGGGGAGATGTCTAGTCATAACCCTATATATTGAAATTGTTTTTTTTTTAGAAAAGAGATTAGCATAGTTCTACAGTGAAAAACACTAAAGCCAGCCATAGTCAGTTCGAATCGCAACCAAATCAGCAGGGAATGGGTGAAATTGGAACCATGTATGGGCAGGTTAATTGTACCCAAGTTGAGTGATCAAAAATGATTGTGCCCATTGGTGGCCAATGGGGCCTAATGCTAATCTGCCTCTATCCAGCTTTAGGAATCAGCCAGAGAACAAACTACATCCAAGGAGAGCATTTGCCAGATGTTGAATATGAGAGCCGCTTTTGGCCACTCTTGTATGTGTTTAATTTTGCCTACGCTTGCTGGGACACTACTGCTGCTGGAAGAGTTTTAATTAATGGAGAACACACCAATCCATTCTTTGTGCCTCTCTGAAACAATTTGCAAAGATACCCCCCTTAAATCTGTGGATTACAAATACGGTACCTTCTCTTGAAGGTTAAGCACTCTATTGTTAACGTTAAAAGGGGCTCCACTGGCATTAGCAGTTGGGCATTTGTGACAGTAGTATCCTTAGGTATTATTTAAAGTAAGTAGGGGGTAAATGTTCTTCTATTTTGTTGCAAAATATTGTAGAAAATGCATCAAATTTAAAAAGAAGATACATTTCAAAGGCTTGCAAGATTTCTTCCATTAGCAGGAATCTCAATATTTTGGGACACTGGGGAGGAAAATGAAAGGATGGAGGTGGCTTTTTTTTTTGTTTACAAAGTTGCCCAGATAAGAGCACAGACAGTTACAGATGTTAGGACAGATTTACCTACTGGCCAGAGGTGGAGGGTCCAGTAATTTGCGGGTAGGCCCTTAGTAGTTAGCTGCATTCTCCTTGCTCGTTATTGGGGATATTTGCTGCATGGCAATTATAGCATTGTTCTCCACTTGCCCATAGCATTTTTGGGCACGGTCTTTCAGTGGTTATGAAGACGATGAACATGAATACTCTAATATCGACTTCTGCTACTGTCATATCACTACATTTACTATTGTTAACCAACTCTTTTCTGTTTTTAATAAAGCCCATTGATGTATTGGTCTGTTGGGTCCAGTTTCAGGGTGGGTCATCACTGTAAACAGTAGGAAAACCCATTATTTACCAGCAGCTCCTATGGGGGGGGTAGTACTACAATTACAATGTATGTGTGTTAGACAAACATAAGGCCTGATCTGATAAAGCAGTATAAAGTGTTATTATGTAGAAGTGCAAGCTCCTGCCATTAAGAGAAAACCATTATGTAAATGAAAAGGCCTGGGTTAATAGTGTGAGAAAGTGGTTAATCTGGAATGGAAGATAGCAGGCAGCCTTGGATGAGGTTTGAAGTAAACTATATTCTGCTCGGCTAGTCACAATATGTTCTCATCATATACACAGCCATGCTATTGATGTGAGCAACTTGGCTATCCCATGGATATTAATTGTCTGTGTGTGATCATTAGTGTGAATGAGAATGGCACAGAACTAATAAATCCTACAGAGATGAAGGACTTTAACTTTTAAGTGGCATCCAATGAGGTCTTACCCTTCAATTAACCCTTGAATTATCAACATTTGAGGAGCATTATCATAAATTACTAGATTTACTCAAATCAGATGTTGGAGGGCAGTAAGGCTGGTTTTGCATCTTTCTATCTTCCATCTCATGTTTGGAATAAAAACAGAAAAAAAAAAAACACACACACGAAAAAGACTTCTAGCTTTTAGCAAAAATTAAGGTTTCAGTTTAAAACCAGAGTTCCACATTTCAAAGGAACACTGCAGTCAGAACTGAAAAACAAAATTGAAAGGAAAACCTAACTACAGTTGTGCTCATAAGTTTACATACCGTGGCAGAATTTATTGTTTCGTGGCCATTTTTCAGAGAATATGAATGAGAACACAAGAACATTTTCACTCAGGGTTAGTGTTTGGCTGAAGCCAGTTATTATCAATTAACTGTGGTTTACCATTTTTAAATCATAATGGAAACAGAAACTACCCAAATGACCCTGATCAAAAGTTTACATACCACAGTTGTTAATACCATGTATTACATAGTCAGGTTGAAAAAAAAAAAAAAAAACACAAGTCCATCTAGTTCAACCATATAAAAAAAATAATAATAGTAGTAGTATTGCCCCCTTTAACCACTTAAGGACCCCCGCACGCACATATACGGCCACAGAATGGCACGTACAGGCACAAGGGCGTAAATTTACTTTCCCCGCCTGAGTGCGGTTCGGGGGTCCCATCGGGACCCCCTCCGCGGCGTGCGGGGGTCCCCCTGGCTCCGGGAGCGATCCGGGATCAGCGGGCGGATGTCGGCGAATACCCGCCCCCCCGCCATCGCTCCCAGCCAATGGGAGCGCGCTCCCATCCTGTCAGTTCCTCCTCCTGTGTTTACACAGGAAGGAGGAAATGATGTAATCTCTCATCGCAGCGCTGTTTCCCAGCGCTGCTGATGAGAGAAGACATCACAAGTAAGTGTGCACCAACACAACACTGACACACACTCACATAGGCATATTAACCCCTTGTGATCGCCCCCCCCACCCCCCTGTCACAGTGTCACTGTTAGGAGAGGTTAGGAGACAGATGGCGACTTCAGAACCTTAATTTTATTCTGCTGTAGCCCATGACAAGTCGACTTGGCCTTGTGTTTTGGATCATTGTCATGTTGGGAATGTCCAAGTACATCCCATGCACAGCTTTCTGGCCGATGAATGCAAATGTTTCTCCAGTATTTTTTGATAACATACTGCATTCATCTTGCGAACAATATTGACCAAGTTTCCTTTGCCTTAGTAGCTCACACATCCCCCCCCCAAAAAAATCAGCGATTCACCTCCGTGTTGCACAGTAGGAATGGTGTACCTTTCACCACAGGCCTTGTTGACTTCTCTCCAAATGTAGTGTTTATGGTTGTGGCCAAAAAGCTACATTTTAGTCTCATCACTCTAAATAAATTTGTGTCAGAAGGTTTGAGGCTTGTCTCTGTGCTGTTTGGCATATTGTAAGCGGGATACTTTGTGGCATTTGCGTAGTAATGGCTTTCTTCTGGCAACTTAATCATGCAGCCCATCTTTTTTCAAGTGCCTCCTTATTGTGCATCTTGAAACAGCCACACCACATGTTTTCAGAGAGTCCTGTATTTCACCTGAAGTTATTTGTAGGCTTTTCTTTGCATCCCAAACAAATTTCCTGGCAGTTGTGGCTGAAACCTTTGTTGGTCTATCTGAATGTGGTTTTGTTTCAAGAGAACCCCTCATTTTCCACTTCTTGATTAGAGTTTGAACACTGCTGATTGGCATTCTCATTCTCAACTTTTTATATCCCTTGCCTGTTTTATACAGTTAAACTACCCTTTTCCGAAGCTCCTTATGTAAACTTATGCGCACAACTGTATAATATTATAACTAATATTCTTAAACATGTTCTCTCCACCCTACTCCTACCTAACCGTTCTAAAAAAAGATTTGTGTACTTACCCATTTTTAATCCACTTCAGTTTGGTCACATGATTCTTCAGTATGTATGGGAGCACTCAAAACAATGTTCTAAAAATTCTAGGAACCTTGACTCCACCCATAGAGCACCCATTGTCAGCGCTCCCTCCTCTCCACCACTGAGACACAAGGTAGCTGGAGGAGCTGCGGGATCACCTGACTGAACCAGAGCAGATTAAAATACAGGTAGGATATATTATATTTAAAAATATATATAGTTAGGCTCCCCTCCCCATTTTAAATCTTGAAATGCGTTTAAGTAACAGATTCTACTTTGTCAGAAATGTACCTACAAGTCTACCTTACTACCTTTTTGTCAGTAGTCTGGTGACCCAGGAACCCCATTTCTTTACCTGTGTGTAATGCAGGACAGTTATTCCCAGTTGCACCCAACTGCAGTCTCTGTGTATTTTCAACAAATTGCACATGCATTTTTTTCTTGGAAAAAAGGTGCGTTTTACTGGTAACAGGAGTGGCAAACTAAATTCTTAACATTGCACCAAAACACAGGTATGAAACAAATACAGTATGTATTCAAATGCAGTGTTTGGCACCGTCTGATAATTTGCTGTAGTTATACAATACATTCACTGCCCCTATGCAAAGGCTTTAACCACTTTAGTAACAAGAACTAGTGTTTGCACACATGTTAAAATGCAAATTTTAGGCCTGTAGCATTAGTTAACCCATTTCTCAAATATTATAAAAAAAAATTATACAGAAAAAGACTTAGGATAATAATAATAAAATTATGGCCATTGCACTTTATGCCACACAATATTAGCCTACGATTATCAAATGCAAATTGTCAGAAAAAGAAAAATGCAGTAAAGTTGTTGTTTTTTTGCACACAAAACACAATATGTTAACTCTTTTTTGGCAAAATTTAAAAGATGAGGTTTTGATGAGTAAATGGATACCCAATAAGCAAAGTCACCCAGGAAACCGTGACAAACTTTGGTACCCAAAATTGTCCATAGGTGTTGCCTTTACAGGTTATCAGTTTTGAGTTAACCATGATGGATGGCTCTAGAAGCTAATGGGAGCACAGATTGTGCTCCTATTTGCTTCATCCTTGGCCTCAGCAGCCAGAAAAAGGGACAGCTGAACCTTGGAAGTTATGCAGAACATGCAATTTCCATGTTCATTTACTGAAGGGGGAACCAATGAATGTCCGTTCCACCCACCATGCTGGTCGCAGGTCCACAAGTGGGACAGTGGAGCCTAGAAAGTCTGGGGGGCCGTAGAAGTGATCGATTAATTTTACAGCCACCCAAATCACTTCTACCTAAAGCCCTTTGACGGCATATCACATTTAAACACACTGCAGGCTGCTATAGTAGCTGGAGGCGTGTTGGAGTTGGCAGAATGTAGATAAAGCTGAATTCCAGCATGTAGGATCCCAGAGTGTGCAATAGAAGCTGAAACAAGTCAGATAATCTTGCCCATTCCTTGCCAGACCTACTGCCCCTTTTCATTCATTGAATTTCAGTTCCATCAATCATGAATGCTCAGCATAACATGTGGGCATTGCCAAGGGATGCTCTCCCTTTCAGAATGGCATCCACCCTTCAGGGCATTTTCATATTTGTATTACTTCTTTAGCTTTAAGGGTCATTAAAGGAATTTTTTGTTTAGCTAAATAACTTCCTTTACCTTACTGCAGTCCTGGTTTCATGTCCTTATTGTTAGTTTTTTGCTTTCAAGTTGCTGTAATCCTGCTCTGATCTCCACACTTCCTGCTTGTCTGTTTCCTTATAACCACAGTGCTGGGAGCTTTCTTTACTGTGTCTAAAACTTCCCAGAACCAATCAGATTCATTTTAAAAACAAAACACTGCCCTGGATATGTTTATTTTTGTTCTGTGTGTCTATTTCTACTTAACAGAAACATGAAGCCAGTTCAAAAGTAAAACTAACCTGCAGGCACATTATATGATTGATATTTTATCTATTTTTAATCATTTTTAAAAGGAATCAGTTAACTGTTATGCCTCTATACCCTGTAAACAGTAATTTTAGCAAAAAAAATGTTTTCCTTTAGTGACCCTTTAAATTAGCTTACTGCTTGCATCAGGGCTTAGGACTCTTGCACCGAGTATTTACGGTGGTTGATTGCACTGTAACTTAAAAAGTGTATATCATGCCAATCTTTTTTTTTTTTTTTTTTTTATATAGTTTTGCATAGAATGGGGAAGGATTACAATTTTTTTTTACCACTATTTGGGGCTCAATTAGAAAGGTTTATATTTTTGTTGCAGGGTGTCAGCAGGATCAGAAGTGAGGGTTGGTCTTTCTAATGGAGTCCCAAATAGCATTAAAAAGAAGGAAGGAACTGTAGTCCTTCCCGACTTCATCCATAAAAAAAAAAAAAAATTTGCAGGATATATCCTTTAAATTTTAAAATAAACCACCAAAAATATGAACTGCAAATTTTACATAAGTTATTGTTCCCAGGAAATAACACATACTAACAGTGGCGGTGCCTTCATAGGGACGCCGGAGCGCCGCCCCCTCTGGATCGCTCACAGCCATAGTCATAGCGGCAGCTCACTGGCTGTGTAGAAGTGCCTATCAGAGCCCCTGGCTCTGATAGGCTTTCCGAGTACAGCCCTGAGGCTGTAGTTGGCTTCCTGAAGCTCATCCTCGGGACGTACCGGCCGTGCTATCCGAGGATAAGACTGACAGGCTTCTCAGGTAATCTGATTCTGGCTGAAGCGTCATCGAAGGCGGGACGAGGGACATCGAGGGACGGTAGAAGCCAGAAAGGTAAGTGCCAGGGGGGTACTGGGCACAGTGGCGACAATTGGGGGCACAGTGGCTGCGTTTGATGGCATAGTGGTGACAATTGGGGGCACAGTGGCGACGTTTTGATGGCATGGCACAGTGGTGACAATTGATGGCATGGCACAGTGGCTACATTTGATAGGTACAGTGAGGCTGCAATTTTTTTTTTGTTTAGTTTGCGCCCCCCCCCCCAAAAAAAATTTAAAATTTGAGCACCAGCCGCCACTGCATACTAAAAACAGACAAACATCTTGTTATGTACATACCTTCCAAATCTGGATACCAGAATTCCAACAAACAGAGAGCCCAACATTCCACCAATCGCAAACACCGACACCGTCAAGGAATAGAAAAGGGTTAATGAACTTTGCTCGAGAAACGCTCCATATCGCTGGTGCCAGGTACTGTTGTAAAATGCTTTAATATGCTGAAAAATAGGAAACTAAATTATCAAGGTTTTAAGATTATGTCATTGGACTGCAAATTACTTAGATGTAGAACCACTTTTTATTATATGGCTGCTCTTAAAACAAAGTAAAATATTAATTTATAATTGGTCCCCATTAAGTTACTGAGAACAAATGCAGAAAATCTAGAATGTAATTATATATAATATGAATATAACAAAAACAAAAAAAAAAGGGGGGTTTACGTTATATTAGACAATCAAGGTCAAATTCTACACAATGCATAATGGTATTTTTTTAAGGAAACTCCAGATAAACCTAATGAAAAGGTGTAAAAAAACAAACAAATTTGTATTCAAAAATGACAGGCAATATCCAATTGGTTGCTGTAGGACACTTCTAATATTTATTCCATAGTTTTTAAAACACAAATACAGTATATCATATACATACAAGGGAAAAAACATTTAAAAATAAAAAATAAAAAAAGTAATCAAAGAAAAATTGAAAGAAGAAAAAAGCCAAAACTTAAGGTTTACTAAGATGAAAAAAAATATACATTAAATAAGAAAGACACACAAAATAGCATTTGTAAGTATACGTAAAAATGTGCACCCTCAAACAAAAAATGCTGATGTTATATAGTTTGTGTAGCTTTTTGTTCTGTGCATTTAACGTTATAAGCTAAACAAAATATATACAGTAGTTAGGAATCGGATTACATGAGACATTAACTGTGTACTGGAAAATCTAATTGATTGTAATTATATTGCATTTTCTTGGGTCCTGCAACACTTTCTTGGAAAAGCCAGCATGTACGATGTTTAGAGATCCTTCAACAAGCACGGTCATCACCTGACTTTTCTTTTCTAGTGTGCATGACCACACATATGACTCGGTTTTCCAAAGGTCACAGTTAGCCTCAAGCTTGAGAAGAGTAGATTAAAGGCTGGTGCTACACGTGAAATGCACATCAGCAGAGATTAGAAAAACAATCCGTTACAGCCAGATCTGGGACAACAATATTTTTATTCAGAACCAATTTTTTTTTTTTGAGGCATTCTGAAATAAATTTCCATCTTTAAGCCAACGTTCTGAATAAAAAAAACATGCAGGTTTCCAGACCCAACTACAACAGGTACTGTAGTTAATTTTTTATGACCATTGTCATTAGGATTATAAATGACATACAACTTGCAATACAAGGATTTGAACTTCGGTAGGGCTCAACAGGTAACACAAACAGTTAACAGTGGGAAAGGTTTAGAATCATTGTGAGGTTGTTAGTGTCTGTAGAGAGATGTCTCCCCAGTGATGATGTAGGCAACAAAAAAAATCCCCCAAACAATTCTAACTCTTCCGAATGCCACTAAAAATGTCTTCAAAAGTTTCTGCTAGAGGTCACCCTTAAAGTATTTTCCTTTGTGTTGTATACATTTTGCCATTTGCAGTGCATGTATTGTTAGGGTTTCTATTTTGTGCCTACATATCACAAGGTCACTATTGTGTTGATCCCCATATTACTATAATGTATTCCCCTGTAGGATTCGCATTACGAAATCATGCTGATATCATCCCCATGTTTCGGCACAGCTTTCTGCATGCACTTAAACCCTTGAATTTTAATTTTATTTAGCAGGCTGTTACGGTCACCATGTATTGTCACAGATTTCTACCTGTGCCACCATTAAAAACTCTTGAATTAGTTTTTAATTAAATGATTTTTTTATTTTATTTTTCTCCCACAAGAAAATCTTTACCGACTGTTTTGTCATCTACTTATTATTAGTCTTTTTTTAAACGTATGAATTCTAAAAATAGTTTTACTACATAGAGGAACCATGCTAAAATTATAACCTACCCTGAGTGATAAATATGCCAAGTATATCACTGTTAGAAGGTTTTTAGTTTTTGCTAAATTTCCTTTTAGTCAGTGTCCCAAAAGTACTGTAGCTAGAGGATCAACAAAACCACCATGCAACACCTTTGGTATTTTGCTCATGACAGGTTACCTTTAAGACTAAAGGGTTTGCTGTAGTGGTTATTGAGAAGCAAACAAAATCCCCCAATTGAGCCATGTATTTTCTGAAGTCAAATATGATTGTCATTCATAAACTTTAGAGCATCACCAAGTTTAGCAGAGTTTGGTTAAACGTGAAAAAATGGTCTGTTATTCTATATTCCAGGGCTGTTATATATACACTTAGTTTGGCAATGAGTGGATGGACCCTTTATTTTTCTAATTATTTGAAAGAGTGAGATAGACAATAGTTTTTAAAGACAGCGTTAAAAGAATTTGCCATTATTTCTGATCGGTGTCAGAACAATACCCAATTTAACCAATACAGTGTTATCCAAGTAAGATTAAAACCTGTAGCTTCAGTTGCTCATAAATGTAGGTTGATGCTGGAGGGGACAGACAACACTCACTAAATTATCTGTACAAACTAGTTTTCGGTTTAGAAAATATTCATTTTTAAAATCATAAACTTATGTACTTGATCAAAATTAAATCAAATAATTTTCACTTCGTGTCCACAACAGTGAAATCTGTTTATCAAAAAAAAAATTTCAATCTGTAATATTTTTTTTTTTAATGCAAAACAACATCTGTGTATAAATTAGAACAGAAGCACTTACTGATGAAAGGATACATTTATTATATACATGGAAAATAGGGTTGCACTGTCCCCTTAGGCTGGCTTCACACCGCAGTACAGACCAGCTCACAGCAGGGATCCGGTGCATCCCTGTTCAGCCAAAAGTTCGGGCTGAAATCGGACCTAAAAACAAACCAAGAGACGCACAGGGCTCCTGTGCAATTCACACCGGAGCCGCTCTGGAGATGTGTGAACTGGCTCCATAGAGACGGTCACAATCTCCTGACATGCAAATTGAATTCAGGACAACCCGCATCCAATTTACAACAGTGTGAACCCCGCTTTAAATACATTTTCACAAAACAAATGCAATGAAAGAAAAAACATCAGTAAACTTGTATATAGGTTAAAACAAGGTGCTCAGACACATTGTGACTAGATCAAGTCTATTTATAGCCAATGTGATGGTAATCCTTAGTGGCAAGTGAAGTCATCTTTCCTGAGCGGTACCCAAGACTTAAAGCTGACAGAGAAAGGAAGGCTTGACCAGCTCGTCAAATAGCTAGGACCAGAGTCCACTGAACAAGCCCAAAGAATCAGATCAGTACATGACGCAGCTGCAGGACTTGCAATGGTGTGGCGGAGACTAGAACAATGCTATGGATCACCTGAAGTGATCGAAGATGCTGTTCTGAAAAGGATAGAAAACTATCCAAGAATAACAAACAAGGATTACCAAAAGTTGAGAGGTTTGGGAGACCTACTCTTAGAAATAGAAGCCGCTAAGTCTAGTGGATATCTGCCAGGTCTCTCATATCTGGATACAGCACGTGGAGTTGAGCCCATAATCGAGAAAGTTCCTTACAACTTACAAGAAAGGTGGGTAGCTCAAGCTTCAAGATACAAGAAAGATCATCGAGTTACATTTCCACCGTTTGCCTTCTTCGCTGAATTCATAGAAGACCAAGCTGAAATACGCAATGACCCAAGCTTTGCTTTCCTGAACAAGAGAACCGCAAGCTTCCCAAAGGTAGAGCAGAAACCTCCAGGGCTTTACAAAGAACGCAGAGCAACAGTTTCTGTAAGGAAGACAGAAGTTCCACCTGAATCTGCAGCCAATCGGGAAGACAACACAAGTAGGAAAGTTAAAGAGCCAGACAAAATATGTCCTATCCACAACAAGCCTCATCCACTAAGAAAATGTCGCAATTTCAGAAGTAGACATTAGAAGAGCGCAAAGCTTATCTTAAAGACAATCACATTTGTTTCAGATGTTGCACTTCAATTCAGCATCTTGCAAAAGACTGTACAAAAAACAATACGATGCGCAGAGTGTAACAGTGACAAACACTTGTCAACACTGCACCCGGGACCACCACCATGGAAACAAGAAGTTCCGGCAACTCCAAGAAGATCATGGTGGGGAGCAAGGCGAAATTACAACGCCAGCAGTAACCTCAAAGTGCACTGAGATCTGTACAGAGCAGGGCCGCTCAAGATCATGCTCCAAGATATGCTTAGTCAAGGTGTATGCAGCAGGTTTCAGAGAAAAGGCAATCAAGATGTACACAGTCTTGGATGAACAGAGTAACAGATCTCTGGCAAAAACAGAATTCTTTGACCTCTTCTGTGACTAAGGAAGTCCAACTCCATACACCCTGAAGACTTGTTCTGGAGTTGTAGAGACAATAGGAAGAAGAGCAGGAGTTGTAGAGACAATAGGAAGAAGAGCAAACAACTACATCATCGATTCATTAGATGGAAAGACAAATGTGACTCTCCCTACCCTCATAGAATGATGAGATACCGGACGACAGGTCAGAGATTCCCACACCTGAAGTTGCTCATCATCACGCTCATCTGGTGCAAATAGACCAGATACCATCACTAGATACAGATGCTGCAATCACCCTTCTACTTGGGAGCGATATCCTCAGAGTGCACAAAGTCAGAGAACAGTACAATGGGCCACACAATGCACCATTTGCACAACGCCTTGATCTCGGATGGGTCATCGTTGGAGAAGTATGTCTAGACCAGGGGTCCTCAAACTATGGCCCTCCAGTTGTTCAGGAACTACATTTCCCATCATGCCTAGTCATGTCTGTGAATGTCAGAGTTTCACAATGCCTCATGGGATTTGTAGTTCCGCAACATCTGGAGGGCCGTAGTTTGAGGATGCCTGGTCTAGACTAACTGCACAAACCAGCAAAGGTAAATGTCTACAGAACACACCTGTTGCAGAGTGGTCGTACATCTTGTCTTTGCCCATGTACCAACAGTCTACACAATAAAGAGAGATTAGATAATCCAAACACATCATCGGAGTATCCAGAGGTGCATGGAAGACTTGGCCTCAACTGGAAATACAGATGAACTGGGTTGTAAGGTGTTTGAAAGAACACGAGACAAGCCAGCACCCTCAGTAGAAGATACCCTCTTCCTCGAGGTCATGGACAGAGAAGTCTACAGAGACAAGTCAGGCAGCTGGGTAGCCCCTCTACCCTTCCGGTCACCACGCCATCGCCTTCCTAACAACAGGGTACAAGGAGAGAAACGCTTCAGTTTGTTGCAGCGCACTCTACAAAGAAAGCCAAATATAAAGAAACACTTCCAAGCCTTCATGCAAAAGATTTTTGACAACGAGCAGGCAGAAATGGCGCCACCACTACAAGAAAACCAAGAACACTGGTACTTACCAATATTTGGGGTGTATCATCCTCAGAAACCAGGTCAGATACGTGTAGTATTTGACTCTAGTGCGAAGCACGAAGGCATCTCACTAAATGACGTCCTTCTCAGCGGACCTGACCTGAACAACACACTCCTTGGAGTACTCATCAGGTTCAGAAAAGAACTCGTAGCAGTAACAGCAGATGTACAACAGATGTTCTACTGTTTCTTCGTTTGAGAAGATCACAGAGACTACTTATGGTATGCAGACAATGGCCCAGATTCAGGGAGAATTAGATTATCGTAGCGTATCAGAAATACACTACGCCGCCGTTTTTTACCTGGCTCTACGTGGAATCCAGGTAGATTTTGTCCAGTAAACGACGGCGGCGTAGTGTATTTCTCCCGTCGCAATCCATCTACGCGAGTAGGGGGCGTGAAGCATTTAAAATAGGCGCGTTCCCACGGCGATCGAACTGCGCATGCTCCGTTCACAAATTTCCCGCCGTGTATTGCGCGAAATCACGTCGTTACGTCATTCGTTGTTTGAGTAGCGTCGTTTACGGACATTTCTATTCCCGAACGACTTACGTAAAAAAAAAAAAAAAATAAAAAAAAAAAAAAAATTTAAATTTGACGCGAGAACGACGGCCATACTTAACATGGGCTACGCACCGTTAGACCAGCAAAAAGCTGGTCTAACAGTACGTAAAAAAAAAAAAATAGACGTAAGCGATTGCGAAGACCGCTCGTATCTTCGTGGATCGCCGTAAAAACTCATTTGCATATCCCGACGCATCAAAACGACGCAAACTCCTCCCAGCGGCCGCAAAAATATCGCAGCATAGATCCGAAGGCTTACGAAGACGTAAGCCTCTCGGATCGAAGCCCGAAGCTGCCGTATCATGGTTTGAGGATTCAAACTAGTGATACGGCGCGCGAAATTTGAAATTACTCCTGTCTAACACCAGTTAGACAGGCGTAATTGCTCTATGAATCTGGGCCAATGACTTTAACAAAGACATCATAGAGTACAGGATGAAGGTACATGTGTTTGGAAACATCCCTTCCCCAGCTGTAGCTATCTACAACCTGAAACGAGCAGCACAGCAAGGTGAAAGACATGGCCAAGAAGCCAAACAGTTCATCATGAAGAACTTCTACGTGGACGATGGACTTGCTTCTTTCTCCAGTAACGAAGAAGCTATTAGCATCTTGAAAAGTACAAAAGAAAGAAATGTTGGCAGAATCCAACATAATATTGAACAAGGTAGCTTCCAACAGCAACAGAGTCATGGAAGCATTTCCAATGGAAGACCGTGCTAAAGATCTCAAAGACTTAGATCTAGGGACAGAATCACCACCCTTGCAAAGAAGTCTTGGGCTTAGTTGGGACCTAAAGACCGATAGTTTCACCTTCAGGGTCTCCAGAGATGAGAAACCATTCACAAAAAGAGGTGTCCCATCTACAGTCAACAGTCTTTATGACCCCCTGGGATTCGTAGCACCCATCATCATGCAAGGCAAAGCTCTTTTGAGACAGATCACTACTGAGCAAGAACAAATTGACTGGGACGTACCTCTTCCTGAAAAGAAGCAAATGCAGTGGAAGTTATGGAAAGACTCATTGTTAGAGCTTGAACAACTCAACATCCCAAGACCGTACGTACCTGTTTCTTTGTCTGCTACAAAGAGAAGAGAATTATGCGTATTCTCTGACGCTTCCACTATAGCTATTGCAGCTGTAACTTACCTGAGGGACAAAGCCATGTTGGGTTCATCATGGTAAAATCTAAACTAGCTCCCAGACCTGCTCACACTGTCCCACGTCTAGAACTTTGTGCTGCTGTCTTAGCGGTAGAGAAAGCAGACATGATTATGACTGAACTAGACCTTGAGATCCATGCAGTGAACTTTTATACAGACAGCAAGATTGTGTTAGGATATATTCACAACGCTTCAAAAAGATTTTACACACATACGTGACCAACAGAGTGACACGTATCAGAAAGTCTACAAGTCCAGATCAGTGGCATCACATCAGCACGGACAAGAACCCAGCGGATCATGGGACAAGATTGGTGTCAGACGCTGTACTCAGGCAAACAAACTGTTTCGTAGGTCCATTGTTTCTTGGTAAGCCAGAATCCAAAGAGACTACCCAGGTAGAGACCTTTCAGCTCATAGAACCAGATCAAGACAAAGAGGCAAGACCTCAAGTTGCAGTTTGTAAGACTTTAGTTACCAGATACAGTTTGGGCACCCATAGATTTGAGAGGTTTTCCAGTTGTAAGTCGCTAAAACGTGCAATCGGAAAACTTATCTGTCTAGCCAGACACTCCTGCAGAGCTACTAATACCGATCAGCGTAGCAACGACCATCTTGAACAAGCCAAGGTCGCGATCATCAAATACGTCCAGCAGGAAGTCTTTAAAGAAGAAATTCAAAGCCTTCTGAAAAAAGGAAGAGATTTCTCGACAGAGTTCGCTCAAGAAGTTAAACCCTATCCTCGACGAAGAAGAAGTACCAAGAATAGGAGGTCGTTTGTCGGCAGCAGATAAGACTATCCAAGAGAGACATCCCTTCATCATACCCAAGAATCCTCACATCGCTCTTCTTCTGGTAAGACACTATCACGAGCAAGTGGCACATCAAGGACGACACTTCACTGAAGGAGCAGTACGGTCAGCAGGATTGTGGATCATAGGAGGTAGGAGACTAGTCTCCAGCGTGATCAGCAAATGCGTTACCTGTAAGAAGATTAGAGGGAAACTTGAGGTTCAGAAGATGTCAAACTTACCTGCAGACAGACTTGCATCAGATCCTCCGTTTACTCACGTAGGTCTAGATGTTTTTGGAACATCTCTTCTTGCAAGACCAGAGGAGGCAGTGCCGAAAATAAACGTTGGGCTGTTCTGTTCTCTGGCCCGAGTACTAGAGCAGTTCATATTGAAGTGATTGAATCTTTATCCACTTCAAGTTTCATCAATGCCTTGAGAAGATTCTTCTCTATCAGAGGACCAGCGAAATTGATTCGTTCAGACCGCGGCACAAACGTTATTGGGGCCTGCAAGGAGTTGAAGATCATCTCTACAGACTCTGAAACAGACTCTGAAACAAGTTTCTATCTTCAAGATCAAGGATGCACTTGGACTTTTAATCCTCCACACGCATCGCATATGGGAGGAGCCTGGGAGAGGATGATTGGAGTAGCTCGTCGCATTCTGGACGCCATGCTCCTGAAGGTTGGGTCTACTCGCCTCACTCATGAAGCTTTGGACTACACTAATGGCTGAAGTCGTGGCCATTATGAACGCCAGACCTTTGGTTCCAGTGTCTACAGATCCAGAGATGCTGTCAGTCTTGACACCCGCAATGCTGCTGACCCAGAAGATAGAACCAGAACCAGTGACAGCTCCCACAGGAGACTTTGACCTCAAGGACTTGTACCACCAAGCAATGGAGACAAGTTCAAAGTCTTGCGGACATTTTGTGAAAGAGGTGGAGACAGGAATACCTGGTGACACTCCAGCCACGCAAGAAATGGCAAGATGACAAGCCCAACTTACAAGTTGGAGACTTTGTCTTATTAAAAAGACACTCAGGCCCACTGGACTCATTGTGGGAACGGATCCTAGTAGTGATGCTAGAGTTAGAAAGGTAGAAGTTAGAATTGTTAGACAAGGCATTCAAGGTGTATGCTAGGCCAATTTCTGAAGTAGTTTTACTTCTGTCCAAAGGTTAGTGGCATAACAAAAGTTATGCCAGGTGGGGAGTATGCTGCTATCGCAATGAATATTACATGCTTGGCACTCGGCAGTGTCCGTTTCTTCAAGACCCTGCATTTTCTTGAAGCCTAGAGGCGGGTCTTCTCTGTACTACCTAGAGCTTGCTGGGACATATCCTGTTCATTCCAGCTCTAGCTACTGTAGTGACCAGATCCACAGGACATCCTAAAGCAAATACAGATAGCAAATCTGACGAACACCAAAGCCTGTGAGTAAAGGGGTTTTGCTAGTTCAGCTTGTGTAGAGGGATTCTAGACATTGCAGATAGATGTGTGTTTCAGTCTGTAGTAAGCGAGCACATGTTAGTTAGGCCCTATCTTTTGTATTAGCTATGTATAATGTATGTTGCTTGAATAGTCATGCTTACATTTGTCTTTTTATGTTTGTTTTACCACTTTCACACACTATTGTACACATTCCTGTGCATTATATCTCAGTCAAGATTGCATCAGTTCAGTAACCAGTGCGTCTCATTGGGATTCGGTTTATACTTGATGTTAAGCTGTGCATCTAAACAGCAACACACAGCTGAGAGATTACAAGCACCTTATTTCACCTATATAGTTTACTGAGGTTTGGATTTCTTGCACTGCATTTTTTTGTGAATATGTATTTAAAGGGGCAGCCTGCTAAACTGGCATTTAAAGCATCAACATTAATTAACTGCCATTACCCATAATACTTACCTCAGAGGGAGAATTTACCACCGCTAGGTTGTAGCCATACAACATAGATGACCCAAAAGAGGAGAGCAGGGACACAGCCAACAAAGGAAATGTTAAGTTCTATAGAAAAGGATTAAAAAAAAAAAGTGTTAGCTTTGTTTTATTTAGTTCTTGTTTTAACTATGTATGCATTTATGCAAGTATCCAGCATGAAAAGACATTGAGGAAAAAAACATTGAGTTTTCCAAGATTATCTGCATGGGACACCAACCTTTGAATAAACCAAAAAAAAAAAAAAAAAAAAACACATAAAAAAGGAGCAAGACTGGTTTTCTCCATAATAAAATCAAATTGCTGAGAACAGGAGATGTAAAAGGTGATCTGAGGAAAAGCCATTACACAGTAATAGTGTTGAAAAACAGGGTTACATCAATTTAAAACCATGTTCCTAAAGCCTTCACACTTAAAAGCTTCAGTCCATTTGTAGAATTTGGGTAACTGTGCCCATGTTAGCATCTTATGGGTGGGCTCTTAATGTTTTACCAGGGTTCCTTAAATCACTGTTGATCAGACAGGGACATGAGAGGGTGGTCACATTTGTAAAACAATTGCACATCCACTCTGCAAACCCATCCATTGCCGAGCAAAATTAAAAAAAAAAGAAGAAGATCAGTTGTCCAAAATGGTTTACCACTGCTCTGCCAGGAAAAGACAATAACTAGTGACATTATAATCTTAGTGCATAACATGATCCATTAACAATATTTGCAGTCAGCCAATACAACCATTTTCAGCCAAACTGGGCAACACTTGTGGGTGTTTGTTTAGCTCCCCTCCTATCTGCTTTGACAATAAAAATGCTAATTTAGCTGAGCCGATCTTGCAAGTTTATGAAAGTCGTGGAATGTATGCTGTCCCGAGTGGTCACATTGTGTCTGCACATCTGGTTCCTCTCTAGTATTAATGGGGAACCTTGTGCCTCGTACACACGGCCGAGAATCTCGTCGTAAAAGAAACGTAGTTTTCCTCGACGAGTTTGACAGGCTTGTCGAGAATCTTGTCAAGCTTTCTTTGCGTACACACTGTCAAGTTAAAATCTCGTCGTTCTCAAACACGTACAATGGCACTATAAAGGGGAAGTTTGAATCCACTGGCGACACCCTTGGGGCTGCTTTTGCTAATGTCACGTTACTGCTTAAGTAAAAGTTTGGTGAGAGACGACTCGCACTTTACAGTCTGTTACAGCGTGACGAATGTGCCATCTTCATTACGAACGCTACTTTTACCGAAGGTGCGCTCCCATCTCATACTTTATTCTGAACATGTGCAGGTTTCTAAGCATACACACAAATGTGTTTCTTGTCGTAAACCAGCCCGACAAGAAACACAAGGAAATTGAGACGCCCAAAAAAAAAAAAAGGGAGAACATGTTCTCTTTTTTTCTCATCGAGGTCCACAACAGTTTGAAGAACACCACACACACACACGACTGTTTCTCGGCAAAAATGCTCTGCCAGCATTTTTCTTGATGGATTTTGCCGAGGAAAATGGCCGTGTGTACGAGGCCTTAGTTTTGAATAGCAACTTGAAAAACTTTGCAGATTGAGGCATGTGACTTGGGCAGAAAAAGCAGTCGACAACAAATGTGACCATTTTCGATGTGTTTGATGTGACCAGGATCCCTCCTCTAAGAACAGCATTATGGTATCCTGGCACCCTGAGCACAGGCCAGCAAATAAAGCACTAAAGCCATTATATCTTTTACCTCCCATTGTGCTCTGGAAAATGCCCATACAGCCTCCTATTATACAGAGGGCAATCACCACTTCTGTCACGCAATGAAGAAGTAACATTAGCCAAAGTCTTTCCCCTATTTGAATAAATAATTTATTGCCTAGTATCCAGTTTTGCTTCTAACCACTTGACACCTTTAGGGACAGAACACCAGACCTATCATTGACTCAGTAAAGGGGATAGGCTTCAGGGTCATTATCCTAATCCTAGATTCACTGCCATATGAGTTATTGACCTAGAATAAACATGCAGAAAAGGGGAGTTTAAGACTTACACCACGTTTCTTTCAAATTAGTGACCCACTAACTAGGTAGTGGAGCCAGCATCACCACTCTTTGGAAAAGTACTTTCTAGCATGTCAGAGGTGACCCTTGCTGCCTTTTAAAGAATGGTCGGTGACCCATCAGGTACTGAAACCAGCATCAGGAGCATCAACAGCCTCATAGTCTACACCTTTAATCCTTAAAATAAAGTTGCTGAGATAGCCTCAGTTCTTTCCAGGGTCACAATAAAAATGATTGAGCTACTAAACATTGTAAACATCATGCCATTTTTCATTGGCGGAAGCAAGTCACACGTGTAGATGAATAAAAATTGGCCAGGAGGATATCAGCCTACTGACTAGATAGTAGAAAAAAAATGCATATGTAATATTCAGTATTTATATTACAAAAGCTTGAAAAAAATATATAATATACAGGCAAAAAGTGTAACCGTTCCAGAATGGACAAGGTTGGGATACTGGAAACAAATGCTAAAAAAGTGTTTTAGCATACATGAGAGCATTGCGGAGGGTAAAAACAGTGGTCAGGATGTTCAAATATGTGCAGGAGAGGGGCACAAGAATTGTAATCAGTAGGTAGTAAGTGCAGGAGAGATATGACAGCAGGCCGTATCTTAAAAGGTATAGATGTGGCCACTGGTCAGTATGTGCTCAACAGGAATGTGGAGGATTTAATGGTTAACAGTATGCACAGGAAAAGAGTTCAGAGAGTATGATAGCAGCCAATAGGTGTGTAGCCCCAGTCAAGGTAAAATGTGGACTACAGCTGCACAGACCAGGCTGTCACTGACAGTGTCACACATTCTGCAGCCACTCACACACTACCAGTGCTGCAGCTATTCTCTTCTCCCTGAGGAGAGAGGGCACAGAGGGACAGAGTACTGGTCATTTGCAGGACTGTATGTAGTAAGAGAGATGGAAGAAAGCCATGCCAACCACTCCAGATCACAAAAAGGAAGAAGAAATTGAGCTGCTGTGGATTGTGGGAAGGAAGGAACTACCGTATTTATCGGCGTATACCGCGCACATTTTTCCCCTTAAAATAAGGGGAAAATCGTGGGTGCGCGATATACGCCGATAACCGCGCTTAGTTTGATCTGCGCCGCCGACATATACCAAGTGCAGTACTCTCGGGTACATTCGGCAAGGCTAGGCTTCGCTCATGCTTCCGCATAAACGCCACAGAGCGCGAGCACGAGCGAAGCCGAGCCTTGCCGAATGTACCCGAGTGTACTGCACTCGGTATATGTCGGCGGAGGCGTTCAAACTGAGCGCGGGAATTCGACTCGAGACAGCGCTGGAGAAGCCGGGAGGACACCGAAGACGGACGCCGGACCGGACAAGGCCGCCGCGCAAGACACCAAAACTGTTAATACTGAAATGTTCTTTTTTACAGGAATTTCGGGTCGACATTAGGGCTATAACAGCTTAAATTTTTCTGCGCAAGGTTTAAGATTGCTATACGCATTTGTGAGGTAAGGAGCGTGCAATACTACAAAGGGGTATGAGTCACATTCCTCCACTCCAAATAAATGTCTTTACGGTATGTCTTGTGGGGAAAGTCCCCAGATACACTGAACCTGTATTACACTGAACCTGTATTACAGATTGCCTTTAGGGATTCCATATCCCAGGATTACAACAGCTCGGTGGGACAAAAAGGAACGTCTATTCCAAGAACTCAGAGGACGTGGTGTTAACAGTTACAGGTAGTAATGTACAGCATAGCAGGCAGAAGTATATGTAAGGAATGCAGAGGTTAGTATGTGCACAACAGGAGTATTGAGGAGGTGCAAAAGGTATAATGTATATGCAGGAGTGTTGAGGATATAATGGCCACAGTACGAGAATGAGAGGTCAGAGTATATGACAGCAGCCGGTATATGCAAGAAAGTAATGTGGCAGTGAACAGTATGCGCAGGATAGTGTGGAGAATATAACGGTAAGGCAGTATGTACAAGATAGTTGTGAGGAGGATTTATTGGTGGCAGTATGTGCAGGAAATGCGTGTAGCTATGCATCTATGGGCCAGGAGAGAAATGCACAATATGAATATATATTTGTTGGCACTATGTGCAAGAGAGGAGTAGAGTAGTGTGGAGGGTACAACAGCAACCAGTTTGTGGTTAAATTTAGAGGGCGACAAAGTACAGTTCAGTATGTGCAAGCAAGGATTGCGGAGGATAGTTTGTGCAGGACAAGAGAGTGCGCAAGGTATAGCTGTGGCAAATTAATTAAGGACAGGAATGTGAAGGTCCTATTCTACAAATGTCCATTCTGCAAAAGCTGCCCAGGTGGTCAGAATGGACATTTGTAGAATAGGACAGTATACATTACAGTGAGGGAAAAAAAGTATTTGTATTTTGATGTTTGCCCATGACAAAGAAAGGTCTATACATTTTAATGGTAGTATACATGACAAAAACATAAAGAAAACACACAAAAAAGTTATAAAGATTTTCATTTTAACCACTTAACCCCCGGACCATATTGCTGGTCAAAGAAACTTTTTGTGATTCGGCACTGCTTCGCTTTAAGTATTGCGCGGTCGTGCGATTGCTCCCAAACAAAATTGGCGTCCTTTTTTTCCAAATAGAGCCTTTTGGTGGTATTTGATCATCTCTGTTTTTATTTAAACAAAAATAGAGCGTATTTTGAAAAAAAAATCAATATTTTTTACATTTGCTATAATAAATATCCCCCAAAAAAAAAAGATAAAAAAACATTTTTTTCCTCTAGGCCGATTTTTCATTAAAAAAAAATAAAAGTAGAAGAATAAAGCAATTAGCGTTTAATTGGTTTGCAAAAATTTATATCAAAAAAGGGGGTAGTTTTAGCATTTTTATTAATTTTTTTTTTTCTAGTATGGCGGCGACAGCGTTTTTTTAATGGATATTATGGCGGACACAGACACTTTTGACACATTTTTATTGGCATTAGCGATAACTATAAAAAGCATTGATTACTATAAAAAGCAATTGGCAGTGAAGGGGTTAACACTAGGGGGCAGGGAAGGGGTTAAGTGTGTTCCTGCTTGTGTGCCAACTGTATGGGGGGGTGGCCTCACAAGGGGACAATCTTCTGTTCAAATATAAAGAATCAGCGTTTTCCCTGCTGACAGGAACGAGAGCTTTGTGTTTCAAAAAGCTCCCGTTCCCCACTCTGTAACGAACGAGCGCGCCCGCCGTGCACACGCGCGGGACTCGGGGGACGAGCGGGGGCGCGCCCCCCTATCGGCCGTTTAAGGTAGGACGCAGAGCTACATGCTCTCGCCCAGCAGTGCCACCGTATAACTGCGGTGGGCGGTCGGCAAGCAGTTAATGGAGTGAAAAAAGTATTTGATCCCCCATCAATCAGCAAGAATTCTGTCTCCCAGGTGTCTTCTATACAGGTAATGAGTGGAGATTAGGAACACTTTCTTAAAGGGAGTGCTACCAATCTCAGCTCCTAATGTAATCTCACCTGTATAAAAGACACCTGTCCACAGAAGCAATCAGATTCCAACCTCTCTACCATGGCCAAGACCAAAGGGCTGTCCAAGGATGTCAGGGACACAATTGTAGACCTACACAAGGCTGGAATGGGCTACAAGACCAATTGCCAAGCAGCTAGGTTTGACAGGGTGACAGTTATTCACAAATGGAGGAAACAAAACAATCTCCTTCGGTCTGAGGCTCCATGCAAGATCTCACCTCCTGGAGTTTCAATGATCATGAGAATTGTGAGGAATCAGCCCAGAACTACATAGAAGATTCTTGTCATGATCTCAAACAGCTGGGACAAGAAAACATTTTGAAGCACACTATGCCTTGAAGGACTGAAATCCTGTAGCACCCGCAAGGTCCACCCATGCAGAAGAAAGCACATGTACATGCCCGTCAGAAATTTACTAATGAACATCTGAATGATTCAGAGGAAAACTGGGTGAAAAAAAAAGAGTTGTGGTCAGACCTAAAAATTAAGCTTGATCGTATCAACTCGACGTGTTTGGAGGAGGGGGAATGTTGCCTACGACCCCAAGAATGCCATCCCCACCATTAAAAATTGAAGATGGAAACATTATGCTTTGGGGACAGGACAATTTCTCGGCATCAAAAAGGGACGATGGACGGGGCCATGCACCATCAAATTTTGGTTAAAGAACCTCCTTCCCTCAGCCAGGGCATTGAAAATGGGTCGTGGGGTATTTCAGCATGACAATGACTCACAACACACGGCCAAGTCAACAAATGAGTGGCTCAAGCCAGTCTCCAGACCTTAATCCCATAGAAAATATGTGGAGGGATCTGAAGGTACGAGTTGCCAAACGTCAGCCTCGAAACCTTAATGACTTGGAGAGGATCTGCAAAGAGGAGTGGGACAAAATCCCTCCGAAGATGTGTGCAATGCTTGTGGCCAACGTCAAGAAAAGCCTGACCTCTGGGATTGCCAACAAGGGTTTTGCCACAAAGTACCAAGTCATGTTTTGAGAAAGAGACAAATACTTATTTCACTCATTAAAATGCAAATCAATTTATAACTTTTTTGAAATGCGTATTTCTGGATAATTTCCTTGTTATTCTGTCAAAATAAAAACCTACCATTATAATTAATTATGGGCTAATCATTTGTCAGTGGGCAAATGTACAAAATCAGCAGGGGATCAAATACTTTCCCCTTACTGTAGACACACTTCTAAACCTTGTGGACAGCCTTCCCAGAAGAGTTGAAGTAGCAATAGCTGCAAAGGATGGGCCAACTCAATAATGACTAAGAGACAGACTAAAACACACTAAAAACAGACTAAAAGACAGGAGATGCCAGTTCATGTGCGTGTAAAGGCAGGCTTTCTCATACTTTTGACAATATAGTGTATGTGAACGGGCGATGATGGGAGTTTGACAGGAAGTAGTGCAATAAATGGGAGCAAATACCAGCTTGGTTCTCAGTGACAGCACGTTTTCTATTCAGAATACAGTAATTTCATTATACGCCACTCCGCTCATCACATGCATTTTATAAGGAAGTACATTTTTTTAGTTCTAAATCCACCAGCTGTTTAAAAAGGTTTCCAATAAAGGTTTGTTTAAAGCAGAAATAGCATCATGCAGCCTGAAACTATCTGCATTTAGGGCATGATCGGTCAATTCTTGCTGAGCCCTAAAAAAAATGCAAAGCTGCATATCTAGTCGCAAACACCTTAACAGAACTGTATAAGAAAAGTCCATCAGAATGATGTGCATCAGTGGCAGCTGGTGCTCAATATTTTTTGAGGGGGGTGGCAAAGAACCCCCTCCCCCCACTCGCAACGTCCATCCCCACCACCTTAGGATATGATGAGGGTTATGACCTCTGCTCCTCGTTCCAGCCAAGAGAAGAGCCAGAGCTTCTCCTCCCAGCTAAACAGGAAGTGGATCCTAAGACCCGATTGGCTTCCCCCCCCCCCAAAAAAAAAACACACACACAACATTGACATCCATGCGCCCCACATGTAGATTATGGGGCCAGACACATGAATTGGGGTGTGGCGCCCCTGCATTACAGGACAACACTCATGTGTATTTTGCTAAAGCACTGTTGCATTTTTACTGTTCACTTTTTCCTATCCTTAACAGCTGATTTCCTGAAATAGGTGTAGCATTACCCCCATTGGAGCTGCTGGATTTTTGTGGGGCGTGTTACCTCGCGGCTCCCCTGAATTCTCTAGGGATGAATGATGCATATGTGCATAAACAGAAGTAAAGGAATGTCCACGACAGGTGCTCTTTATTACCCAGCCGGCTAAAAACAATAAACTTGTGGTGAAGAATATAAAGTTAGGAGGAAGAATAGCAGATTCATGCGTAATGATAGGAAACAGTCCTGATCCCAAAACGTAACACTTCTCTTTACCACTCCCGCCGGAGTGGGTTCAGTGTACCCAGACATGCCTCTCACTGACCTTGCAGCCAGAGTATCACTCAGACAGTTATAGGAATAAGTCTCTGCCACAGACCCTCCTTGGTGAACTTGAACTTGGGAGAAAGTCTCTGCCACAGACCCCTCAAAAGAGCCTCAGAAGATACCTCTGCCACAGGTCCCTTCTGGGTAGAATTCTTGGAGATGTGCCTCCTTGGTTGAGTTAAGTCTGGATCTCCTTCAACTTGTTGCCCAGGTACCAACTGACAGGTGATCAGTCCCGCAGTGTCCGGCTACCTGTGTTTCCCGGTGGTTTCGCACAAGCCCTATTGTACCGCCACCCTCTCAATGGCGTTCCTCAGACCGACTCCCCACCGAACAGCACACAGCTTGGGATCTTCAAAAGAGGAAACCCAGTCGCTCACTGGATCCCCTGCGCTGGTTCAGATGCTCGGGGCTAACATGGTCCCAGAACCAGGAACACAGCGTGGCACGCACGCACGCCCCAGGCAGGTATGCCATAGCGCTGTGATGTGGCCACCATAAAGGTGGGTGCCACACTCGGTGAAAAAGAACCAATGGCGTCTGTTCCATAAATACCCCTCCCAGCATGCACAGCGAGGACAAACCCTTGTGATTAGCTGCTGGGAAGAGCACTCAAACCTCGACTCCACTGCTGCCACCTGCAGCACCGGGGTTGGAAGGACAACCCTGATACAGCAGAATGACCCACATCACAGCCAAGCAGAGACAGAGGCCCTATTCTCACACCTAACTATACTCTGATCTGTGGGTTTCCTGAAGGTGAGAAAAGTGATCTATGTCTGTGTAATGCGTGTTGAAATGACCACTTGTAACCCTTATCAGGAGGCCATGTAACCTTTATGAGATGCCACAAGCACAACTGGAAGATGGGCACAAAACGTCATCACACTGTAAGAGGGAGTTATTGCCCTTAGGTTATGCCACCAACTTGGTGTGTATGACGGTCCCCTACATGTGTTAGATGAAGAAGTTTGGCTTAAGTCCACCATGGGCATGAGAACAAGCTAGATGGCAGAATTTGTTGAAACTCTCTGAATGCCAGTCAAAGCTCATATCGGCACTAAATAAAATGGTTAGCTTACAGTCTTGTTTACACCTGCTTTTGCTTCAAAAAATGATAGACCATGTACTGTAGTTTCAAAGCCTCCATAGAAGTCTATGGCAATGCGCGCTTGAAGCCCCACAAAGCCTTTACCAAAGCACCAAGCAAATGCAGGTGTAAACAGGACTGTAAGCTAACCATTTTATTTAGTGACAGGCAGGCACTTTGACTGGCATTCAGAGAGCTTTAGCGTGTCCGAAGCCATGATTTGAAGTGTAAACTAGCCATAAGGCCCCCTTCACATTGAGGCATTTTTCACGTGGTACAGCGCTAAAAATAGTGCTGCTATACCGCCTAAAAAAAACCTGCCCTGTAGTCTTCAATGTGAAAGCCCGAAGGCTTTCACACTGAAGCGGTGCACTAGCAGGACCGCTCCAAAAGTCCTGCTAGGCGCATCTTTGCAGCAGTATAGGAGCGGGGTGTTTACCGCTCCTTCCCATTGAAATCAATGGGAAGCCGGCGGTAATACCGCTTGCAATGCGCCTCTACAGACCCTTTTTCGGCAGCTAGCGGGGGTTAAAACCGCACCGCTAGTGGCCGAATACTGCGGTAAATAGGATGGTATAGCGGCACTAAAAACCGCGCTGCTATACCACCACCGCAGCTCCACTGCCCAATGTGAAAGCAACCTTAGTGCACCACAGCACCCCCTTATGATAACCATTCCTGGGATACAATTGCTGTTTCAACAGCAGACGGAAAGTCACCCATACTGCTTCCAGAGAGCAGCACCACTTTGTGTAGTCAATGCTACCACAGTATGTCATGGCACACAGAGCAGCCGCATCCCTTAGTAACTTGGCCCAAACTAACCATTTCAAGCGATAGGAAAGCAATAATTCTACTATTAGTTTGAACCATCGCCCTATTAGGGAAGGCTATGTTAGCAACCACTACATTTTGGTGGAGGTTAGGTTGTGATGCTCTGGATCAAATTTGTCATTTTATTGAATGCATGTACAAATCTGGATTTTTGGCCATAAAATGACCAACATTATATATTTTCTGAAAGCAGAGGTCATTGTACAATAACAAAAGATAGTAGTTGCAATTTATGTTGCAGTGTTTGTATAACCGTTTATGAAATGCATATTTTCAGGGGAAAAAAAAATATATATATATATATATAAAATAAAATGTATTTTAGTGCAAACACAAACAATACCATACCCAATTTTTGGTAATATAAAAGATGGGGTTGCATCGCAGAAATAAATAACAAAGATGTCAAGCCTTAAAATTGCCTGCGCCTGTGATCTTCAACTACCAACTTCCACAGCAGGTTTGGATCTGGTTGTCAGAAAACAATGTAACTTATTTTTACTGCCACATCAGTATGAAGACGGTAGAGATTAATGCAACACCTCTCTTGTTTATTTAGTAAGGCACAGTGGATAAAGATGTAAAAAGTCAACAATACATCTAAAACTATTTTGTCGGCAATTTAGAGAAAATACAGTTGCCGATTGGATCTCATCTTATGGGCAGCTATGCCTTTTTTTAATGTTACCAGATAAGAGAACATGTGCCTGCCTGGAGTCAAATGGGGGCAAGGTCACATACCCCATGATAATTATTTTTTTGCGTTTACATGTGTTTTGCAGCGTGTTTGTGTTCTGGTACAGTTACATGGAAAATATGCACCGTGCTGCACTTTATTTTTATTTAATTCTTTACACAAAAGCGCTGCAATGGTGTAAACCAGACTCAAAAGTGCTTTAACCACTTCAGGCCCGCGCTACCGTCAAATGACGGCAACAGCGCGGGCCTAAATATATCCAACATGCCGTCATTTGACGGCATCTCCTTTAGGCGTTCCCAGCGCGCGCTGTAGAGCGCGCTGCCGGGAAGCCCTGTGTTGTCCGTGTCCCTTGGACACGGCCAATCACAGATCGCGGCGAACGGCCAATCAGAGTGGCCGTTTGCGATGCGATCTGTGGGCGAATGAGAGATGATCTCTCATAGATCATCTCTCATTGCCGTTTTACACAGAGACAGCGTCCTGTCTCTGGAGAGGAGGAGCCCGATCTGTGTTCCTTCCTACATAGGGACACAGATCGGTCACCCCCCCAGTCACCCCCCCTCCCCCCACAGTTAGAACACACCTAGGATACACATTTAACCCCTTCCTCACCCCCTAGTGTTAACCCCTTCAATGCCAGTCACATTTATACTGTAATTAGTGCATATTTATAGCACTGATCGCAGTATAAATGTGAATGGCCCCAAAAATGTGTCAAAAGTGTCCGATGTGTCCGCCATAACGTCGCAGTACCAATAAAAATCGCAGATCGCCACCATTTCTAGTAAAAAAAAATAAAAAATTATCTCCCCTATTTTGTAAGCGCTATAACTTTTGCGCAAACCAGTCGCTTATTGCGATTTATTTTATTTTTTTTACCAAAAATATGTAGAAGAACACGTATCGCCCTAAACTGAGAAAAAAAAT
Source organism: Rana kukunoris (assembly GCA_029574335.1). Taxonomy (NCBI): domain Eukaryota; kingdom Metazoa; phylum Chordata; class Amphibia; order Anura; family Ranidae; genus Rana; species Rana kukunoris. The sequence continues at coordinate 67,538,149 of CM056056.1, read as the reverse complement.
ATATTTTTTTTTTAATTGGGATATTTATTATAGCAACAAGTAAAAAATATTGTATTTTTCTTTAAAATTGTCGCTCTTTTTTGTTTATAGCGCAAAAAATAAAAACCGCACAGGCGATCAAATACCACCAAAAGAAAGCTCTACTTATGGGGAAAAAAAGGACGTAAATTTTGTTTGGGAGCCACGTCGCACGACCGCGCAGTTGTCAGTTAAAGCGACGCAGTGCCAGAAGCTGAAATTTTACCTGGGCAGGAGGGGGGTGTAAGTGCCCAGTATGCAAGTGGTTATTGCTGCCTTTATGGCCTCATGCACACAGGACATTTGCTTTTTTCCCACCGAATGACAGAACTCCTGGGAGCAGATAAGCTGCTTAAAAATAACACGCATAAACAGCGTATTTAAAATAAATAAGAAACATACATAACAAAACAGACTAATACTTAACCTCTATATCTAAATATCTAGTGTGTAAATTGCACATGGCTTAAGGCTCGTCAAGGGTTTGCGCATTAATAGATTCAGTTTGCCAGAATATTTAATTTATTCTGACCATTGGAATGCATTAACATTTAAACGCGCCTAAACGCATGTAGCATTCAGTGTTTTTCCTGCTATTCAGCCACTTTTCTGAAGCTCCTTTTCATGATTTTTTTTCAGTTTGTAAATTGTCCTCTTTAAATATGTCTATGTGTACATGGACATACAGGCCAATATAGAGGTGTTTTTACAGTAAAAAATAAAAAAAGCCTATAAAAGTGGATTTTTTTTTAAGCCCAGTGTTCACGAGACCTAAAAATTAGTTCAATAGCATTTGGATGTAAATTTGTGCTCCAAGTAGTAACATCCAAAGTTATCTGGGAGGTATAAAAGTTGTCTGTCTTTCCCAGATTATTTCTCCTGCATTTAAATACCATAAATACAGGGGGGCCAGTGTGAAGGAGGCCTTAGGTTAACATTGACACTAGTGTAGCGCCCCCTTACTTTCAGAAGGGATGCTACCTGTAAATTTAGTGGGATGAGAGACTTGTTTGCTCTCACCCAGGTTGATTTATGTTAAATTAGGCTGCGGTCATCCCTGAATTGTCTTGTGGGTCATTCTGCGCTCCAGGGATGCAGTTCTATCTCTGGGCGGCAGGTGGCGCCAAAGGGGTTCAGGCAGAGACTTTTCCCTAGCAGCCAAATGGAGGAGTGTTTCCCTTGCAGGGCATGCTGGGGGAGGGTATATCTGTAGCGGACGCCATTTTTTCTGAGTTCTTCGCGGGTTCCTGGTTCCAGGTGCGACACCCACCTTCAGGGTGTGCGCACGGCTCGGGCCCTACCACTATGGTCTACCTGGCCAGGGGCCCGTACTACGCAAAGTTTCCTACTCTGGGCCCTCATGGCTCAGAGCAACTGAGTTGCCGAGGGGCCCCAGTGACCTACTGAGTCCCCATACTTCAAAAAGGACTTGAGGGCTCTCAAGTATCGGACCTGTGGCAGAGTCCTTTACTAATTTACTAGAGCCAAGTCGGTGGCAGAGACTTGTTGCTTCTCAGCATTCTCAGCGACGCTCTGGCTGCCAGGCCTGTGGGAGAGGCCTGTCCAGGTGCACTGCACCCACTCCGGTGGGAGTGGCGACAGGAGAAAAGAATATACTCTAGAAACAGGACTGCTTCTGTTCGTTATCCATAGCCTGAATCTGCAAAGTTATTCTCTTCACCAACCTATCCTGTCTACCTCAAGTTGACTGTTGGTCGTGTTGGAGCGAAAATAAAGCACGTAGAAAACGTTAACCATTGGCTTGGACATTCCGTTACTGCTCTCACAGTTGCTGCCATCAATTTCCCTAGACACATTAAAGGTAACTTAAGCCGATCCCACATCTAACCAGCGGCTCCTGAGGGGGTAGCGATGAACTAGCTCTCCTGCGTTTAAGTTATTTAGGCCACATTCACACATGCGTTTCTGGCCAACAGCAAGCAGATGAGAAAATCAGTGGGATTGGGGTTCCCGGTGATTAGCTGCAGGAGGCAGTCCCATTGAAAGCAATAGGAGGCTGCTGGCTTCCGCAGCCAATTGCAGCCGCTGGCATGTAATCACTAGGGATGGGGTCAGGTGTTTTCGGATCCTAGTCCCAACACAGCTGAGTGATCCCGCCAGAAAGCAGTGACTGCACATCGCCACTCATAGGCAGTGAGGCATTTCCTGGCTCGCATCTGCAAATAAACGCACGCGCTGATTAGGCTGCCTATGATAGGCAGTGTGCAGTGACGGCTTCCTGACGCGATTGCGATTGCTCAGGTGGGTTGGGACTAGAATCCAAATGCGCCTAAACCCATCCCTAGTAATCACTACTGTCAAGTGATCAGTTTGCATCTAGGGCAGATAACTCACAGGTAATTGCTGCATAGCGATTACATGCTGCTATTAGCTGCGGGAACCAGCAGCCTCCCATTGCTTTCAATGGAGCTGCCTCCCGCAGCTAATCGCCAGGACCACCACCTGCTGACTTTCTCACATCTGCTCACCGTTGGCAAGAAGCACAGGTGTGAATGTTCCCTTAAAATGCAAGAGAAATGATCTCAGAAGAGTAGACAACTTATATGCATCCCAGAACACTGTTTCCTCCATTTAGATGTGCTTGCCTTTACCTGCGTTTACATCAATTCATGTGCATTCACTGAATCTAATCTGCCCCTGGATGCATGGAATTCTAATTACTCTAAACGCAGCTAAACCAACCGCATCTAAACGTGTGCAAATGCACAGTGTGAATTACACCATTTGAAATCATTACATGTGTTTGGAAATGTCAGGTTATCAATGTCAGACCAATAATGAGCTTGGTCATAGTAACGAACGCATATCTGCTTTTAGATGGCTTGACATTGTATAAAACGACTAACTTAGTGCAGGTTGTACAAGTTTTCGGCAACAACAACAACTTTGATTAAGCTTTGATTAATCGCCGACAAGTTTGTGACACTAAACAAAGAAATCTTTACATTAATAGACCCAATTCAGTTATTCATAAATGATGGGAACAATCCCTTTACTGTTCCCCAGCATTACAGAGACTTACCCCAGTTATATGCTTTGCCGGGAAGGCTGTCTTCTTAATTTTATCCATCTATAATGCAGAACTTGTGAGGATTATTTGTAGATTTATAAAGGAACAAAAATGAACAGTTCCAAAACTCTATAAAAAAAAGAAACAAGTAAAATGGGTTCCTGTGAGTGCAGGCTACATGAGGTCTGTGTCCATTGAGAAATAAGTCCAGTTTAGTGAGCAGTCTTATCTGGTGGGAGAGCTGCAGGAAAAAGGAGAGTCTCACATGATCTGGCTTTTTAAGAAGGAAATTGTAATCAATTTGTCAAACTGGGATTGCCAAAAATGTACCAGCAGTGTGTAACGGGGGGTGGGGGGGTCACATGTTTGGCTGAAGATGTTCTGATACCATGTCACAGCACACCATTTTCTTTTTAAGTTATATACTTGTTTGCATAAGTTAAAAAAGAAATGTTTCCAGGAGCATCTGCAGCCAAATCTAAATGTTTATGAGGCACCTAGGCCTACAGGCCGTGTTTGTGATTAGAAGGCTTCCATTATGCTGAGTGTTTTAGGTGAGCTTCTTTTCACATAACTGTGTGAGGGGAGCACAAAGGATTCTGGGAAGCAATGGTTTATGGGTAAGAACATAGCATGTCCACCTACCATGTGTTTGAGGACATATCGAACAGCTGTGAATTGCTCCTTGACTAATTTGAAGTAAACCTGTGTTATAGCCAATCATGGAGAAACACTTTGGGCCAGATTCACAGAGCAATTACGCCTGTCTAACTGGTGTTAGACAGGAGTCATTTCAAATTTCGCGTGCCGTATCACTAGTTTGAATCCTCAAACCATGATACGGCGGCTTCGGGCTTCGATCCGAGAGGCTTACGTCTTCGTAAGCCTTCGGATCTACGCTGCGATATTTTTGCGGCCGCTGGGAGGAGTTTGCGTCGTTTTCATGCGTCGGAATATGCAAATGAGTTTTTACGGCGATCCACGAAGATACGAGTGGTCTTCGCAATCGCTTACGTCTATTTTTTTTTACGTACTGTTAGACCAGCTTTTTGCTGGTCTAACGGTGCGTAGCCCATGTTAAGTATGGCCGTCGTTCCTGCGTCGAATTTAATTTATTTTTCTTTTTTTACGTAAGTCGTTCGGGAATAGAAATGTCCGTAAACGACGCTACTCAAACAACGAATGACGTAACGACATGATTTCGCGCAATGCACGGCGGGAAATTTCTGAACGGAGCATGCGCAGTTTGATCGCCGCGGGAATGCGCCTATTTTAAATGCTTCACGCCCCCTACTCGCGTAGTTGGCTTGCGCCAGGAGAAATACTCTACGCCGCCGTCGTTTACTGGACAAAATCTACCGGGATTCCACGTAGAGCCAGGTAAAAAACGGCGGCGTAGGGTATTTCTGTTACTCTACGCTAATCTAATTCTCTCTGAATCTGGCCCTTTGTTCCTGTAGCCTGGCTTCACACCTACAATATGTTTTGCAGTAATACATTGTACTGCGCTTAGACTGGAACCCCAACACACCTGCACTGTAGCCAAAAATGGCGCAGGTAAGTTTTCTTTTATGTGCTGAGGTGTGCAGGCAGCTATCTCACAAGAAATAAATGGTCTACATTAACCACTTAACCCCCGGACCATATTGCTGCCCAATGACCAGAGCACTTTTTGCGATTCGGCACTGCGTCGCTTTAACTGACAATTGCACGGTCGTGCGACGCAGCTCCAAAACAAAATTGGCGTCCTTTTTTTCCAACAAAAAGAGCTTTTTTTTGGTGGTATTCGATCACTTCTGCGGTTTTTATTTTTTGCGCTATAAACAAAAAAAGAGCAACAATTTTGAAAAAAAATAATATTTTTTACTTTTTGCTATAATAAATATCCCCCAAAATATATAAAAACACATATTTTTTCCTCAGTTTTGGCCGATACGTATTCTTCTACATATTTTTCGTAAAAAAAAATCGCAATACGCGTTTATTGATTGGTTTGCGCAAAAGTTATAGCGTTTACAATATAGAGGGTATTTGTATGGCATTTTTATTAATATTTTTTTTTTACTAGTAATGGCGGCGATCAGCGATTTTTTTTCGGTACTTCGACATTATGGCGGATGCTTCGGACACTTTTGACACATGTTTGGGACCATTGGCATTTTTATAGCGATCAGTGCTATAAAAATGCATTGGATTACTATAAAAATGCCACTGGCAGTTAAGGGGTTAACACTAGGGGGCGGGGAAGGGGTTAATTATGTTCCTGGGTGTGTTCTAACTGTATGGGGGGGGTGGACTGACTGAGGGAAATCACTGATCTTCTGTATATACATTATATGAACAGGAGATCAGCGTTTCTCTCCCTGACAACGAGCAATCGCGGGTGCCTGGCGGCGATCGCGCCCGCCGGGCACGCGCATAGGGTTGCCACCTCATCCCTTTAAACCCGAACACATATGAATTACACAGGTTCTGAGGATACTTTAACGCAGATAAAGGTACCTAGTGAGTGTAATTACCACCTTAATCAGCCACAGAACCTGTGTAATTAATGTGTGTTCGGTTTTAAAGGGATGAGGTGGCAACCCTACACGTGCACGGAACTCTCGGCGGCACGTGTGCACCCCTAGTTGCCTGCGAGAGAGCCGACGTAGGGCTACGGGGAGCCAACCTGCTGTCGTAAAACGTAAAAAAAAGCTAGTGCATTGTTGGTTCACTTACATTTTCCTTCGATTTCCCTTCTAAATGTTTTTTTTTCCTTTGTCTGAATTTCTCACTTCCTGTAAGCTTGCCCCCATCACGCCCTGGGGGTTAGTCAGCCAGAAGAGATTACTGACAAGGAACGGGAAGTGGGAAATTCAGACAAAGAAAACACAGAAAAAAAAACATTTAGAAAGTAAATCGAAGGAAACGGTAAGTGAACTAACAATGCACTAGCTTAACCACTAGCCGACCAGCCACCACAGTTTTACGGCGGCAGGTCGGCCCGGCTGCGCGAAATCACGTAATATAGCGTGATTTCGCATTTCAGCCACTGCTCGCCCCTGGTGCCGACACGATCACCACCGGGCACCCGCGATCGCTCGTTACAGGGCGAGAACCGGGAGCTGTGTGTGTAGACACACAGCTCCAGGTCCTTTCAGGGGGAGAAATGGACTGATCGCATGTTCATACAATGTATGAACAGCAATCTGTCATTTCCCCTAGTCAGTCCCAGCCCCCCTTCAGTTAGAACACACCTAGGGAACATAATTAACCCCTTCCTTGCCCCCTAGTGTTATTAGTGTTCATTTTTTACAATAATCAAAGCATTTTTATAGCATTGATCGCTATAAAAATGCCAATGATCCCAAAAATGTGTCCGAAGTGTCCGCCATAAGGTCGTAGTACCGGTAAAAATCACAGATCGCAGCCATTACTAGTAAAAAAAAAAAACATAAAAATGCCATAAAACGACCCCCTTTTTGGTAGACGCTATAACTTTTGAGCAAACCAATCAATAAACGTTTATCACAATTTTTTTTAACGAAAAATATGTAGTAGAATACTTATTGGCATAAACTGAGAATAAAATATGTTTTTTTTAGATATTTTTTGGGGGATATTTATTATAGCAAAAAGTAAAAAATATTCATTTTTTTTTAAATTGTTGCTCTATTTTTGTTTATAGCGCAAAAAAAAAAAAAAAACGCAGAGGTGATCAAATACCACCAAAAAAAATCTCTGTTTGTGGGAAAAAAATGTTGTTCGGGAGCCACATCGCACTTGTGCAATTGTCAGTTAAAGTGACGCAGTGCCGAATTGCAAAAAGTGGCCCGGTCATCGACCAGCAAAATTGTCTGTGGTTAAAGAAACCTATTTAGAAAATAAAAAACAAACCTTTACAACCCCTTTAACCACTTCAGCCCCCGGAAGAATTGGCTGCTGAATGACCAAGCCATTTTATGCGATCGGCGCTGGGACACTTTAACTGACAATTGCGACATGGTACCCAAACAAAATTGACATCCTTTTTTTTCCCACAAATAGAGCTTTCTTTTGGTGGTATTTGATCACCTCTGCGGATTTTCTAAACAGATTTTTTTTTTTTTTTTTTTTAAAGCAATATTTTTTACTTTTTCCCCAAAAAATATATAAAAAACATTTTTTCCACAGTTTAGGCCAATATGTATTCTTCTACATAGTTTTGGTAAATAAATCACAATAAGCATATATCGATTGGTTTGCGCAAAAGTTATAGCGTCTACAAAATAGGGGGTAGTTTTATGGCATTTTTATTAATATTTTTTTTTTACTAGTAATGGCGGCGATTTTTATTGTGACATTATGGCGGACACATCGGACACTTTTGACGCTATTTTGCGACCATTGTCAATTATACAGCGATTAGTGCTATAAAAAATGCACTGATTACTGTGTAAATGACACTGGCAGGGAAGGGGTTAAACACTAGGGGCGATGAAGGGGTTAAGTGTGTCCTAGGGAGTGATTCTAGCTGTGTGGGGGCTGGGCTACCAGTGACATAACATTGATCACTGCTCCTGATGACAGGGAGCAGTAGATCAGTGTGCTGTCACAAGGCAGAACAGAAAAATGCCTTTTTTACCAATGCATCACACTGGCGGACATCGAGTCTGCGGGTTCCTCGGACACGGTCACGGAGCTTGTGGAAGTAGCGAAATTTAAAGCAACGTATATATTCGTTGCTTTGCGCACCCGTGCCATACTGCCACCGTAAATGTTCGTGAGCTGGTCGGCAAGCGGTTAAAAGGGATAGTTCACCTTTACAAAAAACCTGCCTGTGCAGGTAAAGGATGTTTGTAGATTAAATCAAACTGTGCAGCTTTGACTAAAAATAAATAATACCCTTGCTATAGGTGTGGGCCACAGGTGTCAAACACAAGGCCCGTGGGCCGAATCCGGCCCTCCAGGCCATTTCATGTGGCCCTCACACCCCTTTTTGCAGCTGGAGGAGAGCTCCAGCCCTCCTCTGGTCCTCCTCCAGACCCCTACTTTCTGCTTTCAAGCAATGCGCCCAGCTTCTTCCCAGCAGCAGCATAAAGAAAGGGTCATCTCCACCATCACAGATGTGAGCTCTTTCTCTGATTCAAACCTCCTCACATACTCTTTATCTCCCCTGATACAGTAGCTCCAAGCTCAGTTTTTGAGAGTTCACTCCTGTGATGGTGGAGGTGAGCAGTGCATACTTACCAACTGTCCCAATTTTCCTGGGATTTAGACCTTTGTCCCAATTTTACCGATCCCTGTGGAATGTCCCGGGAAATCGTTTATTCCGTTATTTTTATTATTATTATTTATTTCCCCTGCCGGCTGCGCTAGAGGTTCACGACACTGGTCAATTCTTTCTCCGTCGCCATTTTACAGAAGACCAGCTCGTAAGGAAGAAACAAGAGGCGGAGTCCGGATGGCAATGAAAGCGGCTGCCAATAGAAATGGAGCTCCATTTCTATTGACCGCTTTCTTGCCACCCAGGCCTCCGCCTCTTGGTTCTGCAAATGGCGCGGAGACGAGCACAGTGACCATCCTGAGTGGCACCAAGGCCCGATGGAGAGTCCTGGGTCTCGGCTCCGTGCTATCCCTGTCTCAGTGAGACTTTGCTGTCTCACACTCACTGGCTGCCTCCTATCGCATTGCACCACCCGGAGAGTCAGTGACAGTCTTACTGAGCAAGCAACTCAGGTACATTAAAAGGGGGGTCTGTAGTCCTGGGGGGTCTGTACAGATGGAGGAGGGTGGAGTCTGTACTCCTGGGGGGGTCTGTACAGATGAAGGGGGGGTCTATACTTATGGGGGGGGTTTGTCCAGGGGGTTTGTACTGATGGAGGAGGGGGGTGGTTTATCCCAAGTTGGGTCTTTACTTAAGGGGGGTGTCTGTACTTAGTGAGGGGGGTCCATACTGTGGGACGGTGGTCTGTACTGAGGGAGGACTATGGGGGGAGGGGGTAACGCCATGTTTTTCCACACCAGGTGACACCAACCCTAGACACCATTGGTAACTGGGGACACCTGGTGTAAGGAGGGACTCTACTGGGGACACCTGGTGTAAGGAGGGACTCTACTGGGGACACCTGATGTAAGGAGGGACTCTACTAGGGGGACCTGATATAAGGAGGGACTCTACTGGGGGCACCTGATATAAGGAGGGACTCTACTGGTGACACCTGATGTAAGGAGGGGCTCTACTGGAAACATCTGATGTAAGGAGGGACTCTACTGGGGGCACCTGATGTAAGGAGGGACTCTACTGGGGACACCTGATGTAAGGAGGCACTCTACTGGAAACATCTGATGTAAGGAGGGACTCTACTGGGGACACCTGATGTAAGGAGGGACTCTACTGGTGACACCTGATGTAAGGAGGGGCTCTACTGGAAACATCTGATGTAAGGAGAGACTCTATTGGGGGCACCTGATGTAAGGAGGGACTCTACTCTGGACACCTGATGTAAGGAGGGACTCTATTGGTGACACCTGATATAAGGAGGGACTCTATTGGTGACACCTGATATAAGGAGGGACTCTACTGGGGACACCTAAAATAAGGAGGGACTTTAATGGTGACACCTGATGTAAGGAGGATGCTCTACTCCGTGATGTCGTGATGATTGAAGCGCTAACACAAGGTGTTTGGAGTAACTTTCTGGAATACATATATTTATATTTTAGTGTAGGATCTGGGCCTGCTGTCCCTCCATCCCTCTTTATTTTCTTCTCTCTCCTTCCCTCCATATTTTTCTTTCTTCCTTCCTCCATCCCTCATTCATCTGAGACTCAAACCACACCCCCTTTGAGAAACCGGAGCTGCAATTTGCACTGCACATGTGTGAAACCAACCTTAAAGCAGCACACCTCAACGCATGCCTTATGGCAAGGATCCTCAAACTACGGCCCTCCAGCTGTTGTAGAACTACACATTCCATGAGGCTTTTTAACACACTGACATTCACAGACATGACTGGGCATGATGGGAATTGTAGTTTCTGAACAACTGGAGGGCCGTAGTTTGAAGATCCATGCCTTATGGGTTTATTTAAGTGTGATGGGGCCTTCAGATCACTTCTGCACATGGCTGGAGGTTTAAAGCTGAATTCCAGGTATGTATATTTTATACATGGTTACATTGATCCAGTTAGGACAAATGTAACTATGTATATACCATACCTGGCTGATCCCCTTGGAAGCTGGAAATCACTAAAGTAGACACCAATATTCCAGTGATCTCCATTTGCTTCCAGGTCCCATACTGAGCAGCCGGCCTGGTGCACTGTAAACACAGGAAATCGGCTGCTTACTGTAGCATGGTCACCATTCAGAGAATGCTTTGATTGGGTAAGGTGGGCAGTGTGGCGACGCTACCCAGCCTCTCCACCTCATCCAATCAGAGAACGCTTTGCATTCATTCCAGAAAATGCAATGCAGTGTCTGACCTACTGTGTTCAGAATGCAGCATAGCAGCCGTGCAGCACAAGACCCAAAAGCAAGTAGAGATCACTGGTGTAACGTTGTCTACTTCAGTGGTTTCAAGCTTCCAGGGCCATTGGTCAGGTATGGTATATATTGCTCCAAGTTGGACCAATTTACTATGTATATATCTATATGTAGCTCCCTCTAGGTAGGTAGGTGATATAATAGGATTTTGTTTGTCTTAGTGTAGGCAAATTTAGGTAGGCCAGGCCTGTTTATTTTGATTTGGGCTGGGAGTGGCTCAGGGCAGCAGCTGGTGACTCACAGGCAGCATCACTAAGACTTCCCTCTTCTTTGTAGAGCTTTCTGGAAGGTACTGGAAAGAGAAGAGGGGGGGGGAGAAGAGAGGTGGAGCTGTCTGGGGTACTCTAAGGTGCCCTGACCAATCCCCAACTTGGATTGGCAGGTCTCCTTAAGTACCCAGGGTACTGGGGAGGAGTTAGAGTTTGGAGTTGGAATTCTAGGCTGTCGGGGCCTTGGAGGGAGCTCCCCAGTCTGAAGGGGGGGTGACCTTGGGCTTGGGCTCAGTGCGGACGGAGCCCTTCAAGAAATCATGATAAAATAAAACCATAATTCTCCCACTCTACAAGACTCTGGTCCGGCCGCACCTAGATTATGCTGTCCAGTTCTGGGCACCAGTCCTCAGGAAAGATGTGCTGGAACTGGAGAGAGTCCAGAGAAGGGCAACAAAACTAATAAAGGGACTGGAGGACATTAGTTATGAGGAAAGGTTACGAGCACTGAACTTATTCTCTCTGAAGAGGAGACACTTGAGAGGGAATATGATTTTAATGCACCAATACTGTACTTCTGACCACACAATAGGGATAAAACTTTTCAGTGAAAGAGAAATTAATAAGACATGCTGCCATTCACTAAAACTAGAAGAAAAGCGGTTTAACCTTAACCTCCCTGGCGGTATGATTCTTTCAGATTTTAGGTGCTGAAAGCGGTACCATTATTTGCAAGGAAATTTGGCGTTTTATACTGTAGGCTTGTAATTCTTAGGAATAACTTACTTAAATCTGACCAAACAAGAGTCTAATAGGCATCCCGGGTATGACATTTAAAAAAATAAATAATTATAAATTATAATATAATAAATAATTTTAAATAATTATAACAAATAATAATATAATTATAGTAAAAATTATTCAATAATGTAATGAAATCAAAATCACTAAAATGTGCTCAGTTGCAGAATTGCCGCTGTGATAATTTTTTTTTTTTTAATGACGAATTTCCCCACAAATCGCTATTGCTAAATTCTGCAAGTGATTATAATTTATTATCGCTGTTTTTTAGCTGATCTAAAACCATTTTTGACATAAAGGGACACTTTTGGTTGCTATGGACAATCTACAGTTTGCAGGGAGAAAGAACAATTTTTATTATATAAAAGGACATGTAGGGCACTGGGCAGACCACTAGGGGCAAGGGGGTGTGTATTTTTTACATACAGTACTGTAATCTATAAGATTACATTGTACTGTATGTAATGTGTTTGTTTACTTTTTTGAATATGGCGCTGTTTCTCCGCCCCCGTGCGTCGTAACGTCGCAGGGAACGGAGATCGATGGCACAAGGGGACGCTGTGTGAATCGAGCGAGCACCCGCTCGCTCACACAGCGTGTTGGCATCGCTGGATCCAGGAACAAGGTAAGTAAACCCTGTCTGTGCACTCAGCGAGGCGAGCCCGAGTCTGACTCAGGTTTACCGATCGCAGCATGAAAATTTAACCCCGAGTCAGACTCGGGAATACAGCCAGGGGGGTTAAACTGCGCAGAGGGTTCTTTGCGGTAAAAGCGGGTAGGATGTGGATTTCTCTTCCACAGGCGGTGGTTTCAGCAGGGAGCATGGATAATTTCAAAAAACTATTAGGTAAGCACTTGAATGACCACAACATACAGGGTTATACAATGTAATACTTACATAAAATCACACACATAGGTTGTGATGGACTTGTGTCATTTTTCAACCTCACCTACTATGTTACTATGTGAAGGTTCTGGACAGGAGGCACAGGAGGAGCAAGAGAGCAAGTACAACAGGGAGAAGAACAACTGGCCACAACCAGGAGGGTTAGTAAGTGACATACACAGTCAGTCTGGGATGGGTGCAAAGCCAGTGGTGTGGACCGTGGTGTCATGGGCAGTGGAGAAGGGCACCTGCAGCCAGGAGGGCTGTCAGGGCCTGAAGATAGGTTACTGTGCTCAGTAGCCATGTATAGGACAGCTAGCACCAGAACGTTCTATCTGCTACACTAAAGGGGCCAGCAGTCCATGCCTGCAAAAGGCAATTGCTGAGGCCTGGCAGAGTCAGTGTCAGGCCTAACCACCATGTGTTAGCTGTGCCTGGAAGCTCAAGCAAGTAGAGCGCTGGAGGAGCTGAGGAGTAATGCCGTATACACGTGATCGGAATTTCCGACAAGTGGGAAGGCTGGCCGCAGGCCAACCTGTGTTTGTAGGAGGAGTCGGAGGGCTATTTATCCCTCCTCCCCTCTTATCTCCGGCGTCGGTAGGGTTTCTGGGTACCCACCCACCCGTTCCCTCTTTTTTAATTTTGTCTCTTTCATCATTTATTTCTTCACTATCACTTCAGGGTATGCCCACTTATAAGCATACTGACTGGCAAGGCCAATGGCACACCTCAGGCCTGGGTAGTTAGGGCGTCGTATTCCTCTGTGAAGACTCTGACTACAAGAAAAGTGAGAAGAAAAAATGTGAGTTTTGGTCCAAAATTCTGACCATGTGTAGGCTCCAATCGGACATTTACTGTCAGAAATTCTTTGAGCTGGTTCCCAAATTTTCCGACGGCAAAAGTTCTTGTTGGAAATTCTGATCGTCTTTATGCAATTTCGATGCGCAAAAATCCTACGCATTCTCATAATCAATCCTACGCATGCTCCGAATCATTGAACTTAATTTTTCTCGGCTCGTCGTAGTGTTGTACGTCACCGCGTTCTTGACGGTCGGAATCTCCGACAACATTTGTGTGACCGTGTGTATGCAACACAAGTTTGGGCCAACATTCTGTGGGAAAAAAAATCCACAGTTTTTTTGTCGGAGATTCCGATTGTGTGTACATGGCATCAGAGTTGTGCTGGAGGAAGGCAGGCCTGTATATAATGGAGTGTACTGTATATAAGTCGTTCCAATTATTTGTTCCAAATTCACTGGGTATCCTGTACTTCCTATACCCCATCCAAGTTCTAATCCCTCAATAAAAAATAAAACCAGCACATGGACTGTTTTCTGTCTTGGAGTGTCTGGGAAATGAATGCCAGGCTGAGCATTGTGGGTGCAATCTCAGGCTCCTGCAGACCCTCGGGATAGCTGTCTGTCTATACATCATATGGGCAGGCAGTTACATGAGAGCAGGAAGAATCAATGAACCACTGGAGTGCACCAGCACCAGTTAATTGAGAACTACAAGCCGTCAGCCACAATGGCTGGCGTAACTTGTAGACCTTCATTCACTGAAAACTGTGAATGAATGATGCGGCCGTTCAAATCGTGCGAGGAGAGGCTCCCCCACCCGCTGTCACAGGGAGGGGGAATCGGGGGAAAGTTACAAGACAAAAAACGACCGTGTGTACGCGGCATAAGCGGAATTTCCTACAAAGTTAGGGAATCCCTGGATTTAATATTCTCATTGGAAGATTTTCCCCCTATTCCTGTTCTGGTGACAACCCAAAATTTAAGATTTTCTATCCCTTTAATCCAGGGATCCAGCTGTTGCGGAACTATACATCCCACGAGGCATTGTAAAACTCTGACATTCACAGACATGACTAGGCATGATGGATATTGAAGTTTCTGAACAACTGGAGGGCCGTAGTTTGAAGACCCATGCTTTAATCCCTTTCATTCTTGATAACAGCAAATAGGACAAATTGAGGGAGGGAATCTCCATAATAGTGGCACACACAGCAATAAAAACCTGACAGGTGTTCTAATCCCTCCCCACGTTATCCCCCAAAAAAGTCTGACCTTTAGTTATATAATAAAGGTCCAATATCATCAGAGAAATACAGGGCTCTCAATGCTGATTCAGAAAACACTGCTTTCCCCAGCTCTCTCTGGCCTTGATTCTTTCTAAGTCCCACGATTCAGAACATGCGTGCAACAAGTAAAGTCAGAACCCGTAATCTCTATTCTTGTTCATGGTCAGTGAGCCAGAAACAACCACACTAATCGGATTTTAAGCAGGAGGTCAGCAATAGTTTTTTGTCCTGAAAAGTTTCCTTCAATTAGACATGTAGATTCACAAAACTCACACTCATAAGTAACTACTGAAAACTTTTAGTGGCGTGTTATTTCAGTGGTCACATGTACCTCTGACATCAACTGCAGAAATTGATACATGAAAATTGGAACGGATAATGTTTTCACTGATTATGATTTGCAGGCGCTCAAAAGGGAGTCTTGTTTATTTAAAAATGTTGTTTTATTCCTTTCATTTTTATTAAGAAAGTTTTAATGCATAAATAATAAGACAGATACATCTAAGGCAGGAACCGGCCAAGATTTAAACTACTAACCACTTGGAGCCCCGGCCATTGTAAAATGACGGCCACAGGGTGGCTCTACAATGCTGGAGCACATATATAATGTATGGTGTGTGTGCACGTGTGCATGCTGGGGGGATGGCAAAATGCACCTTCGCCTGAGTTGGCAAATATCCTTGCACCGGCCCTGCCTGTGCATGCTCGTGGGAGCCAATGGTCACGGCACAAGCACTATAGAAATGGCATGGATCGTGCCCTTTCTTCAGTGCGCATGCACCAAGTATGCTGGCGTATATGCCAAATATCCGGTGGGCGGAGGACTCAATTGTTCTTTTAAATAGGGAATGTGCGCGATCGCGTGCGCACACCCCTGTACTGACGGTGGCGGCGTGTCACTGAGACACCGCTCATCATCTACAGGGATGAACAGCGGCACGGATGTGCTGTTAACCATGTGATCGGCCGTGATGAAATCACGGCTGATCACGAATAGCAACACCCCATTGTGCACGGTGCGTGCGAGTGATCTGATGGAATATCCTTCTCCTCCTCACTTGTCTTGCTGATAGCTAGTAAGAAATGTTGTGTTTATGGGCTCCCCCACCAGTGCCTAAGGCCAAATTTTTGTGCCCCTGTTTAACAGGGGCGTCTAATAACAATTTTTGATGCAATACTTTGCACGTGGCTCTTTGTTGCGCTCCAATTAGAGTTATTGTGAGGGGTTGCAGTGTTGGGTTGTGCCTAAGGTGCAATTTTTCTGCCCCTGTTTAACAGGGGCGCCTAATAACAATTTTTGATGCAATACTTTGCACGTGGCTCTTTGTTGTGCTCCAATTACAATTATTGTGAGGGGTTTCAGTGTTGGGTTGTGCCTAAGGCGCAATTTTTCTGCCCCTGTTTAACAGGGGCGCCTAATAACAATTTTTGATGCAATACTTTGCACGTGGCTCCTTGTTGCGCTCCAATTACAGTATGTTTGAGGGGTGCCCTTTTTTCTACAATTTTTCTTTCACAAACAATAATGGCCCCCCACTACCGCTATATTCGACATATTGTTGCCACACAGCACATGTGCAAGCAGTATTAAATTACTTTTTTCTTATAGTACTCTCATGTTGTGCAGGGACATTTCTAAACACATGCCACTACTATAGACACCCAGCAGGTATGATATTTAAAGGATTTTTTTTTTTTCACTTTAAGCATCATAAAAATGGTTGCTCCGGAAAAAACGGCTGTTTTTGAAACTTTTTTTTCCATTGATACATGTTCCCTGGGGCGAGACCCGGGTTCTAAAAAAAGATGTTTTCCAACATTAAATTGAATATTGGTCTTTAAAATGATCGTTTTTTAATTCGAACGTTCGAGTCCCATAGACTTCAATGGGGTTCTAAATGTTCGCGCGAACCCGCAGTCTGTTCGAACGTTCTGGTGCGAACCGAACGCGGGTATGTTCGGCTCATCCCTAGCCTTGAGGTGGAAGGATAGCAGAGACGTGCACATGATGTCCACCATTTACAATGACACTGCAGTTGTTGTTCAACGAAGACGAGGTCCCATTGAAAAGCCGACATGTGTCCAAGATTACAATCTGTGCATGGGGGGGTGGATTTCAATGATCAAAAGATTCAGCCCTATTTATCAATAAGGAGGTCCCGATTCTGGTACAAGATGGTAGCAATTTATCTTATCCATTTGACCATTTATAATTCTTATGTAATCTACTCCAAATCCACTGAAAACCCTGCCCCCTTCCTACACTTCACAGAAGAAATAGTCACTTCCCTCATCTATCCACAAAGACCCCCCTCAGAAACCCTTTGCTTTGATGTTGTTAACCGACTTCATGGACGCCACTACCCGTACAACATCCCACCATCCGAAGAAGACCTAAGATAGCAAAAAAGATTTTGCGTGTGCAGCAAAGGAGGATGTCGAAAAAGATACCAGCTACCATTGTCCCCGGTGTCCCTCCCAACCTGGCCTTTGCATTGGAGAATGCTTTGAATCTTATCATGAATCTCTAAAATATTAGCCCATATTTTTAATCATTTCCCCCATCTGACCATTTTCATGCTACTGCCTTCCACGTGAACTGACCCTGGCCTGCTTTTTCACTATGCCTCTGCCTATTGTTTGGACTGCTTCCACGTAAATTGACCCTGGCCTGTTTTTCGGACTATGCTTTTGCCTACCGCTTGGACTGCTTCCACGTAAACTGACCCTGGCCTGTTTTTTTGACTATGCCTCTGCCTACCGTTTTGACTGCTTCCACGTAAATTGACCCTGGCCTGTTTTATGGATTATGCTTTTGCCTACCGCTTGGACTGCTTCCACGTAAACTGACCCTGGCCTGTTTTTTGACTATGCCTCTGCCTACCGTTTGGACTGCTTCCACGTGAACTGACCCTGGCCTGTTTTATGGACTATGTTTTTGCCTACCACTTGGACTGATCTGTTGCCCTGCTATTGTAGTACACAGGGATGGAGAAAACATTTTTTTTGTTTTCTCCGGGTTTTGTAATTTCCGGATTAGGGTCTGGAGTCCGGAGGCTTCATAGAGATTTGGGTGGGTCGAAGCCTCTACCCCTGTGCCCCTGTGCACAGGTCTTACCCGATTGCAGCCCTCAGCCTGCTGCTGACTTACTGCCATCATGCCTGCCATCATCTTTGCCTGCGGCATGAACAAGCCACACCACTGCTACCTGGACTATGCAAATATGCTGCCTGGAGAATTACTATAGCTGTCGCTAAGCACATCCCTGACTGCTGCCTGGACCAGTGCTCTTTTCTGTGGACACAACTAAAACCACAGGTAATACTTTTTTTTTACCCTTTCCGCAATAGAATTTATTTTGAGTTGTAATTCTTGGTATGTACATGCTATGTGTTAGAAATATGAAGAGCCTTCAAAAATTATAGGTTGCCAGGAAATTATATATGTAATGTATGCTCCTAGAACGCCTGATGGTGCTACTTGAATGTTGGGCATCTGTATGTGGCCAAGCTGTGTAAAAGTCTCACACATGTGGTATCCCCATACTCAGAACCAGTAGCAGAATGTATTTTAGGGTGTCATTTTTGCTATGTACATACTATGTGTTCGAAATATCTTATAAATGGACAACTTTGTGTAAAAAAAAAATGTGTTTTAATATTTTTTCCAAAACTTCTGGAAAAAAAATAACCGCTCAAAAAAAAAAAACCTCATTATGCCTCATAGATTATACGTTGGGGTGTTTTCTTTCCAAAATGGGGTCATTTTGTGGGAAATTTCATTGTCCTGGTGCTCCAGGGCCTTCAAAAGTGTAATAGGTGGTTGAGAAATGAGATGTGCAATTTATGCTCGTAGATCGCCTGATGGCGCTACTTCAATGTTGGGCCTTTGTATGTGGCCAGGCTGTGTAAAAGTCCCACACATTTGGTATCTCCATACTCAGGAGGAGCAGCAGAATGTATTTTGGGGTGTAATTTGTTGTATGCATATGCTCTGTGAGAGAAATAACCAGTTAACCACTTAACCACTTAAGGACCGCCGCATGTACATTTACGTCGGCAGAATGGCACCGACAGGCACATCAACGTATATATACATTGGTGCCTTGGGGGGGGATCGGGGGGCCGATCGGACCCCCCCGTACATGCGGCGGTCCGCGCGGCTGCAGGAGCGATCCGACAAGAGGGGGCGGCTATTCGTTTTTGTCCGCCCCCTCCGGATCGCTCCCAGCCAATGCGCGCGCGCGCCCGCCCGCCCTGTCACTTCCTCCTCCTGTGTAAACACAGGAAGGAGGAAGCGATGTGATCTCTCCCTCGGCAGTTTTTTCAACCACCGCTGAGGAGAGATCACAACACAAGTAAGTCCTGCACCAACAGTACACTTACACACAGACACATAAACACATTTAACCCCCGCAATCGCCCCCCCCCCCCCTGTCACAGTGTCACTGAATGCAGTAATCATACATGTATGATTACTGTATTTAGTGTCAGTGTGACAGGCAGTGTGACAGTCAGTTAGTTTTAGGTCCAGGGTAGCCCCCGTACCCCCCCCCCTAATAAAGTTTTAACCCCCTGATCACTGCCCTAGTTAACCCTTTCACTCCCTATTGCCAGCATCACTAAGCGATCATTTTTCTGATCGCTGTATTAGTGTCGCTGTTGCCGCTAGGTAGCTAATTTTTTTTTATTGCGATTTTTTTTTTTTACTAAAGACATGTGGCTAAATACATTTTGGCCTAAATGTATGACTAAAATTTAGTTTATTGATTTTTCTTATAACAAAAAGTAAAAAATATTGATTTATTTTCAAAAATGTCGCTCTATTTTTGTATATAGCGCAAAAAATAAAAATCACAGAGGCGATCAAATACCACCAAAAGAAAGCTCTATTTGTGGGAAGAAAAGGACGCAAATTTTGTTTGGGAGCCACGTCGCACGACCGCGCAATTGTCTGTTAAATCAACGCAGTGCCGAGTCGCAAAAAGGGGCCTGGTCATTTACCTGCATTTTGGCCCGGGTCTTAAGTGGTTAAGGACCGCCTACTGCACATTTACGTCGGCAGAATGGCACAGCTGGGCACATCAACGTATATATACGATGGTTTCTAGTACCCAGCAGTGGGGACCCGATCGCCGCTGGAGTGCTTCCCCGTGCTTCACTGTGGCCGCAGCATCGATCGCGTCATCCCTGTTATAGGGGGAAGTGATTGATGATGTCACACCTACAGCCACACCCCCCTACAGTTGTAAACACACACAGGGAACACTCAGATCCTACAGCGCCCCCTTGTGGTTAACTCCCAAACTGCAACTGTCATTTTCACAGTAAACAATGCAATTTAAATGCATTTTTTGCTGTGAAAATGACAATTGTCCCAAAAATGTGTCAAAATTGTCCGAAGTTTCCGCCATAATGTCGCAGTCACGAAAAAAAAATCGCTGATCGCCGCTATTAGTAGTAAAAAATGTGTACTTTTCTGACTTGTTAGTATCTCAAGAAATTAGATAGGCCGTCAGTACTTCAAGTGTGATCAGATTGATCAATTTTTAGGGATTGGCACCATAGTTTGTAGACTCCATAACTTTCACAAAGACCAAATAATACACACCAATTTGGGTTATTTTTACCAAAGATATGTAGCAGTAGAAATTTTGGCCAAAAGAAAGAAAAATTACTAATTTGCTCAATTTTATGACAGAAACAAAAAAAAGGCAATTTTTCACAAAATTTACGGTCTTTTTTTTGTTTATAGCACAAAAAATAAAAAACCCACGAGTGATTAAATACCAAAAGAAAGCTCTATCTGTGTGAAAAAAAGGACGCAATTTTTATTTGGGTACAGTGTTGCATGACTGAGTGATTGTCATTCAAAGTGTGAGAGCACCGAAAGCTGAAAATTGGTCTGGGTAAGAAGGGGGTTTAAAAGCACTGTATTGAAGTGGTTAAGGAGATATTTACAGAACATACAGGTAAGCCTTATTATAGGCTTACCTGTAAGGAAAGGGGTGTACAACCACTTTAATAGGGTAGTAACAAAAATGTTAAAGTGTAAGACCCTAGTTAGGCAACAGTGATCCTATTAGCCAAGGGTCTCCTATCCCAGATTTTTCCGTACTTGGCTGGGCAACCCCTGTGTGTATAGATGAGCTTTTTATACATTAATCACTTATGGACGGCCCGCTGCAGGAATACGTTGCTACTTTAAAAAGGAATACCGTTGTTATAGTAGCAGCTAGCTACCATAACCCCAGTACCCTCTTCTGTGGTGGACTCGCCGCAAGATCACTTTTATTGGTGGCGGGAGAGGGCCCCAGATCTCATATTTAAGAGGACCTGCTTTTGTCTATAAAGTAATAGCAATAGGAATAAAAGTGACCCAAAGTTTTATTTTTATTTTTAAAACAGTATCAAAATAAAATTAAAAAGTAAAATAAATAAGAAAATAAATCTAGTTTTTTTTTAAGCGCCCCGTCCCAATGAGCTCACGCGCAGAAGCGAACACATACGCGAGCAGTGCCCGCATATGAAAACAGTGTTCAAACCACACATGTGAGGTATCGCCACGATCATTGGAGCGAGAGCAATAATTTTAGCCCTAGACCTACCTCCCCTGTAACTCAAAACATGCAACCTGTAGAATTTTTAAAATGTTGCCTATGGAGATTTTTAAGGGTAAAAGTTTGTCGCGTGGGTACAACTTTGAAGGGTGACATGTTGGGAATCAATTTACTCGGCGTAAAATTATCTTTCATAGTATTAAAAAAAATTGGACTAACTCTACTGTTGTCTTATTTTTTTATTAAAAAAGTGTGCTTGTAAGACCACTGTGGAAATACGGTGTGACAAAAGGTATTGCATTTTTGGGGGGTTCTAAGTAACTAGCAAAAATAAATGTTTTTAACTTAAACACCAAATTTCAGAAAGAGGCTCGGTCCTTAAGTGGTTAAACTATTGTTCACTTCTGTTAACCAAGCGCTAAACTCGGGTGGAGTGGTCCTCATCCACTGCCTTACTAAAACCTTTCTTGCAGAGAAGAGTGTTTCATTCAGAAATATTTTTGTATTATGGTTCTGGGTAAATTCCCAAGAGGCACGGCTTGGGGTGCAGAGTAAGGGGAGAACCCATTGTGTCATGGAGAAACGGTACAATCTGTCTCCAAAAGCCGTGGATCTCCAAAGTAAGTGATAAAACGTTGCTTGGTTGCACATTGCGCAGTTGGCAAATTGGTCTAGTTTATATCTGGATACTTTAATTGGAGTAAGGTATGATCGATGGATTATATACATCTGCGTAAGTCGGTCAGAAAGTTTGGGAGACCCTAATTTGCAGGTGTCAGTCCTCATCCTCCATTGCCCCCACATACATGTAGACCAGTTTTTTGGAGGTTTCACCTCCATAAAAGTAATTTTTTTCCAGTTGAGTGGTACGGAATTGCATACTGAAGGCATGCCGAATTTGTAAGTATCTGAAAAACATGCGGGTCGATAAAACGTACGCCTGCCAAACCCTTTCAGTCTTCCATTAGAGGTTAGATGGGATAAGTAAAAAACTCCCCTGGATCTCTATAGTTGAGAGTCTGGGATTGAAAAAAACTCTGTGAGGGCCACGTTGTGCTACAGCAAAGTATGTTCGTGCAAAAGGGGCAGTTGGAGTTTGGCAACTGTCG
This sequence comes from Rana kukunoris, assembly GCA_029574335.1. Classification (NCBI taxonomy): domain Eukaryota; kingdom Metazoa; phylum Chordata; class Amphibia; order Anura; family Ranidae; genus Rana; species Rana kukunoris. The sequence continues at coordinate 67,515,940 of CM056056.1, read as the reverse complement.
CGAGGTCCCATATGCATCTATAGTGGTATAGTAATGATATTCTATCTTCCACTTACTCCGTGACTGTTAGGCCGCGTACACACGATCAGTCAAAACCGATGAAAACGGACTAAAGGTCCGTTTCATCGGTCCAAAACTATCGCGTGTGGGCCCCATCGGTCAGTTATCCTTTGGTCAAAAAAAAGAGAACTTGCTTTAAAATTAAACCGATGGATGCCTTACCGATAGGTCAAAATTGATCGTTAATATGCAAAAGCATTGGTTAAAAAGCCGCGCCTGCTCAGAATCAAGTCGACGCATGCTTGGAAGCATTGAATTTCATTTTTTTCAGCACGTCGTGTTTTACGTCACCGCGTTCTGATACGTTCAGTTTTTTAACCGATGGTGTGTAGGCACATCAGACCATCAGTCAGCTTCATCGGTTAACCGAGGAAAACAGTCTCATCGGATGGACTGATCGTATTTACGCAGCCTGACTCTCCCGCGAAAGCAACTAGGGGGTCCTCAGTTGAGTGTGACCACCCGGGGCATAAAAAGGGCAAGAATCTGGTCCTGTCAGTTTTATCTATGTGAAACGGCTGTGACATTTGTGGTCAATTCTTGTACGACAGAATTGAACTTCAGAAATGATGTCATGTGTTGAATTGTTTTGTATGTATTTTTTCATTTCTGAGCATGTGTAGGCTTGCTCTTATAATTTTTGTCAGACAAAAATGGTACTAATTAAAGAAAACGTTTGTTTTTTTGGACACTGTGTTCACGTACAATAACATTTTTATAGCCTGCACATATAGTTTTTGTTGTCTGAAATCAGCTGTCTAAAGCACCATACCAACGATCTGAAAATCGGCAGATCGTTTGTCAGACGACATTTTACATTTTCTTATCGTGTGTATGGGTCTTAAGAGGCATGGCGAGTTTCTTGAAGTTTGTCATTTTTCTTGTCATTTTTCTTGTCATAATTTTGGGGAAAATTAAGAAATTAATATCATAACAGGTGTGCCAGTAATCAGGTTCACTAACTGGTAACAGTACGAAATAGAAAGCAAAAAACAAAATATATATATATTTTATAATTATATTTTTTCACAATTTTTTTTAGTACACTTTGACCAGAGCAATTTAATGTTATAGTAATGTTGTACTACTGTAGGGAAGGGATCAGTATTTTTTTTTTTTTATCCATTATGTTTGCATATAGCAATGAATTTCATTGCTATATGCAAGCAGTTTACTGAATGAAATTGATTCAGTCTGTTTTGTTGTGATTAGCCACATTCTGTACCATGTGATCACTTGGACTAATTACAGCTAGCAACACAATTGTACACAATGGATGGCTTGAAAGGAACATGGTACCGACAGCGGGCCATGCGCGGGGCACGATCTGGGAGGACGTCATATAGGCTGGTCGGGAACAGATTAATGAAAGAAAAACTTTTTTTTTTCCTGCTACCTTTATTCCCATGTTACTTTGGACTTGATAAGCCCTAATGCAGGGGTATGCAATCTTTTTTTTTTTAACATTAAGTGCCAAATTATACAGGCATTAGACAACCTGCAGCCCAGTAAATATTAGCATGTTTTTTTTTTTTTTTTTTTTTTTTTTTAGACATCAGGATAGCCCCAATGCATGCACCTTCAGACCTCAGGTCTTTCCCAATTCATGTGCCCTCAGACATCAAATCAACCAAAATTCATAAACTTCAGACCTCAGATCTGCCCTAACACATGAAATTCAGGCCTCAGATCAGCTCCAATTCCTGCACCCACAGACCTCAGATCAGGCCCAATTCCTGCACCCACAGACCTCAGATCAGCCCCAATTCCTGCACCTACAGACCTCAGATCAGCCCCAATTTCTGCACCTACAGACCTCAGATCAGCCCCAATTTCTGCACCTACAGACCTCAGATCAGCCCCAATTTCTGCACCTACAGACCTCAGATCAGCCCCAATTTCTGCACCTACAGACCTCAGATCAGTCCCTATAGCTGGACCCTTTGCCATGTTTGATTGGAGTTCACAATACAAGCATTTTCATATATTGACTGGAGCAATGTAGGGGAACATTACCCACATCTCTATAACTGTTAGGCAAAGAAACAGTTTTCTGTCAAACCATCTGTTTAAATGCCTTATACTCCACCCCAACCTACATTTATTCATATGAGAAAAGAAGCATTAATGGAGGAGACTGACATCTGTGTGGGCTTGGAGTTGTCATATGTTTCCTACAGTGAATGAAACACAACGAGGGAAAAAAGCTGCATTCCAGCTGCATAAAGCAGACTTGTGAAGAGTTGGATGGGGAGCAGTATCAGGTAATTACACTACATACAAGCATGTCATGACTCTGACTGCTGCAATTACTGGATATGCTGCTTAAAAGCTGCTCATCAGGGATTCATTTAGGTCTCCAAGTTAAGTACATGTAGTTCGTTTGTTTTCATTTCAGGCAATGAAAGCAAATATACTGTATTTACACTTTTTCTGTGTTACATTACACTACTTAAATGGAGCTGGTTAAGAATCCAGTAAATAGAAAGAGAAACAGCAGTTTTGTTGAAAGCAAGCCTTTAGAATACAGTACATAAAATGTTTTGCAGTCAGTACTGCAGATCCTTACCTGCTTGTGTTCTGCAGCTACTGATTTAAAGAATATATTACCCTGACATTTCATATTCCTGATATACAGTATGTCTGCTGTACCATGTACTTGTGTTAAGAAGTATCCTGTTCTTTATGTATTGTTACCTTTGTGTGGAATACCTGGTGTTCCTGCCACTCCCTCTGCTTTTCTATTTCAAACTGACCACGCTACGCATGAGCGCAAAACCATCCCAGTGTGGACAGTTTTCTAGCTATGTTGGGAGTACAGCCTGCCTGTCCTCCAGTGGCCATGACATGTGCTGACATGCCCCCTGCACAGCCATTCACTGGAAAGATCAGTGTGATGCCATTTCCCCACTCTCATCTCTAAGCCCCTTATGTAGCTGAAAACAGATGAGAGAAAAAAAGGCATTTATAATATATATAAATATATATATACAGTATTTCACAAGAGTGAGTACACCCCCCCACATTTTTGTAAATATTTTATTTTAGCTTTTCATGTAACACAGAAGAAATTACACTTTGTAAAGTAGTGAGTGTACAGCTTGTATAACAGTGTAAATTTGCTGTCCCCTCAAAACAACTCAACACAAAAGTGAGTACACCCCTAAGGGAAAATGTCCTAATTGGGCCCAAAGTGTCAATATTTTGTGTGGCCACCATTATTTTCCAGCACTGCCTTAAGCCTCTTGGGCATGGAGTTCACTAGAGCTTCACAGGTTGCCACTGGTGTCCTCTTCTACTCCTCCGTGATGACATGAGTGAGCTGCTCAATGTTAGAGACCTTGAGCTCCTCCACCTTACATTTGAAGATGCCCCACATATGCTCAATAGGGTTTAGGTCTGGAGACATGCTGCCCTGTGGCAGGCAGACAAGTCTACGCCATTGCCTTGCATTTGGCAGTAGCATTGTCAGCCTGCAATGCAAGCTTCAGTTGGCCATTGGGCTGTCTATCTGATAGGCAGCCAATGTTTAAATACAGGACAAACATGGTAGAATAATAATACTGCTGCCAATTGCAAGTTGGCTTAATGTCCTTAGTCTACATCAGGAAGTGGTGTTACTGGCAGGATCTCCACTTTGCAGTAGATTTACAAAAACATTGCATAAGAAATCCATATATAGCTTGGCATTAGAGCCCTTTACACTGTCAGCGCCCGAAAACGGCCTCTAAAACTAGCGGCACTTTACTAGCGTTTTGTGGGTGCTTTTAACCCCCCACTAGTGGCCAAATAAGAGGTTAAAAGCGGCCACAAAGCACCACTGCCAAGGCGTTTCCCATTGATTTCAATGGGAAGGTGCGCTTTAGGAGCGGCTCCTAAAGCGCTGCAAAGAAGTTACGTGCAGGGCTTTTGATGCCCTGCCAGTGCAGCATTTCAGTGTAAAAGCACTCGGCTTTCACATTGGGATTGCAGATGAGGCTTCTTTCAGACGCTATTTTTAGCGCTAAAATGCCCGAAAAATACCCCAAGGGTAAATATACTGAAAAATAAATGTTGGGTTTAACTAGATTAGGATTACATTATTTTTTTTTTGAGTTAATGAGGCCTTTCTGTCCCCTTTAGATTTGCCTCGCACTGCCATCTTTATTATTTAGGTGTATGCGCAGATGTGCTAAATGGCACGTCACAACAGAGTCCTGCGGATCATCTACAGACATTTGTGATTTGAGTTTCTGCGAGGTTTGGGACTTCCTTACCTGCTCCCTCTCCTCACATGTGTGGGAACCCCAGGCCTATGTATATATGCCAAAGGGCTCTGCTAGGACCCAAAGCCCCACAGCACATGTGTGTAGAAGCAGAATCGGGGGGGGGGGGGGGAGAGAGATAATGACTTCATTCCAAGGTGTCCGTTTATGAAGCAGTGAATAGCGGTGATCCCAAGGATCACCACTGATCACAGCCCATAAACAGTTTATGAAACGGAAAAAATCGGGGGGAGAACTGTTAGAACTTGTTCTCCCGCCGATTATCTAAACACACAGAGAAGTCTCATAGAACGACACAGTAATGGCTAGTTTATGAAGCTGTGATCTCAGCACTGGTGAAGCGGGGGGGTAAAAAGGGAATCCCGGGGGTTCTGAGGAGGAAGATTTTAAACTTCCTTCTACCTCGTTTAGACCCCCCAACACTGGAACCATGTCCCCCTGTAATATTTATGTGTGTGTATATATATATATATATATATATATATTGTGTAGGGGGACTTGTTATTTTAATTACATTAACCATGCCGTCTGTCAGTGTACTGAGCGGTGATAATTTATCACTGCTCAAACTGACATCTCGGTGTTTCTGTGAATTTCTGGTACTGTAATCTCGTAAAGTCTCACGAGATTCCAGTATCAGGGACCGTTCTCCACTGTTTGAAGTGTTGGTAGATCACTTCACTCCTCTAAGGCCTCGTACACACGAGGCAATCGATTTGTTCAAAACGGTCTGTCCGACCGATTTGAACAAATCTGTCTGCTGGCATTTTGGTTTGCTCGCGTGTACACACGAGCAAACCAAAATCCCCGCCAGCAGACAGCGCGCTGACGTGTCGGTGACGTGGCGGTGACGTTGACGCCGCCACGTCACCGCACCAGGAAGTAAAACACTTCCGCGCATGCGTCGAAATCATTCGGCGCGTGTGCGAGAAGACATGTCTGCTGGTTAGCATACTAACCAGCAGACATGTCGAGCGGACGGGTTCCCAGCCGACAGATTTCAAAGCATGCTTTGAAATCTGTCGGGTGGCCAAATCCGTCGGCTTGCCCGTACACACGGTTGAATCTGTTTGCTGGGACGGTCGGGCCGACCGTTTGCAGCAGACAGATTTGATCGTGTGTACGAGGCCTTAGGGTGAAGCAATCTACTCCGCTTCATAAACAGGCACACAGAGGAGAAAAATCTCCTCTGTGAATGCCGGAGAACGAAGCAGTGAATAGATTTCACTGCTTCATAAAAGGACACCCAAATGTGAAAAAAGAAGAGGGGGTAAAACAAGTTTCAACTAAGAGTGAAGGTCCTCTTTAGTGCTATTTTTCTCAGATCAGGAAAGATAACAAAATAAATATAAAAAAGAAACCAGCATTATGTTAGTTTATTTTATTATCATATTTCAATTTCCAGTTGAACAGTGGAAAAAATACCATTATCCTATCACAAGTGTACAGAGGTACAACACATTACATCAACAATCACAGTTTTCCATCAGTTGTTTCAAATTCTGGGAATGGAGACTGATCAGCCCATCATCTTTTTGTTGTATCATTTTAAAATATGACCCTAAAGGCTTTTATAAGTAAGGCAACGGCTCTTTAAGAGCGCAATGGGCAAATGTTTATTATTGAAATAAAACTACATCGCACAGTCCCAAAATGTAGATATGTTACTATTGTTAATAATGGTATGCAAAGAGGATACTTGGAGATTACATTTCATGAGAGAAATATATTGAATCCCAATATATCCAGTATAAAAAAAAGAAACTGCAATATTCATGAACTAGATTTGGTTCTGTATTTTTTACCACAGACAGATAATGTGAGTAAAGCTGAATTTAAAGTTAAGAAATAAAATGTAACAGGCATCTTCAATGACTATTAAGATGGAATAAAAAAAATGTATAGGTTTAATTTTATTTGTAAGGTATCCATTTGTCTGTACTGCTTATTAAACATACATTTTTAAAATATATGTTAGGTTCTTTTTGAAGCAATCCAGTTGCCACATTGAAAAAAGTAGACCATGTCCGGGCTGTAAGATGATCAATGCATAGTACCTGTGCCCAGCATTTATTGAGAAAAATCTGCATTTACTTCAAGAGCTTTGGGCATTGCTGCTAGCCAACATATGTGGGTGTGTCAGATATACTTGTTGGCTGCTTTGTCACTACAGAATACAGTGGTATCAAATCGGCTGGCCAGCAGGACAGAACCTAAGACATGCCATCAAATACACCTGGAAGTATCAAACAGCAGCAGGGTTTTTCTTCTAAAACTAAGATTTTCTACCTGCCACCCAGCAGACAGGTATGTATTTGCCTGCCCATTGTCTAGTTTTGGTAACACAGTGACAGAGGACCATAACCCAACTTGGATCTGTAATTTTACAATAACAGAACCAAAACAAAAATGTCCACTTGGACCTAAAAAAAAAAAAAAAAAATTACACCATGGGACACAAATTTTCCTTTACTATGGTGCTCAGAGAATGATCTCCAGTTTAACAAAAGCGTCCCACAGCAGCAGGCTGTATTTATTAAATAACTTCATTAACAGAAGGTCTACAGAAAACATGTTAAAGGGTTTCACCACTGAGCTTCATTCATATTTAGATTCCAACTAAATCATTCCTTGAAACTGGCGCACACTGTAAGCTAACAGGCCTGCTCCATTATCGTTTTGTAAAAGCCTCAACTTGTATTAATGAAGAAAGCACACACAGTATTTGTCAACAGACAACCTGCACTTGTTTCAAGGAATGCCTTAGTATGATCAAAAGAGACACGCAGGTGGATGGAGCAACCTTTAAAGTGAAATTGAAACTGTCAATATTAGATGCAAAATAACCAATGGAACAATAAATTTATAATAAAAAAACACAATTAGAAACTCTATGAAACATAAAGGATGCGATACACATCCTTATTAGTTAAATATATATATATCTTTGCATAAACCTTCATCCACAAATCTAGAAAAAAAATAGGCATATAGTGAAAAATGGAATTCAAGAAAACCAGTGCTTACTACTTCTTTGTGAGAAGTTGGTGTAGAAACACATGACAATAATTCACATCCAATACTCAACATACACATTTGTGAATACAACTGTTCAGTATTACAGTGCTGTCTTAAGCATGTAAAATCATATTCAATGCCTTGAACACACATAGGTTTACCCTATTAACACCAAACTTTATCAAGTATATCTCCATGCATTGGTACAAGGCATACATCACAGCAACAAACAGATCTATAATGTTTTTTTTTTTTTTTTCGTTGTCTATTTGAATTTTTTTTATTATATCTTTTTTTAAACTAATAAACAATTTCATACTTTGGAGAGGTACTCTTATGTGCCCAAGATGGTAAAATTTGATAATATACTTCTAATTTTTAAATAAAACAATGTGAAAATAAAGTATAATGTTACATTGCCAATCAAATTTTTCATCAAAACATACTTGACGTGATTGTAGCCGTATCACGGACAGTACTCAGTTTTCTCATCAAAACTTAAATTGGAATTATTCTGCATTTTCAAAATGTAAACATTTTTTGCACTTTCTTTGTGTATTAAATAGCTATCTTTGCTTCTAGTGATTTCACCAGCTCCGAACTAAATGCTAAATTCTTATTTGTCATGTAAATGTACAAAACATTTACTAAGCACCATGTCACTGAGAATTTTGCAAGATTTTTAATTAACATTTTTTTATTACACATGTTAAGTTGTCTATATATTATTTGGTTTACCAAAAAAAATAAAATGGTATGTTATGCTATAAACAGAAATGAGTTATGTGTGATTATTAATGAAAGTTTCAGTTTCACAACATACTCGCACAGTCCCCCACAGTAAATCATTCATATCATGGCAAATGCTTTCAGCTAAATGAGTTTAGTAGACCATGACCACAGTCCAGAGAACATGTATCAGCCAGTATGAAACCAATAAGAAACAGTTAGTTTAAGGACAACAATGGCACTACACTACACCATTGGCTCCTATGGTTATGCTTTTATATGTAACACTTAATGCTTACGTCTTTGGCAGCAAAATTAATCAGGTGATAAACAAAACTTTTAAAGAAAAAAAAAAAAGTTTGGCACAAGATTGCCCCCTTTGTTTTACATTTGTATACTGGTCATATGATGTACTGTAATAATTCATGCCACAATAAACAAACGTAAAAAAAACCTTGACACCTTTTTATAACAAAAACTTAGTTATACATGGATTATTATTTTAAAAAGGGTTTGTTGGCTGTTCTGAATGTCTCATTTTTATGCTCTACACTATTCTTTCTACCACTCTACCAGTGGGCCCCTATTTTTGTAGCCAGCCGCTTTAGCAAAATGAGACAGATCAGCAATGCTGACCTTAGTTGCCTCACTTGTCCATTTTAGAGCCAGCAGTGTAACTCATTTAGGCGTGGTTCACACCTATGCGTTTTTTGGTGCTTCTTGCAGAAACGCACTACAGTTCATTAAACATGGCTTCCTATGGGACACCTTCACATCTATGCTATTTTTTTTTTTTTTTTTTTTAGCTGCTGCATTTTTGGAAAGGGTCAGGGACATTTTTTTAAAACAAAACTGGGCTTTTTTGGTTCCACAGACTTCAATGAAGAAGCTGCAGAAAAGCATGTAATGCGTTTTTGCCGCAATTTGCATTTCTAAAGGCCTGTACACACGACCGGATATTCCAACAATTGTCCGACGGACGTGTTTTGTCAGATAATCCGACCGTCTGTATTGCTCCATCGGACAATTGTTGTCAGAATTTCCGACAATAAATGTTGGCTGTGCATGCTCTCAAATTGTCTGATAACAAATGTGTTACGTCAGATCATTCGATCATGTGTACACAAATCCAAAGTACAAACACGCATGCTTGGAAGCAATGCTAACCATAAGACAACATTAGCAGAAGTTGTCAAAGGATGGCGTGAAAGAGCTGAAATACTACACAGTATGTCTATTACGTCACTACGTTCGTGGTTGTTGGCTGAAAATGTTCTGCTGTGTGTATGCACACCAAGTTCACGGACAACACCCTTCGGACAAAAATCCACGGATTTCTCCGATGGAAGTCTGATCGTGTGTACGAGGCTTTAATCTGCCAAACAGCAAAGTGGCCAAGAAAAGCATAAAAGACACAAATCGCAGTAAAATAATGGCAAAATTGTATGTGTAAACACTAATACACTGTGGAACGCACCAATCACAAACTGCACAAATGTGAATCGAGCCTAAAGGTGCATCATCTCACTGGTTCTACACTTAAAATACTTGTAAACGGTCAGGGTTAAAAATAAGAAAAATCTGAGACATTCTTCTGTGATCTACAGATTACTTTTGAGAATTGAACTGTAGAGTAGGTATAGTGTGCATGTACAAATTTTTATTTTTTAACGTGTTAATAAATAGACCAATTTAGAGCATTTTTCTTGTGTCTTGGAGGTGCCAATTAATAAAACAAAAATGCTGAAAGTATTGCGGGGCTAATTAAGCACCATCATGATTGTTAAAATGAACACGTGATGTTAAGACACTAAACGGGAAAAAAAAAAAAAAGATGTTGGGTCATCTTTCATTTTTATTACAAGGGTAAGAAGTGAGACCGAAGATTACAAAGGCTATCAATGCTTTTACCCAACACTGGTGATGTATGCTTTCACTGAATTCACTATAATTAAAGCATGCCTGGGGGTCAAATAACATCCTTTACAAATGAAACTCTACTTTCCGCTGTTTAGTAGTAGAAAATGGCTTGAGAATCTGGGGAATAGAAAAAAAAAATGAACAGAGCATAAAAACAGTGAAGGAAATAAACTTTAACTTTCCCAATTCATCTTCCTTCTCGTCAGTATGCAGCCTCATCGAGATGGGTCGAAGAATAATTTGAAAGCTCTATTTTTCCTACTTTAGCCCTGCAGTTGTCAGAAAATAATAGCAAAACTGATAAACTTCTTCAAGATTAAGAAAAAAAATGGACTTCATGTACCTTATACTTAATTCATGTAAGCTTTATTACAGATGTCAAGGATGATTTTAGATTTCCTATTTCTCACCTTTCTTTTTGCAATTCTCCACTTTTTAACTGTGGGGTCTCACATGTATGAATCAAAAGTGCAGTGTGAGGCAAAAAACATAAACCAAATGAACAGGGTTTAGATTCGATGTATAAAAAACATTTTGTGAATTTTATAGCTGAAGGAAAGGTAAGTAGACAAGCATATCTATAGTGAGAAACAAACATGGAGTATGAAGGTACCATATTTATCGGCGTATAACACGCACAGGTGTATAACACGCACCCTAATTTTAAGAGGGAAGTTTCAGGAAAAAACCTTCCACAGCCCCCTGAGTATAACACGCAGGCACAGTTTACCCTCTAATTTCAGGGTAAAAAAGTGAGTGTTATACGCCAAAAAATACAGTATTTAAAAATAAAAAATAAAGGTTTTGCAGTGAACTGCTTGAATCTTCAATTATCCAATTATGCAAACAGAATTTCTCATTTACTTATTTAATTTGTGCAAAATTGCATAATGGAAGTGAATTGTGTTTAGATTTTTAACTCATTTAGTAAATCAGCTTAATTATCTTGCAAAGAAACGTTAATATGCAACTGTAGTATTTTTAAGTACGGTTTATGAAGGGATAATTATTTTATAGAGCGATAAAACTAATGATTTATTGGTTAGCTCAAATTTCCTTTTAGCAAATGTATTCCTTTCTGTTTAATGAATAACTGTTAGTTTTAAAATAAAGGTAAATCATTCTGTATACAAATCACTGTAATTAAGCACATTAAAAGTTTTTTTTTGTTAATAAATCTTTGGAGTTACCTGAAATAATTAATGTGCCTGATTATGTGCTGGCTGTACAACCGACATATATATAAATATGCTATAGTGACATTTTGAAACTGACTAATCTGGAGCTGAAAAAAATATCTTATTGAAGAGACTTCAGAAACATGCTTTGGAAAACTTTCTTAGGTATTCCTACAATATTTTTTTTTACTTTGCTGTATTTTAAAACATCTACATATTTATGAAGATTTGGTGTTCTGTGATTAATTTGTGAATTTGGTCAACATTATTGCTGCATATCATGTGTTTAGATATTAAAGTTAATAATTATTTTGATAGCTGTGTGCACATTTCCCAATCCCAGTGGACCAGTGCAAAATGTCTAACCAAATTTGGGCCAACCAGCCGAAAAAAAGTATTATCTGTAGCTAGCATTGTAGCAAATTCCCCCCAATAAATAAATAAAAATTAGGCAGCTGCAAAAACGCAGTAAACAAAAGTTTAAAATCATAGACATGAAACCAAAAAGGTATTCATCACTGCTTTTTAGCTAGCCTAGATTTAAGACGTATGAGATTTTTTTTAGTGATGTTTTTATATTCGTATATTACACTGTATTATTTATTGAATCTGTGAACACATAAAAATAGATGGGTCAAGGTTGTGACAAGCTTGATGCTGCTTTTGTAGTGACTAACAGAACAATTACTAACAAATCATGATTCATAAATGGAGACCATGCAAACCACTCAAGCAAATAAGTAAAAAAAAAAAAAAAAAATCCTTCACTAATAGTACAAATGAACCCACATACACCTAATGAAAGGTCTTAAAAGTGTTTTCTTAAAAAATAAAAAAAGTGTTTTCCCCCTATGCAATAATAAAATGTCTAAATCATTTATTTCATTTTGTTACACTAAAGTTTTAATGACCCATACATAACTATACAGGAATCTACAACACTTGATTTGTTACAATGCAAAAAATAAAATAAAAGTGAACATACCAGCGAACATCAAAGAATAAAAAAATGAAATAAAAATAATAATAATTTAAAAAAAAAGGCAAAAAAATGTTTTCCATGCTTACTATGGTAAAATGTTTTCATTCACTACGGGGGCTTGTAACTTATATTTTTTGAAAGGAAAAGAAAAAAATTCCCTGTTCATCGTTATAAGTATTTGCAAAAGTTCATCAAATTTCCAAATATAACCACATCTGAAAGCAGCGTGAGCATGGGACACAGTGGAAATTGTTCTTTTGCTTAAAGCAAAGCAACTGACATTCTGGCAAGACAATTAAATATATTTAAAGAGTCTTTGTTTCCGACACTGCAACAGTTTGTTAAAAGTAACCACTGTCACCGACACATGAGTGTGCTAGCCCCTAGCTATGCAATATTCAGCAAACCCCTGTAGCAATAAAGGAGTTAAAAAAAAACTCTTCTGATAGCAGCACTCCAGCAGTCTGCTGCACATGTTGGCTAGGGCTGCTTCCAGTTGTCTGATTGCATCATCCAGGGTGTGTCAAGACAAAAGGGCTCTCCTTTTCATCAAATACTGGTCAAGTAAAAAGTTTATATTCCCGGCATTCACAGGCGATTAAGTTATTTCGATTTTTTAAATAAAGTCCTGCATTAAATAAAAGAATAAAAAATGAATGGACTGTCAGAAAGCAAACCACATAACCTTTTATTATACAATACAGACAGAAACAAAGTCACAGAAAGCAGTAGGAAACTACAGAATTTAGGGGTTCACGTTTTCAAAAACACTCAGTTTTCTCTTCAGGAACACTTGAAGAGAATAAAATTGTGTTTTCAAAGACTCGCGCACCCAAATGAAACTTGGTTAATGTGCATTTACTCCTTTGTCATGCTCCTTTGGCATACACTCAGGATACAAAGATGTAGGGTCTGTGACACATTGTCTCATAGTGATATTTCAACTGACATTTAAAGTGGTTGTAAACCCTATTACATCACTTTTACCTACAGGTAAGCCTATAACAAGGCTTACCTGTATGTACCTTGAATATCTCCTAAACTTGCACAGTTTAGGAGATATTCAGTATATGCTTTGCTGCTGACGTCATTGGCGCATACGCACTAAAGAAACGGGCCGCTGGTGTAGTTTCTTCAAAAGTCGTGCCATGACCGGCAGCTCCCACGCGCAGTCACAGCGCCAGAGCTACGAACCCAGAAATAACTACGGTGGAGATGTCTGTGCTGTACTCGAAGGGCCACCGCTGATCCAAGGTAAGTATTTCATAATGAGCTAGTGTGCGATGCATGCTAGCACATTATGTCTATGTCTGGCAGGGCTTTTTTTTAGAGGTTTACAATCTCTTTAAAGAGCTTTATGTAGGTTACAATAAAAGGGGAATTGCTTTAAATGAGGGAAACCTGTCCCGGCAGCAGTAACCTTTACATTAAAAAAAATGCTGAGAATTTTAATAAGCAGTCTCAAAGACGCAGTGTAAACTTGGTGACTACAACTCTGTCATGACAGCAAACAAAATGTAACCATAATTTAAGTGCACAATTTGCCTGTATTTTTTGACAATTCCTACTCTGTGTTGGAACATCAATAATGTATCAGTTATAAATTATCAGTGTTTCAGTTGATTGATCCTGCTGTGAAACTTGCTTTTGAGATAGCTCCATACTTACTTTTTTTGGAACCTGTAAAGCACATTGCACCAGCAAATCAGCAGACCACTGGTGCCATGCATGCCTTCTTCAGATCTATCAGTGTATCTGTGTACCCATAAATCCCGTATGGGCAGGCAAATACAATCTGACTCCATGTACACAGCACCGTAGTAGTTTATTGACAAAGGATGTCGAGGCTTGTAGTTCATTTACACACAGACTGTGCAAAAGAATAAAGAGGCTGTGTGGGCAGAGCACCGCTGAAATTAGTGACAGCTAGTATGGGGAACTTCTCCCCGTACTGCTGCTACAGGGCGGGCGGGCATTGGGCACATGTTACATGTTCCACCCTAAAAATGGGTGGACCATGTAACATGTTCCCAAAGATGAACTTATCCTTTAAGACAGTATCATGAATATTAAATTTGCTTATCCTATTCTACCACCATAAACATGCATGCTTGGTTGCTTCAAGCAGGCATGCTTAGGTCACAACTGTTTTTAGATAAAAAAAAAAAAAAAAAGAAAACAAACACGCCTGAACAACCATTTACCCAACATATATGGAGTTTTTAAAACAATTGATCATTAACACTGCAATGTATAAATGTTCCCAACCAATACTAGACATCTGTATAGACATCAATAATCTTTAGGCTGGTTTCACATGGGCATATCCGTAGTCTGCATACGCCTGCTCAGAAAGGGGATCACCCCGCTGAGCAGGCGGATGACAGGTCCCTGTCTGGTCCACCATGCAGACACAGCCCCGCTGTTCTCTTAGGGGCTGTCAGATGGAAACGACCACCTTGCCCATTTCCATCCGTCTGACACGGGATCCAATTTTTTTTAGCAGACAGGATCGGATAATGGTGGGTGCCAGCAGATCCACCACTCCATAGAAGAGACTGGAAAGTTTGGCGGACCTGATCGGAAACCCTGAGTGAAACTAGCCTTACAGAGAAATCCCTCTATTTTTTGTTCGTCAGCCTGAACCTGGGAAAAAGACAAAACATGACTTTGCGAATGTATATTGTAAAATATGTGATAAGATCAGCTATGGCTGCATAAGATACAGGGCTTACCTGTGCAATTTGTGAGGTACTAGTTAGTGTTATTTATCTGGAGATGTAGGTGTATGTTCTAGAAGGTGAACGAGTGGACTCCGAATGTGCCGCTGGGTCATTTAGAAAATCCCAGATGAGGATAGTGTCATCGTGAGAACTGCTGACTATCTGGAATTCATCAAACTGCAGTCGGAATACTCTTCCTGAATGTTCCTGATAACAAACATCAAAAACACAGTCAAACTCTAATATGACAGAAACATTAGAAAGGCAAACCCTGCAGACTATGAACTTCAGTTAGCATCATAGTTTAACAACCTAAAGCAACATCAACTTTCAGTAGTGAACTGTAGAAATGTTGGCCACAGACTTCAGAGGGGTGTGAGACATACAGGTTAAACCTGATAAATCTTCAGAGTGCTGCAGAATGTTCCATATACTTGTTGTTGGACTCTGGCAAGCAAATATGTTTATGTCAATGTAAACAGAAGAAAGGAGAGGCGAGAGGATGCTACCATCACCGGCTTTTGGAGGGGGCAAAAGCAACTGGGATAGATTTTCTACAATGAGAACTGCTTTGTTACACTTCAACATTGATATTCAACAAATACAACAGCCAACATCTACTAAGATCTGAAGATGCCCAAAGACAGAGACATCCTGTGCAGCACTTGGATAATTATATAATATATAGATAGAACACCAAAAATTATATCATAAAGTAATGTAAATACATAACAAAAAATGTTCATATAGAAGTCAATCTTAACTAGTGATAGTCGTTCGTGGTCTATAGTTCGCTCTGTACCACTCCAACAAAGTTCTTCAATGTGTCCTACCACTAATCCAATTTACTCACCAGAAATTGTTGATGCACACGTCATAGGCAGCAAACTGGGCTCAAAGGTATCTCCAGATATAAAGATGTAACCCTGGGGACAGACTCCCAGGAGTGATAGCCTTCTGGAGATGACATCATAAGGTCAATAGCCTTTGAGAAAAGCAGATGGATGGCTGCCGCTTTTCACATGCACCTGTCAATCGAACTGCAAGGATCCTTTGATTTTTGCAACTGGAATTTTCTGTATGCGGGTAAATGATTGTGTGAAGGAGGCCTAAGGTCGGATTCACACTGGCACGACATACGCTCCGACTTTGGGAGCTCATGTTGCAGGATGTGGGTAAATCAATGCTACCCTATGAGAACAGTCTTTAACTGGTCTGACACAAGTCAGCCCGACTTTGAAAAAGGTTCCTGTAGTACTTTGGTCCGACTTTGGTCTTACTTCAGCCCATTGAACATCATTAAAGTCGGATCCTTGTCCTAACCATCCGACTTGTGACATTCGACATTGTGATTACAGCAGCAGTAAACGGAATTTATGTCACACTGGGATTGTTTTGATTGGTCAAAGGACAAGTCAGACAATCTCAAAGTCAGAGCAAAATCTTATCTTATTCATTCAAGTCGAGTGGAAGTAGGACCGATGTCGCAGGGCAAAGGACAGTCATACAACAGTCGTGTCGTACCAGTGTGAACCCAGCCTAAATACATTTTTCTGTAAAATGGCATACAGTTTTATCAATAATTTTTTTGTGTTACAAAGTTTCTTACCCAGAGGTCTGCCAGTAACGGCACGTACTACTGCAGATGAACAACACTAAGCTGCAGTCTTACAATTAGCAGTAGTGTTGTCAGCCTATGCGAGCTCCTTCGGTTGGTCCATGGGCTGCCTATCTGATATGATCTAAAGGAGCACTGTTCCTGAAAGCGAGACAGTGCCGTTACGCTGTCAGGCTGTAAGAGGAAGTGCGGTTACTGATAAGATTTCCAGGTAAGAAACTTTGCAACAAAAAACTATGTGGTCAGGAAACTGTATACAGTAAGACAAGATACCAAACATGATAAAAATGGATTTAGAGTTTATATACACTTCAACCATATAGAGGTACCATGATAGTTCCCATACATAAAAGATGACATTTTGGCAGAAATACATAAGAGCGCCGCGATGAGGGTCAGATCACAGCCATCTCTATCATCAGTTGCATCAATAGCTGTTTTAAGTGTATTGTCCACTTATTAGGATCCGTTAACTACATCACTCACTGCGATTATTAGTCAGAAGAGTCATCTCTCTGTAGGAAAATTTCTTTTATGTCAGTTAGCTTTAATTTTGCAACTTTTAAAGGTTATGCATTACTCTAAAATAAAAATCAAGTGGTAATTTAGGTTTACTGGCCCTTTAAAACAGCGTGCGACAGTCATCACATTACCACACTAATTCAGCCAGACATTATAATGTCTTATAGAAAGCAAAGAGAAGACAAATGAGTCTGCAATCAACATCCATGAACTATGAACCTTCTCCTACTGCTTGCAATTTGAACAGAAGCTATAGGAGGCTATTCTGTTCCTGGTACTAAGCCAAGATTAATTTTGGATGGCCATAATGGTAGTGCTCTCAATTCTGATCTCCTGTGGTCACAACCATACACAAACCACAGCTCCGATTCTTTTAAGTGTGCTTCTATTTAACAGGCCGCAGTGAAATTTTGCCAAGAGGGAAAATAATGGTGCCTGGATGAGACTGCAATTACACAGATCTTGTTTCACATCAACTTCGCTAACAAATTGAAAGGCTTATTCTTGATGCTGGATACTAAACATCTGAGGTGCCGTCTTTTTCAGGTTATGTGTATTCCTAATTTACTGGCTGGCACATCTTAAAAGGTACACTGCCCTAAAATATTTTAAACATGCCAAAGTAAAAAACATAATCCATTATTTCCTTCCCTGTTGCGGGCCCTCTGATTGGTGAAATTGCTTCACGTATTAACAGTTGGGTCCTAAGATAAGTGTCAGGAGTGCCAATAGCACAAAATAGCACAAAAAAAAAAAGCCTGCAAACATTGTTTGCTGACTTTGTTGATGAATAGTATTGTAACAATGTATTTTGAGCAGTTCTTTTCACACAAAGGAATGTGCCCTTATCGGCACTTATTGTCAGTTACCAACAACCTTGCAAGGAAAAAAAATACTTAACCCTTTATTAGCACTTGGCCTTTAGGCTACTTTCACAATGGGGCGGTGAGAGCGTCATCGGTAAAGAGCTGCTAGCTTTAGCGACGCTTTACTGTCATCTTAGTGGCACTTTTCGGCCGTTAGCAAGGTGCTTTTAACCCCTCGCTTGTGGCAAAAGAAGGGGTAAATAGCACCCGTGTAGCGCGGCTGACGAAGCGTTTTGGCAGCGCTGCCCATTCATTTCAATGGGCAGGGGTGGTGGAGGAGTACTATATACACCGCTACAATGTAAAGTAGTGAGTGTACAGCTTGTATAACAGAGTAAATTTGCTGTCCCCTCAAAATAAAGCAACACACAGCCAGTAATGTCTAAACCGCTGGCAACAAAAGTGAGTACACCCCTAAGTGAAAATGTCCAGATTGGACCCAATTAGCCATTTTCCCTCCCCGGTGTCATGTGACTCAGTGTTACAAGGTCTAAGGTGTGAATGGGGAGCAGGTGTGTTACTCTCTCATACTGGTCACTGGAAGTTCAACATGGCACCTCATGGAAAAAAAGCAAAAAAATAAAAGTGTTGCTCTTCATAAAGGTGGCCTAAGATATACTACTGGAGAGATGAAAAAAGTCTGCTGGTGTCATCATAGGAGGGACAGTTTCTTTCCTCCCTTCTGCGTGGATCCAATAGGAGCAAACGTAAGGGACAGATCCTGTACACTCTGCTCGGATTCTATGCAACATTCCTCACTCCACCCAGACACAAAATCTCAATATCAACAATAGGTTTGTGCATCAACATGTGCTTCTTAAGCCTCATAAACACGATCGGACTTCCATCTGACTTTTCTGTGGATTTTGGTCCGAATGGGCATTGGCCGTGAACTTGTCCTGCATAAACACGGCAGAAAATTTTCAGCCAACTTTCACCAAATCACATGGTTTTTCAGCTCTTTGGGCAACTTTTGCTATTGTTGCCTGATCTTTAGCATCGGTTCTGAGCATGCGTGTTTGTACTTTGGACTTTAGTCCGACAAACTTGTGTACACATGATCAGATGAGCCGACATAGGACATATGTTGCCGGAAAGCTTGAGAGCATTCACAGCGAACATTTGTCCGATGAAAAACCAAAAACAATTGTCCGATGAAGTGTACATACGGTCGGATTGTCGGATAAAACGCGTCCATCGGACCGTTTTTGTCAAAAAGTCTGATCGTGTGTATGGGCCTTTAGAAGTAGCAAGAATCTGATTTTCTTTCTTTGTTGGAGTAATGTACGTTTTTAATAACAAAACTGTGGATCGGGGTGGCAAGTGTTTTTTTTTTTTTTTGTTTTTTTTTTGCGAATATTGAATTACTCTTACTAGCAGTATGTAAAAGCTGGTAGAATTTCCCAGAAGACTGCAAAGATGCCCTTATAATCTGTAGAGAAGTGTCATTTTCATGTGTTAAATAACCAAGATACTCTTGTGCTATATAAAACAACTGCGTTTAAATACCTTGGTTCTGAGCAAAAGGCACAACAAATCTCTGTGTACTTACCACAAGTGTCCGCAGACAAAGTGTCCCTGCGGGAGCACGAGGATCTAAAGCAGCCACAAGGTCCCACACTTTAATTTTCCTGCAAGCCAAAGAGTAAGTTATAGATGGCTCACAACAGGAAGAGACAATGCAATAAAACGAGCTTTGTTTTTCACAAATAAAATGTTAAAGTAATAAACAATATGTAAGTAATGCAGTCAAAGCTATTTAATAAGGCAGCGCAAAGTGCAATGGTTTCAACTGGAAAATAAAATCAGACGGGATCTTGCATTAAAGTTAACCTGTCAGCAATTAAACTCTTAACAGTAAAAGCCATGTCTAAGAATCCGCATTTTATAAATTTTCCTCTGTTTGTCCCTATGATCCTTACATCCAGCAATGTCAATACGGTGAGTATGTATATGTTTTGATTATTTCACACTATCTTACATTTTCCTTTTCTTCTTTTTTTTCCACCCCAAAGATCTTTTAGAATGCTATTAGAAAGATCAAATGAGACATGTAATTTTAAGGGTGCTAAAGGGAGCACAAATTTTGAACCATTGGTTTGTACACTGGCTGTAATAGCCATGATACTTTGTAGTCTAGTGTAACATGTCTCCATTACTGAATGCCTCCTAAAGCATTGGGAGAGGCTGCAGCTACTTGAGTATGTTACATGTTCCACCCTAAAGCCTTCAGACCGTTGTCCTCTGGTTAACCTATCATGTGTACGTGGCTTAACATGTTCCAAATTGTGCACTTTTACATTAAAGAAGAACTCTGGAGGCATGCAGTGGTGCTGTGCCCGCACGGCCATACGTCTCCATCCATCCCCATTCATGCTAAATCCATCTCCAGGTATGCTCATTCATGCTACATTCATGCCCACGTATGCTCATCCATACTTCAATCCATGCTCATCCATCCATGTATGCTCACGTATGCTCATTCATGCTAGATCCATGACCACATATGCTCATTCATACTTGAATCCATGCCCAGCTGTGCTCATCCATCCATGCCCAGCCATGCTCATCCATCCCAAGCCATATCTCATTCATGCTCATCCATGCCACATTTGCGCTTATCCGTGATCATTGGAACCCATCCGTGCCCATGCATGCTCATCAGTGTTCATCCATGCCACATGAGTGCTCATGCGTGCCCATCCATGGCTCATTCATGCTCAACCATGGCTCATTCATGCTCAACCATGGCTCATTCATGCTCAACCATGGCTCATCAGTAAATAAGGTAAAAGTGCTGCGCCAAATCATAAGAAGCACCTTCCATATACTGGAAAGGGCTATGAAAGTAACCACTAACCCACCTAACAAGTGGGGCTACAGAAAACAAAACCTAATTCAAAAAACCTACGGTATGCCCCAGATGAAGTGTCATTATACAAAACCAGTTGGGCACATACATCGGCCTCAGCCATTCCCATACTGTGCTATTTTTTCTTATACATGGATTGTTTTTGCATGGCTTTTTTCTTTTTACCTTTTTGGATGTTGTTATACATTTTTACTGAGTGTGTTCATGTTTGTATGACCACTTTTTTGTACAATACATTTTGTACCATTTTTACACTATGAGGAGGTGTCCTCGTTTATTTTTTCACTTTTTTATATGATGAGTCCATCCCACGCCCTTTGAGGAAACTAAGAATCATAATCTGAAGTACTGCAGTCTGGAGCCATAGAGAGGAACTGCTCCCCATTCATTGGGTTGACTAAGCGCATCTGACCCATCACCTTACGGTGTTCCCGGGTCCACCTTAGTTGGTAAGGGTATCCTACCTCTTTATCTTATTATTGAGAACATCTGCACTACATTTGGATGGACTTTATGCACATATTTTTATATGCACCTTTGGGTTGTCACGGTTATTATCACTGGTTTACACTGTGTTTTTTTTTAATTAGCATTTTGTTTTCTGCAGCCCCACTAGTTAGGTGGGTTAGTGGATTAACTGCATTACCTGTGCTACTTTCATAGCCCTTTCCAGTAAATGGAAGGTGCTTCTTATGATTTGGCGCTGCACTTTTACCTTATTTATTGATACACAATGTTTCCTTTGTTGTGCTGGCGGTCTGCTTGGGATACTACACATTGGATGAGCGCAGTACATTTTTATAATTTTTGCATGGCTCATCAGTGCTTATCTGTGCCGACACAGTGCTCATCCATGCCACATGCTGTGCCATTCATGCCACTACAGTGCCCATCAGTTTTTCACAAAGGTGTAATAGGTAGTCAAATTATGTGTGTAATTTATGCTCCTAGAACGCCTGATGGTGCTCCCTGCATGTTGGACCTCTGTATGTGGCAAGGCTGTATAAAAGCCTCACACATGTGGTATCACCATACTCAAGAGTAGCTGAATGCATTTTGGGGTGTCATTTTTGCTATGTGTTGGAAATATATTATAAATGGATAACTTTGTGTTAAAATAAATGAATAATAAAAAAAAAGTTTTTATTTTCATCTTTACACATTTTCCAAAAACTTGTGGGAAAAAAAAATCGCATGTTCAAAAGACTTATTATGCCTCATAGATTATACGTTGGAGTGTTTACTTCACAAAATGGGGCATTTTTTTGGCATTGTCCTGGTGCTACATGACCTTCAAAAGTGTAAGAGGTACTCTAGAAATGACATGTGTAATTTATGCTCCTAGAATGCCTGATGGTGCTTCCCTGCTTGTTGGGCCTCTGTATCTGGTCAAACTGTGTTAAGCCTCATACACGCGGTCGGATTTTCTGCAGACAAAGCATAGGACTTTTGTCTGAAGAACGTTGTCCAGGAACTTGTATTGCATACAAAACGGCAAAGAATTGTCGGCCAATAAACACGCAACTACGTGATTTTTCAGCTCTGTAGCGCCACCCTTTGAGAAACTTCTGCTAATGTTGTGTTATGGTGAGCATTGTTTCTGAGCATGCCTGTTTGTACTTTGGAGTTTTTTCCTTTTTGACTCGTGTACACACAATCGGGAAAATCCGATAACACAATTGTTGACAGACAGTTTTAAAGCATGCTATCCCACATTTGTCTGTGGAAAATCCGACAATTGTCTGATGGAGCATACAAACGGTCGGATTTTCCAACAACAGCCTGTCATCACGCAATTCGTATTGGATAATCCGATTGTGTGTACGAGGCTCTAAAGTCTCACACGTGTGGTATTGCCATATTCAGGAGGAGCAGCAGAATGTATTTTGGGGTGTAGTTGTGGTATGCATATGATGTATGTGAGAAATAACTTATGACAATTTTGTGAAAAAAAAAAGAAAAAAAAAATCTTCATTTTGCAAAGAATTGTGGAAAAAACCGACAACTTCAAAAAACTCACCATGCCTCTTACTAAATACCTTGGAATGTAAAGGGGTAATTTGGGGGGTATTGCTGGCTTGTTATTGTCTCAGAAATTAGATAGGCCATCAGTACTTCAGGGGTGATCAATTTTCAGAGATCGGCACCAAAGGTTGGGGACTCTCTAACTTTCACAAAGACCAAATAATAAACACGGATTTGGGTTATTTTTTTTACCAAAGATATGTAGCAGTATACATTTTGGCCAAAATTTATGAAGAAAAATTACTAAATTTGAAAAATTTTATAAAAACAATTATTGGTCTTTTTTCATTATAAGAATCCCAGAGGTGATCAAATACCACCAAAAGAAAGCTCTATTTGTGTGAAAAAAAGGACAAATTTTTAATATGGGTACAGTGTTGCATGACTGAGTAATTGTCATTCAAATTGTGAGAATGCTGAAATCTGAAAATTGGTCTGGTTAGGAAGGGGGTTTAAGTGCCCAATGGGCAAGCGGTTAAGGAATAAAAAAAGGCCTGACGCATCACAAGTCAACTTCAGTCTTTAAACTGGGTAAGTAATGTTTAAATCATAAGATGACAGCTCCATTTTGCGTATCTATGCAGTTCCCTGTAAATTGAACACCCACTCATATGATATGGCCGTGAAACATGACATTGAACCCAAATGCCCGATATCCTGGACTCTCTGCAGCCTGTGTATCAACTGACCCAGAAAACTCGGTGTGTGCACAATAGCAGCAGTGTTTGTCATGTACAAGGGTGTAACAAGCTGCGGTGTTCACAAAGAGTCATGTGATGAAACATGAGTGAGCACTGCTGTCAAACAACTGATGCTAATTAGAGCAGGGCCTTTAATAACGAAGCCCCGTGGTGAACAGATCAGGAGTATATTTTGATAAATGCTTTGGCTAATGAAACATGCCTCAGCTTCCTTACAACAGAATGAAAAATACGAATATTTTTGCCACGCAATTTTAAAATTAAGCAAGACAAATAGCTTGAGAACAGGTGATGTTAATTAATGGAGAATTTAATGGCACCCGATATAGAAACAACATATCCTTTGTATTCTTATTCCTATGAAAGGAATATTTCATATTCAACTTTCCCCAGCATTGCTCTTAAAGGGCAACCCGATCCAAAAATTCAGATAAGACTGGCATATAGAATTTATTTACCTGTTGAGATTTGTACAAAGCACTCACGCGATCACACGATCATTTTTCGTCATGTAAAAAAACCTTTGTTTTAAAAAAATGTCGTGTGTGGGCTTCACATAATTTTTCGGGTTCTGAAAAACGACAAAATAAAAATTCGAACATGCTGCATTTTTTGACGTTGTAAAAAATGATCGCGTGTGGGCTAAAACAACATTAAAAACCCTGCACATGCTCAGAAGCAAGTTATGAGCCGGGAGTGCTCGTTCTGGTAAAACTACCATTAGTAATGGAGAAAGCACAATTATCACGCTGTAACAGACAAAAAAGCGCGAATCGTCTTTTACTAACACGGAATCAGCTAAAGCAGCCCCAAGGGTGGCGTCATCCACATGGAACTTCCCCTTTATAGTGCCGTCGTACGTGTTGTACGTCACCGCGCTTTGCTAGAGCATTTTTTTAAAACGATGGCGTGTGGGCAACGTCGTTTTAACCACTTTCCCACCGCGCCATAGGCATTTTACTGCTACGGCGCGGCGGGGTTACCTCGGGACGACGTCCCTGGGACGTCGTCCTTCACTTTCGCGATTGCGCGTCCCCTGGGACGCGCTCACGAAAGTGTCCGTGCTCGCCGGGTCTAGAAGACCCGGCGCATCACGGATCACGGTAAATTGCCGCTGATCGCGGCCGTTTACCACGTGATCGCGCCGTCAAATGACGGCGCGATCACTTGTAAACAAACCGGCGTCATTTGATGACGCCGGTTCCTCCCTCTCCGCTCTGTACAGTGTGCGAGGAGAGGGGGGGGGAGCGGGGTGTCAGCAGCTGAGCTGTGGCTGGATCTGTGACAAATGCAGTCACAGATCCAGCCATCCCTCAAAACATCCCAGCTCTGCCATCCCCCCAGTACCCTGCAATCCCCAGTACCCTGCAATCCCCAGTACCCAACAATACTCAGCAATCCCCCAGTACCCAACAATACCCCAGTACTCAACAATACCCCAGTACTCAACAATACCCCAGTACTCAACAATACCCCAGTACTCAACAATACCCCAGTACTCAACAATACCCCAGTACTCAACAATACCCCAGTACTCCAGTACTCAACGATACCCCAATACTCGGCAATACCCCAATACTCGGCAATACCCCAATACTCGGCAATACCCCAGTACTCGGCAATACCCCAGTACTCGGCAATACCCCAGTACTCGGCAATACCCCAATACTCGGCAATACCCCAATACTCGGCAATACCCCAATACTCGGCAATACCCCAATACTCGGCAATACCCCAGTACTCGGCAATACCCCAGTACTCAACAATACCCCAGTACTCAACAATACCCCAGTACTCAACAATACCCCAGTACTCAACAATACCCCAGTACTCGGCAATACCCCAGTACTCGGCAATACCCCAGTACTCGGCAATACCCCAGTACTCGGCAATACCCCAGTACTCGGCAATACCCCAGTACTCGGCAATACCCCAATACTCGTCAATACCCCAATACTCGGCAATACCCCAATACTCGGCAATACCCCAATACTCGGCAATACCCCAATACTCGGCAATACCCCAATACTCCAGTACTCAACGATACCCCAGTACTCAACAATACCCCAGTACTCAACAATACCCCAGTACTCAACAATACCCCAATACTCGGCAATACCCCAATACTCGGCAATACCCCAATACTCGGCAATACCCCAATACTCGGCAATACCCCAATACTCGGCAATACCCCAATACTCGGCAATACCCCAATACTCGGCAATACCCCAATACTCCAGTACTCAACGATACCCCAGTACTCGGCAATACCCCAGTACTCCAGTACTCAACGATACCCCAGTACTCGGCAATACCCCAGTACTCCAGTACTCAACGATACCCCAGTACTCGGCAATACCCCAGTACTCCAGTACTCAACGATACCCCAATACTCGGCAATACCCCAGTACTCAACAATACCCCAGTACTCAACAATACCCCAGTACTCAACAATACCCCAGTACTCAACAATACCCCAGTACTCAACAATACCCCAGTACTCAACAATACCCCAGTACTCAACAATACCCCAGTACTCAACAATACCCCAGTACTCCAGTACTCAACGATACCCCAATACTCGGCAATACCCCAGTACTCGGCAATACCCCAGTACTCGGCAATACCCCAGTACTCGGCAATACCCCAGTACTCTGCAATACCCCAATACTCGGCAATACCCCAATACTCGTCAATACCCCAATACTCGGCAATACCCCAATACTCGGCAATACCCCAATACTCGGCAATACCCCAATACTCGGCAATACCCCAATACTCCAGTACTCAACAATACCCCAGTACTCAACAATACCCCAGTACTCAACAATACCCCAGTACTCAACAATACCCCAGTACTCAACAATACCCCAGTACTCAACAATACCCCAATACTCGGCAATACCCCAATACTCGGCAATACCCCAATACTCGGCAATACCCCAATACTCGGCAATACCCCAATACTCGGCAATACCCCAATACTCGGCAATACCCCAATACTCCAGTACTCAACGATACCCCAGTACTCGGCAATACCCCAGTACTCCAGTACTCAACGATACCCCAGTACTCGGCAATACCCCAGTACTCCAGTACTCAACGATACCCCAGTACTCGGCAATACCCCAGTACTCCAATACTCGGCAATACCCCAATACTCGGCAATACCCCAGTACTCGGCAATACCCCAGTACTCGGCAATACCCCAGTACTCGGCAATACCCCAATACTCGGCAATACCCCAATACTCGGCAATACCCCAATACTCGGCAATACCCCAATACTCGGCAATACCCCAGTACTCGGCAATACCCCAGTACTCGGCAATACCCCAGTACTCAACAATACCCCAGTACTCAACAATACCCCAGTACTCAACAATACCCCAGTACTCCAGTACTCAACAATACCCCAATACTCGGCAATACCCCAGTACTCGGCAATACCCCAGTACTCGGCAATACCCCAGTACTCGGCAATACCCCAATACTCGGCAATACCCCAATACTCGTCAATACCCCAATACTCGTCAATACCCCAATACTCGTCAATACCCCAATACTCGGCAATACCCCAATACTCCAGTACTCAACGATACCCCAGTACTCAACAATACCCCAGTACTCAACAATACCCCAGTACTCAACAATACCCCAGTACTCAACAATACCCCAATACTCGGCAATACCCCAATACTCGGCAATACCCCAATACTCGGCAATACCCCAATACTCGGCAATACCCCAATACTCGGCAATACCCCAATACTCGGCAATACCCCAATACTCGGCAATACCCCAATACTCCAGTACTCAACGATACCCCAGTACTCGGCAATACCCCAGTACTCCAGTACTCAACGATACCCCAGTACTCGGCAATACCCCAGTACTCCAGTACTCAACGATACCCCAGTACTCGGCAATACCCCAGTACTCCAGTACTCAACGATACCCCAATACTCGGCAATACCCCAATACTCGGCAATACCCCAATACTCGGCAATACCCCAATACTCGGCAATACCCCAGTACTCGGCAATACCCCAGTACTCGGCAATACCCCAGTACTCGGCAATACCCCAATACCCTGCATGATACTTTGCAATACCCCAATACTCTGCAATACCGCCTATGGGGATTTTTAGGTAGCAAAGTTTGGCGCCATTCCATGAGCGTGCGCAATTTTGAAGGGTGACATGTTGGGTATCTATTTACTCGGCGTAACTTCATCTTTCACATTATGAAAAAAAATTGGGCTAACTTTACTGTTTTGTTTTAAGCACAAAACAGTTTTTTAAAAAACACGCGTTCAATACATTTCTGCGAAAATACCGTGCGAGATAAAAAGTTGTAACGGCCGCCATTGTATTCTCTAGGGTCTTTGCTAAAAAAGCATATATAATGTTTTGGGGTTCTATGTAATTTTCTAGCAAATAAATGATGATTTTTCCATGTAGGAGAGAAATGTCAGAATTGGTCTGGGTGTTCCAGAACGCCTGATGGCGTTCCCTGCATGTTGGGCCTCTGTATGTGGCCACGCTGTGTAAAAGTCCCACACATGGGGTATCGCCATACTCGGGAGGAATAGCAGAATGTGTTTTGGGGTGTCATTTGTGGTATGCATATGCTGTGTGTGAGAAATAACCCGCTAATATGACAGAAACAAGATTTTTTTATTTTTTTTTACAGAATTTTCAGTCGTTTTTCTTTTATAGCGCAAAAAATAAAAAACCCAGAGGTGATCAAATACCACCAAAAGAAAGCTCTATTTGTGTGAAAAAAAGGACAAAAATTTCAAATGGGTAGAATGTTGTATGACTGAGTAATTGTCATTCAAACTGTGAGAGCACCGAAAGCTGAAAATTGGTCTGGTTAGGAAGGGTGTTTAAGTGCCCAGTGGTCAAGTGGTTAATGATGAAGTTGAAAAAACTTCGTTTTTTTCCATGCTGAAAAATGATCGTGTGTATGCGGCATAATGCTTTGCAAGGCATAAGGAGGGCGAATTGTTTTTAAGAACCTGCCATTCTGCAGTCCTTCTTCCTATTGGCTCCACATGAAAGCTTTGTTACCCTGGTGATGCCACACTGGATCTCTCGTTTGTACTGTTCTTAGCGGCGAGGTACTTAAGAATTTAAAATGCAAAACCCCACTAGGAAAAGGTTTATTTATAGCGTTGGAATAATGTTACATAGCCGACCACTTCTTCAGATCAGGCAGCATTATTCAATAAAGTGATTAGGTGTTTTTATTGTACTGAAGAAAACGTTTCACTTTTCCATTTTAGTCTTTTTTGCGCTCCTCTGTACTAGGACCATTATAAAAAGGGTCCTGGACCCTTAACGGTGCATGGTATATTTTGGATACTGATACATCGCATTTAGACCCCTAAACGCTGAGCCGCTCATATTGTCAGCGGTAAAAGTCAGCTATTTATACCGCCAAAGCTATGGGCGGATTTGCGCCGCATTTTGGCCGCTAGCGGGGCAGTTTTACCCTCCAGTAGTGGCCGAGTAAGGCTTAAAACCGCCTTCAATGCGCTACTGCGGCGGTTGATTTCAATGGGCAGCAGCGGTGAAGGAGCGTTAAACATACCCCGCTCCTTCACCACTCCAAAGATGCGGCTAGCAGGACTTTTTTTACCGTCCTGTGTGAATTTCCTTGGGCTTTTACAGTAGAGTGAATGTGACAGCTGTTTAAGGGCGGATTGCAGGCGCTAATTTTAACACTATAGCGCCTTCAATACGCCCCAGTGTGAAAGGGGTCTTAAGCTGGCAATACATCAGTAACATTTTGTGGAAAATTTTGTGGAAATTATAAAAAAATAAAAATTCAGCAGAAACGAGTCAACGAACGTGATAAATATTTCCCTAGCTCTTCCTTAAGAAACTAAAAAAAAAAAAGGAGGCTGATAAAGACTTGCAGCACTTATTCCAAAGACTGTTACAAAGCAACCCATAAGAGGTTGCATTGCTTGAAAAACATTGTGCAATGTATGGCACCCTAAGAACCATTCTAGACCCTAGTGAACTCTGTGCTTATGCAATATGTTATTTAATAGCGTTGGAACAATTGTGCACAAGTGATCCTGTTGTGGTGGCAAATACAAATTGATAGGAGTAGAGAGAACACTCACAAAGCTCCTATATGCCCTTCAGTAACTGCCACTGTATTGTCGAAATAGCCAACTCCTTAAATCTCCAATAACGTCACTTCCGGTGCGCATATGCACCGAAAAGAATAATAGAAACCCCGTCGGATCTTCCAATCGCCGCAGTGAGCAAAGTGCAAGGTACGTCACTAACTTTTTTGAAAACTCGTTGAGTTTTTTTTAAGCTTGTCGATTGGAAGATCTGATGGGGTTTTTGCTATTCTGTTGGGTGTGCACACACTTGCATGGGCAGTGGAGCCACCTTGTCGAAATCTGCTGCTCGAGAGTCACTGAAAGTAATGTAATTGGAGATTGGCTATTTTGACAGAACACAACCTCACCGAGGAGTGAGATCCTGCAGCGAGGGAGAGAGTCATGGAAGCAGGCAGGAGTTTTACAGCCGTTATCCAAGGACTGTTAGACATCTGTGATATGAGAAAGAAGCCAATAAACAGCTTACAACAGCCTCTAATGTATGTATACTGTTAAGACAGCAAGCAGAATGGTATGATTAAAGGATATTTTTTTTTTTTTGCTGAAATGACTGTTTACAGGGTATATAGACATAATAGTTAACTGATTCCTTTTAAAAATGATTAAAAAATAGATAAAAATATAAATGTACCTGCAGTGTCAGTTTCATTTTTGCATGCTTTTTCATGCGTCTGTGATGTACAGAGACACAGAGCCAATAGAGGGCAGTGATGTCTCTGTGGGCAGTGATGGTTTGTAAAACAAAAGTGATTGGTTCTGAGGGGTTTTTGATACACAGTAATCACACCTCCTTGATTAGTGACCAGAGAGAGAAAGCTCCCATGACTTTTTTCATCAGGAAACAGACAGAGGGAAAGTGTCCAGAACAGAGAAGAATTACAGCAACATCATAGCAAAAACGAACAGTGAGGACATGAAAACAGGACTGCAGTAAGGTAAAGGAAGCCATTTAGCTTAAAAAAAAATCCTTTAGTGACCCTTTAACTTTAACTACCGTATTTATCGGCGTATAACGCACACTTTTTTCCTCTGAAAACAGAGGGTAAACAGTGCCTGCGCGTTATACGCCGATATCATGATTTACCAGCAGGGGGCGGGGATCGGGGACCTGGCCCTGGAACAGCGCTCTCTGCATAGTCTGAAGTTGAAAAAAACAAAAGTCCCTTGCCAGCCCCTTGTATACCGCCTCTTCCTGTGTCATTGTAAAACGAAGCTTGTAAATGTCTCTATAGCTCCGTTGTTTTCAGGCTGCTCGCCGCCTCCTCCTCTGAATGTAGCTTTGATTGGAGGAGGAGCGCAGTCACATGCCCATCAGAGGAGAGCAGTCATGTGACCAGGTCAGTGAAAAAAAACAAAACTATTGAGGTAAATGGAAGCTTCATTTTGCAATAGAAGACACAGGAGGAGCAGTGTGGAAGGGGCTGACAGTGATTTTTTTTTTTTTTTTTACTTAACTGTAGAGAATGCTGACAGCACTGTCCCAGGAGACTGGGGGTCTCCTGGGAGTGCAGGGGGGCTGTGTACTGGATGGGGGGGATGTATAATGGATGGGGGCTGTATACTGGGGAGGGGGGAATGTATAATGTATGGGGGGGCTGTGTACTGGATGAAAGCCGTATACTGGGGAGGGGGGCTATATAATGAATGGGAGGCTGTGTACTGGATGGGGGGGATGTATAATGGAGGGGGGCTGTATACTGGATGGGGGATGTATAATGTATGGGGGGATGTATAATGTATGGGGGGGATGTATAATGTATGAGGGGGATGTATAATGTATGAGGGGGATGTATAATGTATGAGGGGGATGTATAATGTATGAGGGGGCTGTGTACTGGATGGATGGGGGGATGTATAATGGATGGGGGGATGTATAATGGATGGGGGGATGTATAATGGATGGGGGGATGTATAATGGATGGGGGGATGTATAATGGATGGGGGGATGTATAATGGATGGGGGGATGTATAATGGATGGGGGGATGTATAATGGATGGGGGGGCTGTGTACTGTAAAGGTTGCTGAGAAAACATTTCTTAAACTCCCCTCTTAAAATTGGGGTGAGTGTTATACGCCGGCGCGTGTTATACGCCGATAAATACTGTAGATAACAAACAATAATACTACAATCCAACCATACACATAAGTATCTATCTCTATATATCGTTGCATATACCCAGTGAACTGAATAGCCTCAGATGATACACAGAGATACAACCCTACTTTTTTCTTGTTTATCTGCAGTATTCTCTTGCAAAATCCCTTCAAAAGAGCACAATTGTGATAAAATTCTTCTGCATCTGTGTACAGAGGACTGAGTGGAGAGCTGCAGTTAGAGCTCTTATACACTGGTGTGAGAGCAAATTGGATAATGGGACTCCCCCCTCCCCTCCACATAGGCAGAGGTACGAAGGAACATGCAAAGCTGTATTCTGAATAGACAAGCTGTGTGCTGAGCTCCCTCCCATGTTAGGAAAACTTGTCAGAAGTGACTCATGCTGATAACAGAGGAACAAAGCACCAGAGAGAAACAACACTTAGAGCTTTAGAAAGAGACAAGTAAACACTACAGATATTCAGTATATGCTTTGTTCAAATTTTATCACTGGGGTTTACAACCATTTTAACTATTCCAAAAACATGTTTGCCCCAATGCATATGTATAACTGGTTACATAAGCACAATGGGGTTTATTTACTAAAACTGGAGAGTGTAAAATCCAATGCAGCTGTGCATTGTACCCAATCAGCTTTTAATTTCAGCTTGCTCAATGAAGCTTTGACAAAAGAAACTGGAAGCTGGTTTATATGCAGTGCTGCACCAGATATTATACTCTCTAGTATTAGAAAATGAACCCTAATGTAGGAGACGTGATAAACTTTACTACAGTCTTTTTTACTTAATTCTCCAGAGCATTATTCATTTGTGAAGGTTATCTGCAGAGCACATTCTGTTCAAAGGGTTCTATTGGTGCTTTTACAGCTATCTGTAATAAAAGGAGCACATTACCCATGGGCTATAACTCCTACCCTATGATTATTCTCCTCTTATCTCCTACACTTGAGAAAAAAAGGTACTCGCCTAATAAAGATACATTTAGATAAAAAAAATTAGAACAAAAACTTACCCGTCGTATGCTCCACTGACTATTCTCTTGTTGTCAAAACGGATGCATCGTACTAGTTCTTCATGCCCTTCCAGAACTCGTAAACATGCTCCACACTCAATATCCCATAGCCTGAAAGAGAAGAAAACATCCACATGAAATATAAAAGGGTCATTCTAAAGTCTTCACCTAAAAGGTCAGAGTATGCAAAAACTGACATAGAGAAAGAGATGCCAACGTGGATAACCCACCAGCTTATTTGACCAAAGTTAGTTATGAATAAACATCACTGTCCATTCAGAACTGAATTATGAATACATAAAAATTATTCTTTATGAAAATGTTTTTAAATAAGAAAAGTGTCCTCTTGGGCCAATGTAAAATGTGTGAAGGTTAAAGAAAAACCTTGAGCATTTACAACCACATTAATTACCCCACTTGATGAACTCCAACGTCACCTTGACAGATATTACTTCCATGAATAAGATTGTTTATTGTAAGACTAAACAATTCAATGGCCTCAATCCCAAGACAGTGTTAGCAAGCTTCCTTTGTTTGGGTCTGCCCACACAGGAAAGTACCCTAGATGATTAACATTGAAAAGATGGCACTCTTCTCGCTCTGCCAATTTACCTATAAAAATTACCATGCACAAGCCAAGCCATCAATCCGTAAGAGATCCACCCTACCTTTCTTGACTTTACACACTACTTGGACCCACAGCAAATTATTACCCAGCCTGGTCAATTAAAGCATTGCAGAACCAAGAAAGGTTTTATACCCTTTTGTCAATCAAAAACGTAATGATCACCAAATGGTCACAAAGAATTTCCAACACTATAGAACAGCATTACAGCAAGGTGGCTAAGTGCTTAGAACTTCTGCCTAGCAGCACTAGGGTAGTCGGTTTGAACCACGGCACTCTCTGTGCATGTGTGGGTTTCTTCCATGTATTCCGGTTTCCTCCTACACTCCAAAGACATGCTGTTAATTGGCTAATTGTCTCCTGTCTAAATTGGCCCTAGTATGTATAATTGTGAGTTGGGGAACTTAGATTGTGAGCTTCTTAAGTGCAGAGACTGATGTAAATGTACAATATGATAATTAAGAGGATGTAAAGTGCTGCGTAAATTGACAGCGCTATAAAAGTACCTATAAGAAAATAAAATGACTAAACCATGTACAGTACATTTTTTATAAAAGTTTTTATAAAAGTCAGGATCAAGGGAAAGATGAATGTAGCAATGTACAGATGGCATCCACCCATGGATCCTAAAAGAATACTGCATAATTTTAAAGCCATTGTATCTAATTTCTAGGGACTTATTAATGGAATAGTACCACTGGATAGGCGAAGGGGCAATGGGGTGCCTATATTTAAAAAGGGAACAAAGTCTTTACCAAGTAACTATAGACCTGTTAGTTTAACTTCTATAGTTGGGAAGATACTGGATAGTTTAATAAAAGATCACATAGATGAGTTCTTGCTGGAAATAAATATTTTAAGGAATAGACAGCATGGATTCATGAAAGACAGGAGTTATCAAACAAATCTGAATAGGTAAGTGAAACCTTGGACAGAGGGTGGCTGTGGACATGGTATACTTGGATTTTGCAAAAGCGTTCGATACAGTTCCCCACACACGGCTCATGTGTAAGGTAAGGTCTACAGGTTTGGAAATATCAGTTTGTAAATGGATAGAAAACTGTCTAAAAGACACAATTCAGAGAGTAGTGGTTAATGATTCTTACTCTGAATGGTCTAAGATGATCAGTGGTGTACCCCAAGGTTCAGTGTTTGGACCTTTACTTTTTAATATGATATTGGGTCTGGGATTAAAAGTACAATTTCTGTCTTTGCAGATGACACCAAGCTAAGCAGTGGAATAACATTCTTACAGGATGTCTCCAACTTACAAGCCAACCTCAATGCTCTGTCTAATTGGGCAACTAAGTGGCAGATGAGGCTTAATGTAGATAAATGTAAAGTTATGCACTTGGGGGGTAAAAATATTAGGGCTGTTACTGATTAAAAATGTTGTGTTCGATTAATCGTTTTTTTTTAAATCGATTAATCGACAAATTTCGATTAATTACAACGCACATACAGATCCAACTACCTTTAGCTGATCTCCTTGCAGGCCGATTCCCAGTACAGATCTCAACCACTGGAAAAATGGATAGCAGGATACAAAAAACACACAAAGGCAGAGCTCGATGGGAATAGCATTAAAACTTTTATAGTCTTCAAGTAGGTAACCAAATAAATATTGCACTGGAGATAAAATTGATGTAGATACATAAACTGTAAAAATGGTGCGAGTAATACCAAACGGTACCAAAAGCAGCCAAAAAAACATGTAGCTAAGTATGATACTGGTATAAAAATGTGTACAACGATACCACTGCTGAATCCAGATGAGGAGAGGTTAACATCAGTCCGTCGGCATGTAGATGTCCAGTGAAGGGAACTATCACTGCTCCCATGGTTGGATGGTTGTAGAATCCCAGGGTGATAAAGGGAAGTGAAAGAGAGAAGTGTAACAGCCCTTGTGTGTGGCAGATAGTAAGGTCCGCCGGCATGCAGATATGAAGG
The DNA here is from genome assembly GCA_029574335.1 of Rana kukunoris. NCBI lineage: Eukaryota > Metazoa > Chordata > Amphibia > Anura > Ranidae > Rana > Rana kukunoris. Next base: position 67,480,611 of record CM056056.1, on the reverse strand, counting down.
CACAGCAAAGGAGCCCTTCAGATGGACACGGCAAGCCCCGCTGGTGTCCATATCGTTACCGGATCTCCGACGGAACTCCCTGAAGGCCCAGAAGCCATCGAAGAGGTGAGTACCAATCAAAAGAATTATAATCGATCAAAAAGATTTTGATCGATCAAAAAAATTAAAGATTAATCGATTAATTAAAAGTTAATTTGCACTGCCCTAAAAAATATGCATGCGTCAGAGAGAGAGAGAGAGATATAATTTTGCCCCTGTACAAATTATTAGTAAGACCTCATCTGGAATATGCAGTTTTGGGCACCAGTTCACAAAAAGGATAATCGATAATTGGGGGACTAGAGAAAGTGCAGAGAAGGGTAACCAAACTGATAAGAGGCATGGAGGAACTCGGCTAAGCGGAAAGATTAGAAGAACAAAATTATTTCTCTCTTGAGAAGAGGAGATTAAAGGGGGGGGGGGGGGGGGTTATGATAAACATGTACAAATATATAACAGGTCCATTTAGTGAATTTGGTGTTTAATTAAGTTACTTTAAGGTCAACACAGAGGACAAAGGGGCACTCTTTACACCTAGAGGAAAAGAGATTTCATTTCCAAATATGAAAAGGTTTCTTTACAGTAAGAGCTGTGAAATGTGGAATAGACTTCCCTCCAGAGGTGGTTCTGGCCAGCTCAATAGATTGCTTTTAGAAAGGCCCAAACATACAGGCCCGGATTCACAAAGCACTTATGCCGACGTATCTCGAGATACGCCGCGTAAGTGTAAATATGCGCCGTCGTATCTGTGCGCCGTGCCCACAGAACTAAGATATGCCTAAAAAATGACTTCATCTGACCGACGTAACTTGCCTACGCCGGCGAATAGTGGGTGCATAGTTATGCTGGACGCATTTGACACTCCCATTGATTTTCGATGCAAATATGCAAATGAGGGAGAAACGCCGATTCATGACCGTACTTACGCCCGACGCATGTTTTAAGCAATTTGCGTAAGGTTTACATCCGGTGTAAAGTTATTCCCCATATTGGAGGTGCAACTCATGCAAAGGTATGGACCAGGGAACGAACGCGTCTAATTTTACGTAGTTTACGTTGTACGTGAATAGGGCTGGGCATAGGTTACGTTCACGACGTGGGCAGTGATTCGATGTATCTTAGCCAGTTGTTTCAACGTGATTGTGAGCATGCGCATCGGGATGCGTCCAAGGTACGACTCATGCGCAGTTCATTTTAAGTACTTGTCTGAAGCTCAGCCCATTATTTGCATGGGGTCACGCTTCATTTAAATGTATCACTCCCACTTCCACCTACTTTGACTTACGCCACGACTATATGCTACGCCGGCGCAACGTTGGGAGCATTTGCTTTGTGAATTACATGCTTCTCTCTGCGTTGCGCCGGCGTAGCGTAAAGAAGATATGCTACGGCGGCATTAAATATGCGCCGATGTATGTGAATCCGGGCCACATAATATAATTGGGTACCGACATTTGTGGGTGTATTTTGTCCAGTTGCCTCTCCTAAGGACTATTTTCCCCTGCTGCGGTGGGCTGGATAATGCTTTGCTGTTTTTTTTTTTTGCCTTGCTCTGGACCAACTGTGCATTTAGGATTGTGTAGATGGGATTGTATGATATTATTTTTATGGTTGGGCTTGTGTCTTTTTTCAACCTAACTATGTAACTATCCTTGATGAAAACCTGCTCTAGAGCACTCTGGAGCTCAGACTGAGATGAAGGTTTATCTTCCAACAGGACAACAACCTTAAGCACACAGCCAAGTTACCAAAGGAGTGGATACAGGACAGACTTTAACCTGTTTGAACATCTGAAAATGGCTGTGCACCGACACTCCCCATCCAACCTGATGGGACTTGAGAGGTCCTGCAAAGAAGAAGAAGGAGAGAAACTGGCAAAAATTGGAGGCTGTAATTGGTGCCAAAGGTGCTTCAACAAAGTATTGAGCAAAGACTGTCAATACTTCAAACAAATATCTTTCTTGTTGTCATTATGGGGAAGTATTTGTAGAATTTTGAGGAACATAATGAATGTAATCTATTTTGAAATTAGGCTGTAATGTAACAAAAAAGTGAAGCGCTGTGAATACTTTCAGGATGCACTGTATACAGTATATGTTAATCAACGTCAATTTAAATGTTCGCAGTTACTTTTATCAAGCATAACCCTTGGGTATGAGCCACTGCTGCGAGTGTAGTAAGAAATATCTGAGCAATAACTAGCTCTTCAAATATTCAGAAGAACTTGCTACCCAATTATTGTTAACCCTACACAATCCAACAAGCGACACCAGAATTTGTCAGATCACTTGCCCTCTTTGGGCCACACATGGTCACCCTATGACAAGGTCAGAACTAAATACCCGATTTGTATTTGAAAAAAAAAAAAAAACCTGCTATCTGATCTGCTATATCATCCTGTGTGTCTGAACACAATGTGCCGTTACAAAATCTCACTGCTTATCCAAAGCTATTATTAAAGTTGTTTTATTCTCTCTTTTGTTCTGTGGTGCTGTTTATCTCTGGATATCCATGCAGATTTTCCCATTCATCATCCAGCACAATCAACTGCCTCACTGTTCATTATTGACTGTGTAGTTTCTCTTCGCTTAGATATTGAGTATGAAATAACAGCTCCCTCAAGAAATGTATTGGCTGCTTCCCAGTAAAGATTCAAACTTTTTTCCTGCTGTGTTATTAATAATTGGACATAACTCCCACTGTTGACAAAAGTAGGATATAAAATCTTTATTCTTCAGCAACGTGGGATTAAAAGGCCCAGAAAGAAAGCTGGTAGATGGAACCGTGACAGCTATAAAAAACGGTGTCTAGAGCAAAGAAGATAACGTATCGAGTGTACAGATAAATAAGCCAAATACTAAATAATCTTATTATCAAAGCATTTTAGAGGGTTATCAATCAGGTAACTCTGTACAGCTATATTATTGAACTTTCAAGATGTGGGTATCTAAAAGTCTGAAATGGTTTCCGCTTCCAGCCAAAAACTTGAAGGCTCCTTCTTATAACTAAAGTTTATGTCTAAACAAAATAAAAGCATATTTTACCTAGTACATTTTTGAAATATAGTACTAAGAAAAAGTTTTAGGCAGATGTGATAAAATTATTTACGTTAAGAATGCTTTTTATCAAATAAAAAAATGAAAAGTAAATGAACAGATGAGAAATCCAAACCAAATCAAGATTTGGTGTGACCTACCCTTTGTCTTCAAACCAACATGAATTCTTCTAGGTACACTTGTACACAGTTTTTGATAGAACTGTCATTAAAGTGGATGTAAACCCGAAAATTTGTATTTTTTTTTTTTGATGTCACAATGTACAGTATAAGATTTCCTATCATCTGCGCCCAGTCTTGCCACACAGAGTTAATCCAGCTCTGAGCAATCCTTATTTATTGTTCAGTGAAATAAAACAGACTTACAGAGAAAAACCTTAGTCCTGTTCCGCTGTCTGTGAATGACAGGTTATTTACATATCTCATGCACTAGCCTGGAGACATGCATTATTTTTTAATTCCCACCCCCCTTTTTTTCTGAAGTCATGTGGTTACTTTTCTGTATTTTGACTGGATGTTAGGGATCATAGCAGAATTCAATGTAAGAAATACATAGGAAAAAATGCAGGTTGAAAAGGGGAGTTTAGAGGTGGGCGGAGAGTCTACTGACATCACACCCACAGAATCTGCAGTTTTTCAGTTCTTACAACAGACAGAGAGGAGACATTTGGCATGTATCCTTACCTGTCAAATGTCTCCTCTCTGTCTGTTGTAAGAACTGAAAAACTGCAGATTCTGTGGGTGGATCTGTTGTCTGGAGCTCTGTGGGTGGAGTTGTGATGTCAGTACTATGGCTGTAGTTTAGAAAGGATGAGAATGGGTTTACATCCACTTTAAGAAGTATCTGCAGTGTAAAGAAAAACAAGGAGTCCTGGAAGGGTTTGTCCCCCACAGAACCCTGATGTCAACATCATGGAGTCTGCCTAACAATGATATGAAGAGACAGAAGGATCTGAGGCAACCTACATCCACAGATGATATGTGGTTCATTCTCCAAGATGATTGGAAAAACCTACCTGCAGAGTTCCTTTAAAAACTGTGTGCAAGTGTACATAGAAAAAATGATGCTGGTTTGAAACCAAAAGGGTGGCCATACTAAATATTGATTTGATTAAAAAATGTCTTCTGTTCGCTCACAAAAAACAACAACACTGTACTTGTACATTTTCTCCATGCTGTAGCTCTAAAAATACTGCCAATAAAAATAAAAGAACCCATTGATCCGGACAAATATCTATTGATCTCCTAACTTCAAGTAGTATGCTATCAAAGCTGCCTCTGCTAAACTAGGGTCCCAAGCAGTGTCCTTAAACCTGCCTATATTTTCCCCTGCTGAACTATAGAACACTCACCCTTCCATAACATAAGGTAAAGATTTTCTGTAGCCCAGCACTTGACAAAGTAGGCAGGAATGACAACACTTCTTGGGATTTCAGGGCAGCAGAGACAGATCACTAGAGGAAGTTAGGCGTCTACTGTATTTTCGTAAAGTTCTTGCAGAGTTTTTTAAAAGGGCAAAACATGGGGAACATGCTTGTATTGCGGAGATGAACTACATTTATTACATACATACATATACATACATATATTAAAAGCTAGGTTAACTTAAAAAAATATGATTCTGGCCAAAATGAGAATCATGATTTTTTTTGCTTAGAATGAAGATCACGATTCTCTCACGGCGTAAAATCTTTTACATTTATACAAAAAAAAAAAAGTTCTAACTTTACTGGCTAGTTTTTTTCCCAAAAAAAATGCATTTAAAAAGACTGCTGCGCAAATACAGTGCATTATAAAATATTGCAACAACCGCCATTTTATTATCTAGGGTCTGTACTAAAAAGTTATATAATCTTTGGGGGTTCTAAGTAATTTTCTAGCAAAAAAAATAATGATTTTAACTTGAAAAGAGCTGTCAGAAAAAGGTTTGGTGTTTAAGTGGTTAAACATTCCTAATTTACATACAGAAGAAGTTTATTCCTTTGAGAGATACAATGTTTTCAAAACTTGGCAGACTGCCCAGACTGACTTTTGGCTGAGAGCAGACAGGAAATTATTTGCATACCAAAGTGCAGAGAGAAAATTCTTTTCATGTCAAAGATCATGAAACCCTGTATCAAGAATTGCAACGGAAAAAGATCGCGATAACGATTCTTGACGATTAATCGTGCAGCTCTACTGGACATATTAAAAGGAAAACTATAATGCCAACAAAAGGAAATAAAATAAGTAAATGTACAGGTCAAAAGTTTTAAGAATGACACAAATATTAACTTTCACAAAGTCTACTGCCTCTGTTCTTATGATGGCAATTTGCATATACTTCAGAATGTTATGAAGTGATTAGAAGAATTGCAATTAATTGAGAAGTCCCTCTTTGCCATGAAAATTAACTTGAATCATATAAAAAAAAACATTTCCACCTTATTTGTGAAGAAGACTTCAGGGTGCCCAAGAAAGTCCAGCAAGTGCAAAGACCGTCTCCTACAGTTGATTCAGCTGTGGGATATGGGCACCACCAGTGGAGAGCTTGCTCAGCAATGGCAGCAGGCAGGTGTGAGTGCATCTGCACGCACAGGGAGGCAAAGACTTTTGGAGGATGGCCTGGTGTCAAGGAGGACAACAGAGAAACCTTTTCAGGGACTCAATGATATTCTGCAAAAGGTACCAGGGCCAATGGCAAAGATCCTGAAATAGAAAGGGTCAACACTGCAAATCTTGACTCTTTGCATGAACATACTGTAATTGTCAATAAAATTCTTTGACACTTATGAAATGCTTGTAATTATACTTCAGTATACCATAGTAACATCTGACAAAAAGATCTAAATACAATGAAGCAGCAGACTTCGTGAAAATTAATATTTGTCTTAGTTAAAAACATTTGACCAAGGCTGTATTTACTACTTAACATTTCACCATATTAAAACCTTACCATGCTTTGCCAGGGTTAGTTCTTATGTTTGTCCAACTATGTGTTTTCTGTGTGTTCTCCATGCATAATACATCGCTTTCAAAACATGTGTACCACCCCAACACAGAGCTGCTTTATGGGTGACCCCCATCTCCTCTACCATTTTAGAGCACTACATCCAAACCAAAACCTCCTTCCTAGCTGAAAAACAAAAAAAATCTATCTGACCACACATCACAAACATTAATTGGTTAAATAAGACGTACCTTATAGTATTATCTGAAGAGCCACTGACCACCAGTCTGTCCCGATACTGTAGACAGGCAATGCCACGCTTGTGACCATTTAATGTACGCACAAATTCACATGTACTCGTGTTCCATACCTGTTGGCAAAGAAACGGATACATTTTTTTTATATACACAGAAATAAACTTACAAAACGTACAAGTATTTTTAAGTCTAAACCTACTCAAAAAAGCAAGTTTCAGCAGACAGCATATACCGTAAGTCTAGCAAGGATGTCAATGCATCACCCCCTGGCTGTGTGCATCTACCTAATCTTCCTTGCTGTGGCCTTTTACGGTTTTGGAATCACTCTTTACCCCCAAAAGGAATAAAATAATATTTTTCTGCTAGAGCAGGGGCCCTCAAAACAGGGAAACGCATGCCCATGTTCTGGGGAGGCAGGTTGGCAAGCTCTGATCGAGAGCAATGGGTTGCCTACCTCGGCACTCCAGAGCATCAAAGTGCATGGAGCCGGTGACAGAACCCGAGGAAGCAGGCGGCCACAGAGGGAGCAGGAGCTGCATAAGCCAATGCTTTCTCTGTAGTGCCAACTCCTGTTCCAGGTGGAGTGAGACAAAGTGCACTTCATGAGGGACTTTTCTAGCAGCCTGGAGTGCAATGGTAGCAGAAGCTGGAAGAGGTAAAGGCCAGCGTATTAAACATCATATACACTGCACTTTTGCAGTGGGCATATTAGCACTTGAAGGGTTATTAGGCTGCTTTCACACTGATCCGAAGGTGCATCTGCGACTTTCTCGTGGGTTAGCTGCACCGAGCTATAGACTGCTATTATATCCTGCAGGTTTGGTGTGCTTTCTGAAAGGGCATTGCAACTCCTGACTGCAGGAGTTTTGGTGTGCTTAAAGAAAGTGCACCACACGCACCAAATGTAATAGAAGTCTATGGCTCAGTGCAGCTAACCAAAAGGGAAAGCCACAGGTGTACTGCACCCACAGTAGAGGTAAACCACAGAGCATTTGTGTGAAAGTAGTCATATAGGGGGCTCAGGATGGTAAGGGCTTGTTTACATTTGAGGTTTGGGGGGCCCAGGGGTAGTCATTAAAATCCCGAAGTTCATTGTGGCCCACGACCAGTTACCAAATCACTTAAGTGCCTCTTAATCTTCAAAAGTTTTCGCACTGCTGTGCTAGTCTCCAAGAGACTAGGCTTTCACACAGCTTAACTCACCTTTGAAACGCTTATTAGATGCTGCTACTGCTGAATCATGCACTCGTTAAAAGGACACCCTAATGGAGGAAACATGCAAAATGGCATTACTTCTCCCATATATGTGAGCTACCTAGTTGGCATGATTATCTCCTGATTTCATTTATTTTCGAAGCAGAGGTCCAAAAAAGGATTCGGCCCCATGAAGATAAGACACACTTAATCAACTTACATTTTCTTTGTCAAGGTGTTTGAAACTATCAGCACCCGAGTCAAATAACCCATTTTAGAAAGAGTAGAGCAAAGACAGTTTATACATTTCTTGCGTATTTATTAGGGGCCCCCTAAATTAAAAATGAATAAATGGCTATGGTTGAAAATTTCTAATTTACATACTCACCTTTCCTCTGACTTCCATTACTGTAGGGAGTGATGGTACCATCATTCTAACAAACTCCTGGAGAATGTAGAGTACCCTAACTCTTAAGAGCTAATGCTCTTGTATAGTGTACCTACTTGTAGGACGTGGGCAACTCAACTTTTCCCAGAATCTTGCCAGAAAGGTGGAGACATTACCCTTGCATAGGATCTCGTCAGTTAATGGGAAAGGCAGGTATATTAATCAACCCTTTTTCGTCCCCCATGTTTTTTTTAGTACAGCATTTTAGAAAGGGGAGAAATACCTAAGGGGACCTTGTTATTTAAACAGGATGAATCTCCCAAGCAGGGACAAAGCCAGCAGGAAAAAAAATAAAAAAAATAAACACAAACTTTCAACACTAACACAGCATTTTGGTTTATATTTCATGCTTAAATTAAACAATCACCACCTCATATTCATGCACCTATAGGAATTGTGTGTGGGGACTTATAAATAAAACTAGTTATAGCAGTTCCTGTCACAAAGAGCTTTAAAATCCTGTCTACACCCCACTAACAGGCGCACATATTTAAACGCAAACTGTTAGGCCGCGTACACACGATCGAATATATCTGCTGAAACTGGTCCGACGGACCGTTTCAGCGGACATATCTGATTCGTGTGTACGGGCTAGCCGAAATGTTTTCCCAGAGGACAAATTTCAAAGCATGCTTTGAAATTTGTCCACCGGAGACATGTCCGTCGGATATGTCTGCTGGTTAGTACACTAACCAGCGGACATAAATCTCCGCGCATAGGTCGAATGGATTCGACGCATGCGTGGAAGTATTTCACTTCCTCGTTTTGGTGACGTGGCGGCGTCAACGTCACCGCCACGTCACCGCGTTCCCTGGCTGAGGGGATTTTCATCCGATGGTGTGTACACACCGCCGGACGAAAATACGGACATGTTTCAGCGGACATGTCCCTCGGTGTGTACGCGGCCTTAGACAGGGCCAATTTGGTTGTTTCGCGGGCTGCTTGGTAAATGTGCTGGGACATCTTTTTGTTTGTTTGCGATGTACATTACCCCTCAATGTGCACCTTGCTGCAAAAGCTAGTTATAGGTTGGGGTGGTTGCCTTTTTATTGCACAGCTGGATGAATTGGGTGCAAGGGCAGACTGGATGCCTTCACTGCCATTGTGCAATTTCTGGGCGTCATGGGCATCCCTGTACCTTTAAGGAGAGGTGGGCTTCCTCCAGGCACACCTGCCCTTAACCTATCCTTTGACATACAGTATGTGCTTTTTACTAGGGAGGCTCTGAAAATGTTAGCGTTATGACTGCAGTATATACAAAGAGGTCCCTTGACATGGGCACTGCGGCTTGTGCATGTACAGTATTTGCAAATGTGTGCAAACAAAACCCTCTGTTTTTAACACAAACTGTTAGACAGCGCCTTCCTGCAAAGGATATAGAGAAATGGGTTTGTGGCGCAGGATCAACTCAAGCATACAACCTAAACTGAAGTCAACATAAGAGGAAAGTCACTATGGGTCCATATAGTGAAAAAGGATTCATATGATATCCGAACAGTCCAGTTTCAAAAATATGATGAGTAGGAAAGGGGGACTTAGCGGCAACACCTGAAGCAGAAGTGAGCCTCTTGAGGAATCAGGAAACACAGAAAAAAGATGCGCCAATCTAAGTGCAGTATGACAGCATTTATTAATTAAGTAAAAGACAATAAAGTTACTACTCACAAACATGGAGTAATAAGGGCCTTGATGTAGCTATAAGTCCGGGGTCATGATTATAGTTCTCCGAAAAAGAATCCTCGTCCAGGGCTATAAGCCGCAAATGTTGTACAGACGCAGAGACCAGGAAGAACCATCTGATGCGGCGTGCGTTCCACCGTGGAACGCACGCCGCATCAGATGGTTCTTCCTGGTCTCTACGTCTGTACAACAACATTTGCGGCTTATAGCCCTGGACGAGGATTCTTTTCAGAGAACTATAATGGTGACCCCAGACTTATAGCTACATCAAGGCCCTTATTACTCCATGTTTGTGAGTAGTTACTTTATTGTCTTTTACTTATCATTTAATAAATGCTGACATACTGCACTTAGATTGGCGCATCTTTTTCTTGTGTTTCCTGATTCCTGCAAAGGATAGTATCAGGTTAGGGTGGTTGCCATTTTGTTTGTACATGCACACGAAGAGCCAAAAAAAAAAAAAACTTCTAGCATTTTTGGTTTGTGATGGAATGAGAAGACAGGGAGGAAAATTCAAAGATGAGGAAACATACAGCCTGCTTGCAAAAAAAAAACATTTGTAAAGAAAAAACATTTAGGAAATATCACCTACCTTAATAGTTCTGTCACCAGAGGCAGAGACAATGTACTTGTCATCAAAGTCCACCACATTCACTGCAGCTCTATGGCCCACAAGAACCCTTCTTAAAGTGATATCTGTTGCAGAGGCCATGTCCCATACTGCAATAGAGCGATCTTTGGAGCAGGTGACCATCATACCGTTATTAAACCGCAAATGCAGCACAGCCTCGCAGTGGTGAATTAATGTATTCAGCATCTCTCCTGTGTTTACATCCCAAACCCTGCAATGGAAAGAATCATGAAGGGTTAGAAATGCAATGCAAAAATTAAAGACACTCTGTACGCTTGAAAAAAAAACTTCCATTTTCTGAAATTTATTATGCGTTTTATATCATAACATAATTAAAACCCCTGCTAGATTTTGTTTGGTGTCTGTTGGGGATATTTTCCTTCACTTCCTGTTCTGGAGTTAGAAGAGCCGAGAATAAATCAATTCAAAGTGAAGGGAAGTATGTTCTTTACTCTAGGACAAGTGTTCTTAAGGAAATATTTTCTTTTACCTCAATGGTCACCTAGACAAATAATGAGGGTGAATTTCACCAACAGGAACACTAAGGGCAGTAAAAAAATGGCAGACCATCTCCTCCCCGCTCCCGAACTAGAAAAAAAAATATGGCTATAGATGGACTTTATGCTACTGCTCATCGTGTAATTGAATTAATTCATAGCATTTCTATAGTGAAATATAAGAATTCAGGTGCTACAGTCCCAAATAAGGAACTAGCACACAATATATAAAAATGTACGTTTAATGCAAACCAGAAAAATTGCACAAGACAATCAATAAAATCAGCCAATGTGGTTATTCATACATTTGAGTGAATGGGCTACCCTCAATACCAAACAGGGAGGTTTCAATATCTCAAATAAATGTTTCAGAATGAAACTCCTTCTTTAGCCGAGACCTCTCTCCTGAGGAAGGGGCTTTGCCCCGAAACATTCACCATGGCTCCCCTTCCTAGTATTAAAATAAATTTGATATACCCCACTGGCACCATTTACTGAATGTTTCTCTGATCTATAGCATATTTTGTACAGCGTTGTTCCAATGCTGGGTTGCTGGAAATGCACATTTTCATATTTTGCATGCTAGTCCTGTGCTTCTCATTCTTTCCATTCTCATCAGATAAACACAATATAGTTAAAGGTTTGTGGACACCTGACCATCACACCTGCACTACATGGGCATGTGAACACCCATTTTTGAGTTTAGGCGTTTCCAGTATAGGGTACTAATAATGCTACAGTAGTCATTTTAGACAACTGTACTATTCCAACTTTGTTGGATACAGTTTGAGGAGGGCCATTTTTGTGTTCATACTGATGACTGTTCCACTGTGCACAAAATCAGGTCCTTAAAGATATGGTTTAAGTTTGGTCTGAAGAAACGTAAGTGGCCGTAAGCAGCCCTGACCTCAACTCTACTGAACACCCTTGGGATGAATGGGATGAAAATTGTGAGCCAGATCTTCTTAATTAACATCAGTACCTGACCTTTTAAATAGCTGAATGGACTCAAATCCCCACAGGCACACTCCAAATCACTGTGGAAAGTCTTCCCATAAGGCCTGGTGCACATTAGTGCAACTGTAATTTCTTCCAATCTCCAATATGATTACGTAGTGCAAGTGCAGTACGACTTGGCACATTTTTAAGTGCTTTTGACACGATTTTCATACTGCGATTTCTGGAGGCGGAAAATAGTTGTTGGGCGTGCTGCAAACTCATCAAAAACACACAGAGATGAGTTTCCATTGAAGTCTATGGGCCACAAAATCACACCGCATTGCACCAAATTAGCACAGGACCCTTCCCCAAAATAACAAAGTTGTGATTCTGCGTGATCCAAATTGCACAAGGCCCTAATGCCCTTAGTATTAGAATGGCATGTCCAACAAGCCCATATAAGTGTGATGGTCCAGTGCCACAAACGTTTTGCTATATAGTTTATACTAAACCAGGAGACAGCAGCACAAAAGGACACATCATGCTGATAGCAATAAAGATCCCTTGTGCCGATTTTTTTAAATGTACATTTTTAATTAAACTTTAAACAGCGCAGTCATAATAGCAAAGCAGTATATGGATAGCTAAATACAATAATAAGCACATTTAGCTCTAACTATTACAATAGAGGAGGGCAACAAAGAAAGCCAGTATCAAAAACAGTCTGAAAAAAATGTGTCTACCTCGGTCCCTACAGCCGTGGACAAAAGTTTGGAGAAGTTTTGAGAATGACACAAATAGTAGTTTTCACATAGCCTGCTGCTTAAGTGTTTTTAGATATTTTTGTCAGATGTTATTATGGTATACTGAAGTAGAATTAAGTTTGTTTTCATGGCAAAGAGGGACATTCTGGCCATCAAATTGCCATCATGAAAACTGAGGCAGCAGACTTTGTGAAAATTTATATTTGGGTCATTCTCAAAACTTGTGTTCACGGCTGTGCACCAATCCATGCTGACAGCATAGTCTACACAAAGCACAACAAGGCAGCTTATATTGCTTTATGGGAGCCTGGTTCAGACCTTCCAAACAATGCTCAAGAGGAATCATCCTATTTTTCTAGAAGTCTAAAACTTGCCTGATTGTTGGTTACATAAAGAGTAAAGGCTTTATGACTGCAACAGCTGTAGGGTTTCTACATTTGCACTGGGTTTGTTATATGGCCAGTTTAAATGCAAGTAGTGCTTAGTGGACTTATTCTTTAAATATTTTATGCCATGAAGTGTAGCAGAAGACAGCCCGAATGTATAGTTAATCCATTTATCCAAGGCCTGGAATAATCCACTCTTACTCTGACACACAAGTCTATATGAAAATTGGCTTTGTAACCTTCTGAAATGCGGCAGACATAATGTATTATGGGACAAGTGCATGGGTTTGTGGACGGTTCTTAAAATATGAAGAAAAACAGATTACTCACTATAGCTTATTGCTTTTGTGTCACTTATTTGAAATTTACTAGAAATCCACATTTTAAATTCAAAGAGCAGGCGGATTATTACGGGGAAATGTCTAAAGCTTATTCTGCTGACTAGTCATTTTTTCAGCAATCACACATCAGAAAGGCATTTCATCAAGAATAATGCCTATGTATTACATTACAGCTTTCCCAGAATAAACCACGCTGCATAATAACAACCAATTAGTTTCAAATCCCATTTGAAGGTAAACTCTAGACAAACGTAAACATTTTGCCTGTTTATCTGCTGACTGTCTCCAGTTTCATACAGGCTTTCATCTATTGTACCTGGTTGCCATATAGCTGCCTGTTTCCTTATTGTTTAAATGGCCATACAAATTTTTTGGTTTTGTACAGTTTGTACATAGAGCACTGAAATGTGACAAGAAACTGAATTTGCATCGCATTAGGACCAAACTCACGCAGAACCCTTTTTATTTGTCCACACCAAAGTCAGATGGCATCGGTGTGAACACCCATGCGATCCGATTCCTGTCCGAATTCACAGTAAGCAACTGCGTTATGCGAACCGATCTGGGGGTGTCATCAACTTTGTATTGACACTCACAGCGGTTTGCATAGGATAGTGTGAACTGTCTGTGAGTTGTATGCGATGTAGGGACCGACACTAGAATCTAGCTAGTTTGCGCATTGCAGAAGTGTGAACTTGCACTTCGTGTCACTGATTAATATCAAGTATGTAGATCAGGAGTTCCGATTTCATATTGACTCCTGGTCTGCATGATTGTTCTGGGTCTGTGACTGGAAAACAGAGGCTGCCAGGTCAACTATAACAGCCTTCATGTTTCGGTTGACCAAAAAAAAAAAAACTAAGCACCATTTATATCCAATATCAAATACTGCCCCCATCACTGAACCCCAGGCTTAATATTTTTTTTATTTATTTCATACATGAGCCATAATGTTACTTGTGTAGATTGGGACACACACACCTTTCAATTGTTCTCCTTTCACCCTAACATTTCGCTTGCTACGTGGATCACTCACTCCCATTCTACTAATTTCCTTTCATTTCAGATTGCACAGCATGCTCTGGAAAATGAATGATTAGATTTGGCTGTAAAGCCCAATTGAAGCCTTGTAACTTTTTATCACTGTATACTATAGTCCTGTACCTTGGCATACCATGGCTTGTGACCGATTTTTGCCTGGAAGTGCCTTGGAACCAGGCCCGCCACCAGGAGAGGTACAGGCAGTACACCTGTAAGGGGCCCGGATGGCCACCCCCCTTTTTTTTGTTAATTTTTTTGTATGGTGCCCGGTGGTCACCAAGGTTTTTTTTCATATATATTTTGTTTTATTAAAGGGCCCAGAGGTCCCCAGAGGCCCGGATGGCTACCCCCCCTTATATATATATATATATATATATATATATATATATATATATATATATATATATATATATATATTATATATATACAGTACAGACCAAAAGTTTGGACACACCTTCTCATTCCAAGAGTTTTCTTTATTTTCATGACTATGAAAATTGTAGATTCACACTGAAGGCATCACAACTATGAATTCACACATTAACACATGTGGAATTATATACATAACAAAAAAGTGTGAAACAACTGAAAATTTTGGTCATATTCTAGGTTCTTCAAAGTAGCCACCTCTTGCAACAGACACATCTCTAGAACAACTGTTAAGAGGAGACTGTGTGAATCAGGCCTTCATGGTAGAATATCTGCTAGGAAACCACTACTAAAGAAAGGCAACAAGCAGAAGAGACTTGTTTGGGCTAAAGAACACAAGGAATAGACATTAGACCAACCACCGTGTCTTTGTGCGACGCAGAAAAGGTGAACGGATGGACTCTACATGCCTGGTTCCCACTGTGAAGCATGGAGGAGGAGGTGTGATGGTGTGGGGGTGCTTTGCTGGTGACACTGTTGGAGATTTATTCAAAATTGAAGGCATACTGAACCAGCATGGCTACCACAGCATCTTGCAGCGGCATGCTATTCCATCCGGTTTGCGTTTAGTTGGACTATAATTTATTTTTCAACAGGACAATGACCCCAAACACACCTCCAGGCTGTGTAAGGGCTATTTGACCAATGAGAGTGATGGGGTGCTGTGCCAGATGACCTGGCCTCCACAGTCACCGGACCTGAACCCAATTGAGATGGTTTGGGGTGAGCTGGACCGCAGAGTGAAGGCAAAGGGGCCAACAACTGCTAAGCATCTCTGGGAACTCCTTCAAGACTGTTGGAAGACCATTTCAGGTGACTACCTCTGGAAGCTCATCAAGAGAATACCAAGAGTGTGCAAAGCAGTAATCAAAGCAAAAGGTGGCTACTTTGAAGAACCTAGAATATGACATATTTTCAGTTGTTTCACACTTTTTTGTTATGTATATAATTCCACATGTGTTAATTCATAGTTTTGATGCCTTGGAAACTCTTGGAATGAGAAGGTGTGTTCAAACTTTTGGTCTGTACTATATATATATATTTTTTATTAAAGGGCCCATAGGTCCCCAGATGCCAACCCACTCTTGTTTTATAATTTTGTTATACATATATTTTTTTTTCTTTATATTAAAGGGCCCAGAGGTCCAAAGAGGCCCAGATGGATACCCCCCTTTTTTGTAATTAAATATATATATATTTTTGTAAGGGGCCCAGAGGCAGCCCCCCGATTCTCAATTTGAGGAGGCAGCATCCCCCCTCCCCCCGGTTCTCTGCTCCAAGGGGCCCAAGCCTGAAGCTGCGTGAACCCCCGTACACACGTACGAGAACCTCGACGGGCGGAACACATCGTTCCGCCCGTCGAGGTTCTCACCGGCCGTCGAAATCGGCAACCCGCCCGTCTGGAATGGCAACCAGCCATTCATCCCGACGGGCTGTCGAGCAAATAGAGAGCCTGCTCTTTATTCGCTCGACGGGATTCCCGACGGGCGGGGCGAGCCAGGAGCGTACACACGGCCGAGGTTCTCGCTGGAATGCAGCTCCCAGCGAGGTTCTCGCTGGTTTCTAGCGAGAACCTCGGTCGTGTGTACGCCGCCTAAGGGGCCCCATAATTCCTGATGACGGCCCTGCTTGGAACATGGAGGTAAGACCAGGCATTTTTAGTACAGCATCATCTTGACTCCATATGTATACAGATGGGTTTTGAATAAAATTTTTGGGTAATACTAAACTGACCCTTTCTGCGTGCCAATTTCCATATTCTAATGATAATCTACTATACAAACTACCTGGCCTCCATGTTCTAGTTAATGGCCTTTCTTTACCTTATTTTCAGCACATCCAAGACTGGACTATTAGTAACTTTGTCCTTCATTAACACCTGTACATCCAAGCACTCCGTTACATTGATTAGTAATTCCCTCAATTTCACGACACCAAAAATCACACTGGTGTTTTATTTTTAGCAATTTTTACAATAAGGTTATTTTTGCATCTGTGGGTGCAGGTGAACACTTCAAGGACTTTCCAAAGTTATATTTAAAGAAAACTTTAAAGACAGTAATAAAGCATGATACGTGGTGTTCTAGAAACAACAAATATATATGTATACTAACATTTGACAGTAGAATAAAGGTCAAAGAAAGAAATAAAACCAATTCATCTTTTCAGCATGGTCTTTTTTGAACTATAAAATGAGTTGGACAATTTGTACACATTTGGCCTTCTGCAGTTTAAAAACATCTCCAAGATACAAATAAGCAATGTGACAAAAAAGGATGTGTTTACAGAAAAATAAGCTCTATAGCTGGGATTAAAAGCTTTTAGATAAAAAAAAAGAGGAAGTATTACATCTGGAAAAAGATACCCTATATCCAGACACCTAAATCTTCAGTTTGGTACCCTTTTTTATGAATCAAAGGGGTTGTAAAGGATTTTTTTTTCCCTAAATAGCTTCCATTTTTGATTTACCATGCTCATTTTTTGTGTGCATTGCTTTATAAAATAAATATGCATACTTTTTCTCAACTGAATGCAACCCATTCATCCAGGTCTATGAATGCAGCACATACTAGGCAAATGACAGTGACATATGAACTTGTATGCTATATATTAGGGTTGCACCAATACCAGTATCAGAGCAGATACTAAGCATTTGCACAAGTATGGGTTACACGTGCAAATGCACAGAAACCTGAAACTGATACTTTCAGGCTCGCTTCTTTGAGCTGTCAATGGGTCTCTCTCACTGACTGCTAAAACGTAAAAAAACAAAAAACACAAACAGCAATTATCGGTTGTTAAGGAGCAGGACCGCCACGTCCTTAACAACTGATGACTCGTTCAGCTGTCAGTGGGATTCCCCTGTTGACAGCTGAAGTGTTAAATAAGTCCGGTAAGTGGAGCTGTAAAAAAAAAAAAAAAAACAGCTGGGAAATGTTTATCAACAACATTGCTCAGCCGCTGAAACACTTAAATAAAAAGGAACATGGTTTCTTTTTGTATCTTTGTTTGTATCTTTGTTTCTTCATCTACAGATCAAAGTAATTTAAAGCAACCTGTCAAGTAAAAACATTAAAACATTTTTTTTTGTGTTTTTTATTAAATGTTCCTCTGTTTAACCCCTTATTCACCTCCCTATTCTGCTCTAATTATTATTATTATTTTTACTTCTATTTTCTAAAACAATTAACAAGTAAAACGTTATGTTGTTTACTTTGTTTGTTAATAATTTTACACCTTTAACACATATTGGACTTTTTTTAACCTCGCCTACTGTGCATATTTACAGGTTTCACATTGAAAAAGCACACAATTTAAAAATAAATCAATGCATTTCATTTGTAAATAACTTGTCATTGCTTTGTACCATTGCTGGCAGCTGAAACAAAACAGTTGCTATAGATATCGGCGAGTATCGGTACTCGTACTCATTGTATCAGTGCATTCCTACTATATATGCCAAACCTACTTTTTGCTCCATACCAGGCATTACTCTAGCAGTATACAAGGGCAGGTGGATTGCGTCTGCACTCCGCTTTAGTGATAGTGCTGCATGGGAGGTGGTGGACACTTCTTTATGGC
Organism: Rana kukunoris; assembly: GCA_029574335.1. Taxonomy (NCBI): domain Eukaryota; kingdom Metazoa; phylum Chordata; class Amphibia; order Anura; family Ranidae; genus Rana; species Rana kukunoris. Next base: position 67,462,399 of record CM056056.1, on the reverse strand, counting down.
TTTTGGTTTAGCAGGCTTTCAGTGCACACTGACTGGCATACTCCTTACAGGAATTAACTAACCTTCATGGCATGCAGCGTGATTTTCCTTCAACCTGCTGTGAATGGAAATCAACTCAAATGGAACAAAACTACCTACAGATTACCAATATAACTGATAAAATAAAGACTTGGAAGGTTTCAGGCCTCGTACACACGAGGCAATAGATTTGTTCAAAACGGTCTGTCCGACCGATTTGAACAAATCTGTCTGTTTGGATTTTGGTTTGCTCGCGTGTACACACGAGCAAACCAAAATCCCCGCCAGCAGACGGCGCGCTGACGTGTCGGTGACGTTGACGCCGCCACGTCACCGCACCAGGAAGTAAAACACTTCCGCGCATGCGCCGAATCCATTCGGCGCCGGTGCGAGACGACATGTCTGCTGGTAAGTGTACTAACCAGCAGACATGTCGGGCGGACGGGTTCCCAACCGATAGATTTCAAAGCATGCTTTGAAATCTGTCGGGTGGCCAAATCCGTCGGCTCGCCCGTACACACGATCGAATCTGTATGCTGGGATGGTCTAGCAGACCGTTTCCAGCAGACAGATTTGATCGTGTGTACGCGGCCTTAGAGTTAGGTAGGCAAGTAGACAAGCCATATGGTCTTTAATACAGTCCATGGAGAAACTAGCAGAAGCATGTACGTCCAATTTATTAGGCTATAACATGTTATCTGTCATCTACTGACAGATATTTCTAGTCATGTAGCTCTTGTTGCTGAAATGTGCCAAAGTGGTAAGGGAGGCTTACAAGTTCCAGTTTAGGCAGCACAACAGTGCCAAGTATGCTCACTGAACACTACCAGCAATATAAAGGATTAATAGAGCTCTTCATAGATCTGCAGCAGACACAAACATTAGCACACTGCAGTGCACATATATTAGCACAAAGATAACATTAAAACCCCATACCCACTACAATAATACACATTTTAAACGCACTTTACTGTAATGCACGTGAAAGCAAGGCACATGCGCTGAATATCATCCTAACACACTGTACAGTGCCTGCAAATGAAAAGTAGCAGACACACCATGTAAATGAACATAATATGAACAGTCCAAAAGTCTGATATAAATAGTATATAAAAACTTATCACAATATCAGGAAAAAGTCCATCCACCAAGATGAATGAAATCTGCAGACCCCCTGGAGTCACCCACAGCAGCATGAATAATGGTGTGAGAAAACTCTAAGCAATCTTGTGCCCTTCACCATAAATGAGCCTCTTACCAGATACTATGGATCGTCAGTAACAGAGATCATTATAGCATGTGACAGGACAAATGGCTTTCGGTACCCTGTAATAGTCCTCTTCTGACAACCAAACTGACCAGATCCAAGGTAACAGACCCTGGCAGGCCGTTTACATTAACCACACTGGATTAAGAAAACAGATGCCACACAGACGTTTTCACACTAAGCATATAAAAGCAGAACACATGCACATAGATGCCTTGCCGGCAAGCCTCCTTCATGGGTGTGATGACGTCACAAGTTCAGAGGAATGAGATCATGCCACTTGACATGCATCCGTTACATTGGAGCTGCCCAGTTTGCTTGTTGGATGAAGACCATCACAGGATAACTAGAGGCATTTGTCATGTCATATGCTATAATGATCTCTGTTACTGGAGATCCATAGTATCTGGCAAGAGGCTCATTTGTGGTGGAGGGCACAAGATAGCTTGGAGTATTTTCTCACACCATTTTTCACGCTGCTGTGGGTGACTCCCACATCTGTTTGATAAGTGCAAAAGGTAACTGTTGATTTTGGCAGAAATCTTGTGAGCTTACCTTATGCAAAAGGAAGGAATAGTAGTTGTGGCGCTATTCTATTGGATCCCTATTAGATGAAGGTACTTATAATGACAATGTGCTTCACTAAAGTGTGTTGATGAGAATGAATTCAATATATGCAAATATATTAAAATATTTAAAGAGAAAATTGAATGCGTGCTTATGCAAACTTGTGCGAAGCAATATTTGCAATTTGTCAAAAACAATAATCACAATTGCATAGTGCGTGAATTATCAACTAGTGCAAAAAAAAAAAAATACATTAGACAACTTGTGCAATCATTTAAAAGTCCATTCTGGCAAGTAAACAAATCCAGGATTTGCCCACAGGTGCTGGGTGATCAAGTACGTGCTTGGTGCCCAGTAAAAAATTAACACTTCTCTGACGTCATCTGACGCTCCAGATGATGTCAACAGACGAAACCGATAGCGCTGAGATAGTGGAACGCCACAACACTTCCGGACGGCAGATAACAATTGCCAGCAGTATATGTCTTATTAATTTTGCCTAAATGTGAGTACCCATTTTACAGTTATAGCAATAAACAGTTTTTAAAATTATAAAACACTATCTGGGGCTCTTTTCTCCTGTACATGAGAACAATACCAGCAGTGCAAGAGGACGAGAGGTCGCCAGAGTGCTACACGGTGTCATACCCCAAGAGGGGGTGGAAATTCCGGTGAGTGAGCGGGCTTTGAAGGAGCACGGATTGCTGTGACCACCTACTGAAAGAGAAGTGTTACTGTCACTGGGCACCAAGCACGTACTTAATCACCAAGCACCTGTGGGCAAATCCTGGATTTGTTTACTTGCCAGAATGGACTTTCAAATGATTGCACAAGTTGTCTAATGCACTTTTTTTGCACTAGTTGATACGCACTATGCAATTGTGATTATTTTTTTTAACTTTTGATATATTGCACATATTGATTCACACAAGTTTGCATAAGCACACATGCACTTTTCTCTTTTAATATATTTGCATATATTTAATTAATTTTCATCAACACACTTTAGTCAAGCACATTGTCATTATAAGTACCTTCATCCAATAGGGATCCAATAGAATAGCGCCACACCCACTATTCCTTCCTTTTACTCCACGCAGGTGCAAGTATCATGTGGAGGCTGCAGTTTTATGGATTCCCCTTGAGGCATGCATACCCATGCATAACCTCTGCTAGCATTGGCACTGTTAATTCCATTGTGCGGATTCATACACACCAACGGCTTACCTTGTGCGCTTATAACTTCCTGCTCTTTATGTTTTTGGTAAATGTCTTCTACGATCCATATGTACACCCTGCTCTGCCTGATTATCTGATACTGCTTTATGTTTTGGCAATATCCTCTGCTGCCATATCTTTAAACGTATATATTTAATGCTAGCTCTATAACAAATGCACAGCATTAGCAACACAACTGGTGATCGATTCTCTCACTCCATTTGGCTTGAGTGATCAAGAGACTCAATTACCTTTTATGACCCTAGCCTCTGTGTCTGGTCTGGTACAGTACTGTCCATCTCTCCTCCCATATTGATGTGTCTCAAATCAGACCCTATATTGATCAATTGAGAAATGCTTGCCTACTCAATCTCCCTTTAAAGGATCACTAAAGGATTTTTTTTTTTTTTTTAGCTAAAAAGCTTCCTTTACCTTACTGCAGTCTTGGTTTCATGTCCTCATTGATAGTTTTTGCTTTGGAGTTGCTGTAATTCTGCTCTGATCTCCACACTTCCTGCTTATGCTTATGCTTATGAAAAATCTCATGGCAGCTTTTCACTGTGGTCCAAGCTGTCATTACTATGTGTCTAAAACTCCTCAGAATCAATCAGATTCATTTTAAAAACAAAACACTGCCCTGTATTTGTTTGTTTTTGTTCTGTGTGTCTCTTTACATCACAGAAATATGAAACCAGTTTAAAAGTGAAACTAAACTGGCAATCATTTTTAAAAGGAATCAGTTAGCTATTATGTCTCTATACCCTGTAAACAGTCATTTCATAAAAAAAAAAAATGTTTTCCTTTAGTGACCCTTTAAATTTAAAGCGGCTTATGGGGAGCAGGATAACTAAAGCTGTATGAAGATACAAGAACTCTGCTTCACTCTGGAAAGACAGCAAGAAAACCAGCATGACAATTTATTTGAAGTCAGATTCCCACTCTCTATCCACTAACATGCTCCTTCTCACATTCTCACATCAGTGTCTTCCATCCTCAAATTATCCTTACACTACCCCTCCTCTCTACCACACAGCATACACATTACCCTCACTCCTACCCTCTCTCTACTACTGCACCCATCACCTCCTGCAGTTGCTGAACTCACATACTGACCTAGTCTCAGGGGACATTTCTCCCAATCTTGGTCCATTTTCTAACTGCAAACCACATATCTGGCATCCCTTCTCCTCTGGCAACAGCCCCAATCCACATGGTTTAATTTCTACCCCCCTGCTTCCTAAAACCAGCCCCCCAATCTCATGCACAGTTCGGAATGCCCACTCCATCCATAACAGAAACCTGGCTTCAAGATCTCTGCTTCTCTCAAGACCTGCTACTCTCAAGCTCCCTGGTCTCCTTCTTCCATGCTTATCTCCAGGATATCTCCAGAGCCTCTCCCATCCTCTGGAACTCTCTACCTCAACCTATCCGGCTGTCTCCTACTCTAGCTGCCTTCAGGCAATCCCTGGAAACTAATTTCTTGAGGGAAGCTTATCACATTTCTAGCTAATATTTTACCACTTCCACCAGCTCAATCCCCACAGCTACGACCTTTTGTACTACCTGTCCCACCCTATTAGATTGTAAACTCTTCTGAGCAGGGCTCTTTTAATCCTCTTGTATTGTAACTGTATGGTCTTCCTATTGTAAAGTGCAGCGTAAACTGTGGGCGCTATATAAATCCTGTATAAAAATAATAATAATGAGATTAGGATGGGTGTAGGAGATAGAGAGGTCTGTGCTCTTTGTAAACTGATCAGAAATGAAAGAGGAAAGTAGGGGTACACTATATTTCTAGAAAATCAGCAGTTTTTTTTTCTTGTCTTGACATACACATTAAAAATAGAGATATTCTGCATTTAATTAACTATTAATATTCGTGTTGCTGTCCCTTTAAAATATCTGTAAAAGAACTGGAAGACAAAACGCCATCTCCATACGTTTATTGCTGCCATTACCATTAAAAGTCTCACGCTGCATCTTCAGTAAACCAACAGCTAGAAACTACAGGGAAACTCACAATGCCTCTTCCACCTTACTGCTTTTTATTACATAGGCTCTTATCTCCTTAAACTCATTGCAAAAGGCTAAGGAGTGAATGTAAAAAGACTAATTAATGAAAAAAGACCCCACGCTGCCCAGGGGAAGGACACGTGACATACACAATTATTCCACCCAAATTGTCATATACAGCAAGGTAATTTAATAAGTCCTTTGCTAATAACTATTACTTTGTGTAAACATACAACCTTTAAAATAAAAAAAGCTTCATTGTCCTTTTTTTGTTGGAAAAAACAAGTATTCAATCCAGAACCTTTTTGTTTTTGTTGATTTTTTTTTAGAAGAATAGATGTATGAAAGTGTGAATTTCTTATACATAAATAGGAATATATACATATTATTGGCAATTAAAAAAAAATATTCTGAGACTTAAAAAATGTAAATGACCTAAACCCACATCTTATAGCATAATGCATTTTTTTTCTTTTACTTTAGATACAGGATGCCTCTATAAAACAGATTGTACTACAGCCTGGTGGTATTTTACAGCTGGAAAGCCTGGCACTAGCAAATTACTTAGACACCATGGCCAGATCAAACCACTTGACAAAAATTAATGCTCGTAACAGTATAAAAGAAAGGGTGAGGAGAAGGGGTGTGAACATCAAAGTACAACAGATGTTATGCAATTAGATGCTGTGGCACACCCTTCCTGGATTCAAGTGGATAAATATGAAGTGTTAAAAATAATATTTCATATTTAAGAGCCAATAGGAAAATATATGCTTAAAAAATTTTCTTTCTTCAAACATGATGATCAACCAGAAAAATGAATACTATTCGTTCCCTTTGAGGTTAAAAAGAAAAACAATTTTAAACGACCTTAGCTACATTGCTTGGTAGCTGAAGGCTATAAGTGGCTTATGAACCACAGATTGTGAAACCTTAAGCTACTGGGCCCATTTGGGTGTGGCTTATGCATACACTTACTCTCCAAGATAACACTTTTTTGTTCTCCACTGGCTATATCACTTTGGCGTTAGACTAAAAGTCTGTCAATTTTCTTTGTTAAGTTTCTATCATGTTCACCCCACAGAAGTCTATAACAAAATTATTTTGAAGGGATTTTAATTATTGTGGGTATCTCTCTAGTAAAAAAAAGTCAGTGAATGTCTACTAAACTCTTACTTCTTATAGGGAGAACCTGTCAATATCAGAGAAGACTATGGTTAAATTTAGAGCACAACAATCTAGATATCTAGTCCAGAATCCCCCTTGCACACATATCTATATTTTTATGGCCTCCAAGTAGTGGTCCCAGCATCCATAAAAAAAAAAAAAAAAGATTGTGAAGCAGTGACTTCTTGAAAAGCAAGGGTTTCTGTCATGAGACCCATGCCTATTGCCAAAGACAAGTCTACTCCACAGAAAGGACAAAACGGTGTACGATGCTCAACCCATGGCCCACAAATCCGTCTGATGTGGCCTGCAATCTCAAACCTATAGCAAACAGCACAGCCTCCTTTGGGTGCACACTGTTCTACTGAATGACTGCCGGTCCTCCATAACCCCAGTAGAGGTCATACACAAGGCGCTTATACAACTGGCTCGCCACTCTTCTCTTTCTTTCCTAACACAAAACACAGGGAGAAAAGCCTTTAGCCAAGGGATTACATCTAGTGGCTTCTGAAGGTGGATTCTGACAGTTGTGTGATAAGCTTGGTGACATTCCAGAGGCATACGAGTGCATTATGTGTAATTTTATCTTTGCCTCCTAAAGAAGTTTATTGCACTACTAGGGCACGCGCTTCCCTGCTCTGTTTTTATTTGTTTAGGTGGTCCACAGTCCTTGTTCTGGCTGCACCACTGGTTTGGAGCTTTATTTAGCTGGTCACTCCAGAGTGCAAGTGGGAATAATAGGTGATCTGGTTAATAAAATTTAAAAAAATTGAGATTTTTGTGATCGTGATCAAACAATGGGTAAACATCCAGCAGGATTGGTCCCACGGAAAATATTGATAATGATTGTCGTTTAAAATCTTCACTAAGCTATTCAAATAAAAAATAAGAAATTCTGACACATTTCATTTCATTGTGGCACGTGACTGGTTACCAAATATCTTAAGTGGCCCCAGCTCTTCAAAAGGTTAAGCACCCCTGGTGTAGGGGACATATGATGATGTTGAATTTTTGCTTACATGCTTTTACTGCTGGGAGTATACAACAAAAAAGGTCAGTCGCAATGCCATACTATTGTTTTTCCACTTTTTGTGCTCACATTTCAAACACACATCATCACAAAAAGCACCATCTTCCCACCATTCTGAAGCTAGCGTCACAATTGGGCGATTGATGGTTGACCCTATTTTATCAGACATACCTTACTCTTCTAGGAATACATACCTGACTGTGGAGTCAGAAGAGCCAGTAATGATAACTCGCTCATCATATTGCAGGCACAGAACAGACCCTGTATGTCCCGTCAGCACTCGTTTACACTCCAAAGTATTTTTATCCCATATCTAGTTAAATACAAAGACCATATGCAGGTCAGTAAAAAAAACATCAAATTGGGCAACATTTACAAACAACAACAGAAAAAAGCTGAAAGGGATTTATGACCGATAGCTGAGCAACACGGCATTGGGAATAAAGGGAAGCTACATAGGTATTTGGGTTTACATTTGTTTCACTAGATATAGAAAATCCTTATTTTACAAATAAATATTTATTATAGGATGTTTATGAGACCTGGGATTCACAGATCTTAATAAGCGTTCTAAAGAATAAGTGGTTTCCTTTCAGACTCTCTGAAAGGGAAGGGGTGGTTAACCAATTGTCCGACTAATTGAGCTGTATGTATACGCTTGAGCTAATAAAACCTGTAAACAAGATTTTTTTCAAATCTGTAAAAGGAATTTTTAAACAAAGCAGCTAAGAATAGACAGGTTAACGTGGAAAGTAGACTAGTGTTCCAGATCGTTGCTGGATGTGTAAACATTAAATAGTTTTACATAATGCAAATACATTTCTATTTCTGCTAATAATAAAAAAATAAATGCAATTATTATATACACTCTTTAAGTAACACATACTGTCTCAGTATGTCGCTTAATTTCCTCCACATGTACATTCTTCTACAAAAAAGCATTTTAAGTAATACTTACGTTATATAGCAGCCAAAAGTTAAACAATTCTTATAGGACAAATAACATTCATACAAACATGTGCACACTGTAAATTCTTTTAAACTAGGATCTGTAGTAAACCAGGATTACTGTAGGATCCCAAGAGACACCTTACAATACAAGTGTCATGCCAAGCACTGAACCTCTTACATTTTCAAAGCTGCAGAAGCATTCTGTGAATTAGTTAAATGATAGTAATGTGAAATTGTAGAGCACCTGAATTACAGTACAAAAGTATTTCAAAGCACCAATTAAATCCACATTGGTAATACAACATAACCCAATTTAATTTGCAAAAGTTTTAGGCAGGTGTGAAAAAAATTCTGTAAATTAAGAATGCTTTCAGAAATAGAAGTTTTAATAGTTTATTTTTTATATAAACATTAACATTTTATCTCTGGAGTTAATCCCCTTTTTAATGCATGCCAATATTCTGTTTGCTTTGCTTGCAGCAGCTTCGCATTGCATGCCATTTATTAGCCGGTCATTTACTAGGACCCCCAGGTCCTTTTCCATCCTAGATTCCTCTAGAGGTTCTCCCCCTAGTGAGTAGATTGCATTCATATTTTTGCCACCCAAATGCATTATTTAAAAAATGTTCTACATTAAACCTCATTTGCCATGTAGTTGCCCATCCCATTAATTTGTTCAAATCTTCTTGCAAGTTTTCCACATCCTGCAGAGAAGTTATTGCTCTGCTTAGCGTACCGTAGTATTGACCGCAAATACAGAGATTGAGCTGTTTATCCCATCTTCCAGGTCATTTATGAATGAATTAAATAGGATTGGTCCCAGAACAGAACCCTGGGGGACCCCACATTCCACCATTCAGAGTAGTCCCCATTTATTAATACACTCTCAACTCGCCCCTGTAGCCAGTTTTCAATCCATGTACTCACATTATGGTCTATGCCAACAGACCTTACTTTGTACAGGAAACGTTTATGGGGAACTGTATCAAATGCTTTTGCAAAATCCAGATACACTACGTCTATGGGCCTTCCTTTATCTAGATGGCACCTCCTCAAAGAAAGTTAATAGATTGGTTGGCAAGAACGATTCTTCATGAATCTATGCCGATTACTGCCAACGATACCGTTCTCATTACTAAAATCTTGTGTATAGTCCCTTATCATACCCTCCAAGAGCTTGCATACTATTGATGTTAGGCTAACTCAGTGATGGCGAACCTTGGCACCCCAGATGTTTTGGAACTATGTTTCCCATGATGCTTCACTACACTGCTGAGTGCACGAGGATCATGGGAAATGTAGTTCCAAAACATCTGGGGTGCCATGGTTCGCCATCACTGGGCTAACTGGTCTGTAATTCCCAGGGATGCATCTTGGCCCTTTTTTAAATATTGGTGCTACATTGGCTTTTCTCCAATGAGCTTGTACCATTCCAGTCAGTAGACTATTCGTAATAATTAGGAACAATGGTCTGGCAATTACTTGACCGAGTTCCTTAAGGACCCTTGGGTGGAAGCCATCTGGTCCCAGAGACTTATCAATGTAACGTTTTGCAAATCTATTTCTAATTTTGTCCTTTGTTAGCCATGAGGGTGCTTCCTCTGACATGTCATGAGGATAAACATTGCAGTTTTTGTTACTGAAGCCCCCCGTTTCCCTCTCAAAGACTGAGGAGAAGAATAAATTCAATACCTTTGCCATCTCTCCATCCTTGGTAACCATATTCCCTTCATCATTCTTTGTGGGACCAATACGATCTGACCTTTCTTTCTTACCATTTATGTACTTCAAGAATTTGTTGGGATTTATTTGACTCTCCTCTGCTATGTGCCTTTTGTGTTCTATCTTAGCCACCCTGATTGAACCCTTGCATTTCTTGTTGCATTCTTTGTAAAATTGTAATGCTTATGATGAACAACCCATAGCCTTCTATTTTTTGAAGGCCTTTTCTTTTGCTTTTATATGCATTTTTATGTTGCGTTATGCCACCCAGAACTTTTATTAGCTCTTTTAAATGTATTTCCTATTGGGATGTACTGGCTAATGCCCTTTTTTAATATGCTCTTAAAGCATAGCCCCTTTTCCTCTGTGTTCTTTGTTCCTAAGATTGTATCCCAATTATTATCTTCTAGGAAGGTCGCTGGTTTTATAACGGCAGTCCATAAAATCAAACCAATGTATACAATTTATGGTAGGGCCCTGTTGCAGATCAAATAGCCATGTAACAAATTTAAGACCCTTTCCTCCTAAAACATTTTCCAGAATTCACCTTGATGGTATTATCTCTGAGGCCGCTCACTATCTTCTGGTCATCATACTGTAAACAGTAGACACCTTTGCTTGTTTCACTCCGACAGTGAATTCTCTGTAAACTGTGTCGTCCACATCGCCAATTCGATTCTATCGTCTTGTACGAATAAAGGAAAAATAAACAGTATTAGCCTTATGTGAAGACAACAATATTCAATAGCAAACTGTACAGGTTCAAGAAAATGGATGCGATATCTCACCTCTATATCTTGGATGATTTTAGGATAAAGTGCCCTGTAGAATGAATTAGGTGGCATCTTTCCATCTGGTGGCTTGTTCTTAAATAGATACTGTCCCCTAAATCACAAAAGAAATACGGTGTTAAAGATGTACTCTGATGAAATTGAAAAGAGATATGGCATGAACAAATATATAAACACAAATTTACAGTATTACTAAACCCACAACAGTAAAAATCAGTCTATATTTACACTAAAGCATGGTCGTTATGCTCACTGTGGAACCTAAGGGGTTAATCCGCTGCACTGTGTAAAAAGGCTGCTTGATCCCATCTTTTCTGATCCTCCCCCCAATTCGTCTTCTGCTACAACAGAGCCTCAGGGGCACTCGGCACATGTTCAGTTTGGTGTGTGTCGCTAGAGAGGTTTTTTTTTCTTGGGAGGATGCATGTGATCGGCACAGGGCCAATCAGCACTGTCCAGAGGGTCAGGGGTCATGCAGAGGAGAATGAAAACTCCTTCTATATGCTTTAACCAAACACTGAAATAAGTCACAAGACTACTTTATACTGCTGATGAGAAAAGGTATTTAGCAGTTTATATTTACTAACATAATTGCATTTCCATGTTCTGTGTACTGTTGAAGACCAGATATAGTAAATGCAGAGTCATGGGTTTAGTAACACTTTAAACTGGCTTTTATAGTGAGGCACACGTGTTTCTCAGCAACTTTACCAGTCAGCCAGCAAAAAGACACAATGTGACTGCCTAGGCCTTTTGTTTTTTGCTCCCTGGCAATACTTAGGTTTACCAAACCATTCCTTAAAATGTTCTGGGTGTTGGAGCACCTAATCAGCATATGTCTCTGCAAGCCTTTTCTCCATACGAATGTCATCACACACTAAATCAAGTTTTCCTACAAAAGCATGTTGAGGCTCATAGGTAGATACTTCCAATGCCTTTGGATGGAACACAGAGAAGCTTTATGTAATAAAGGCACATGCAATCAAACTATTTAAAGCAAAAAACATTTCTAAAATAACTCAGTGGTTGAAAATTAAGGACTCATTCACACTGGAATGCAGTGCAGGAAACTCGCTTTGCGCGAGAGATTCCTGCACAGTTTTTAAAACGCACTGGGTGTGATCTGCTGAGGGTGTCAAAATCCTAACAACAAATTCTACTCTACTACAATGCAATTTGTTGCAGTGAGTTTTTGAAAATAGTGTATGCCCTACTTTCGGTGCATTCCAGTGCGATTTCAGCACATTTAAATGAATTAGCTGAAAATCGCACAGAGTCGCATATGAAGCACACAAGAACATGGACCATGTTCCTGTGCAATTCAGGTTTGAACTGGCCATAAAAGAAACAAAAAAGGGTACACTGCTCAAAAAAAATTAAGGAACACTTTGAAAACATATCAGATGTCAATGGGCAAAAATCTCATGCTGGATATCTATACTGATATGGACTGGGTAATGTGTTAGGAATGAAAGGATAGCACATCATTTGATGGAAATAAAAATTATCCACCTACAGAGGGCTGAATTCAAAGGCCACCCCGAAAATCAAAGTGAAAAGATTATGCAGCAAGCTAGTCCATTTTGCTGAAATTTCATTGCAACAAACTCAAATGGTCCTCAGTAGTTTGTATGGCCCCCAAGTGCTTGTATGCATGCCTGACAACATCAGGGCATGCTCCTAATGAGACGATGGATGGTGTCCTGGGGTATTTTCCTCCCAGATCTGAACCAGAGCATCACTGAGCTCCTGAACAGACTGAGGTGCAACCTGGCTGCACCGGATGGACCGAAACATAATGTCCTAGAGGTGTTTTTTTGGATTTAGTTCAGGTTCATGGTATCAATTTCTTCATCCTCCAGGAACTGGCTGCATGCTCTTGCCACATGAGGCTGGGCATTGTCATGCACCAAGAGGAACCAAGGAGCCACTGCACCAGCGTAGGGTCCGACAATGGGTCAAAGGATTTCATCCCGATACCTAATGGCAGTCAGGGTGCCATTGTGTAGCCTGTAGAGGTATGTGTGTCCCTCCATGGATATGACTCCTCAGACCATCACTGACCCACCACCAAACCAGTCATGCTGAACGATGTTACAGGCAGCATAAATGTCATGGACAGTCTGGTTCACTTGTGGGCACATCGGCGCGCATTCGCGATAACGGCGCGCGCGTTCGCGATAGCGGCGCGCGCATTCGCGGCACCATAGCGTGCACGGGAGCGCGCACTAGCGGCGGCGGCGCGCGTGCACGTGGAGACGCCGTTTTGGCGCCAAATCTGGCTTTAAAAGAATCCTGATCCCTGTACTTCTTGCTGTCCTGTCTATAACGTTTCTGTGAGACACCAGCATCTGTGAACCTGATTGAATCTGATCCTGACTACCCGGCTTGTACCTGTTGACCCGTCTGCTTCCTGCCCTGACTTCGGCTTGTCTGACTTCTCCTCTGGTTAACCCGCTGTACCTCCGCTGCCCGCCTGTTGAACGACCCGGACTGAACCTGACCACGTTTGTACTACCACTGTCTTCTACTGAACCCTTACCCCGCTAGAGGGCTTACCTGCAAGGACTTGTTCCAGTCGGTACTACAGGACACCTCCCCCGCTTCTGCTGTACTCCCGTTTCCAACTGCCCGACAGTGAGCTTGGATCTTCTACCTGTACCAGCCTGTAATCTGACTCCAAGAACCACCGACTCAGCTCACGGGCCCCGCACTCGCCAGTACCAGGCGCTTGTGCGACTCTGTAGTCCCGATCCTCCTGTCTGCACTATCAGGGGTCCCGGGATCAGAGAAGCAAGGGCTGCCGCTCCCTGCACGCCGGGCTCGCACCACCAGGTACGTGACAGTACAGGACAGCCATGACCGAGCCCACGCAGGGAGCGGATCCAATGCAGGAACTATGCCGGCACCTTGACGGACTGACTCAAGCCGTCCGAACTTTACAAGAGGGTTACACCCGACTGGAAACCCGAGTCCAGGCCTTGTCCGCTCCAACTGCCACCTCCGCCACAACAGGCACCTCTACTTCACCTGCCGTAATCATGCTGCCACCTGAACCTAAGGTTCCCATGCCAGAAAGATTCACTGGGGAACGAAACAAATATCGAGCGTTCCAGAATGCCTGTGAACTTTATTTCGCACTCCAGCCACGGACTTTCTCCCTGGAGGCCACCAAAGTGGGATTTGTCATTTCCCTTCTGTCTGGGGAACCACAAGCTTGGGCTCACCGCCTGTTGGAGCAGAAAGATGTGTCCCTTGACAACTTGACCACCTTTTTCCAGGCCATGTCCCTATTGTACGAGGACCCTCATCAAACAGCCACCGCGGAAGCATCCTTACATGCCCTCCAACAGGGACGCAGACCAGCGGAGGACTATGTATCCGAATTCCGTAGATGGAGTTCGGATACGAATTGGAATGATGCGGCCCTTTGCTACCAGTTCCGCCTGGGACTGTCGGAACCGTTAAAAGATGAACTTGCTAGGGTGGGTGTTCCTGGAACTCTGGATGCCCTGATCAACTTAACTATCCAAATCGACAGGCGCCTAAGAGAGCGTAGGACTGAAAGGGCCACTGGTCCGTCTCGCCCCACCTGGATGATGCCGCGGGTACCTACCTACCCAAGCCCAACTCTGCTGGCTCCCACACCCCCGCAGCCTCATAACCTTGCTGAACCTATGCAACTAGGACTTCTTCGCCCTACTCTGACACCCGAAGAACGCCAGCGACGCCGGCTCAACAATCTGTGCCTGTATTGCGGGGGTTCCGGACACTATGTGAGGTCTTGCCCTGTAAAGATCCGTAAGTGCCTGTCCATGTCTACTACTCATGTACCTGTTGGACCACCCAACCCTACTCACCTGGCTGTTTCCGTTCTCTTTCAGCTTCCAGAGGGGAACATCCAGGCCAGCGCTATCCTTGACTCAGGAGCATGTAGCTGTTTCTTGGACCGGAATTTCGCCATCAGACATCAGATCCCTCTTCGCTCCAGAGCCTCGGGACTTTCAGTATACTTAGCGGACGGATCAATCTTGAAATCTGGACCGGTCACCCAAGAAACCCAGCCACTGGCCACATCTATTGCCGGAACCCATCACGAACTGTTATGCCTAGATGTGATTGATTCCCCGCTGTTCCCTATCATTCTGGGCATGCCATGGCTTCACGCCCACAACCCTCAAATCAACTGGGTTACAGGGGCAATTCACTTCAACTCTCCTTATTGCCTGGAACATTGTCTGCAAGTGTCTCCATCAGCCCCCTCTCTGCTTTGCATGGATTCTGATACAGAGGCCCGTCAAGCCGTCCCAGAACCTTACCATGACTTTCTAGACGTGTTCAGCAAAAAGGGAGCTGAGACTCTTCCGCCACATAGGGCCTATGAATGCCCCATCGAACTCCTCCCGGGAGCGGAGGTCCCTTTCGGCAGGATCTTCCCTCTAACAGAGCTTGAACTGGAAGCCTTAAAAACTTACTTAGACGACAGTCTCCGGAAAGGATTTATCCGCCCGTCCACTTCACCTGCAGGAGCAGGTATCTTCTTTGTTCAGAAGAAAGACCTCTCTCTCCGCCCATGTGTGGACTATCGGGAACTTAACAAAGTAACCATCAAAAATCGGTACCCGCTTCCCTTGGTACCCGAATTGTTCCAACGCCTAGGATCCGCAGTAATTTTCACCAAACTAGATCTTCGTGGGGCCTATAACCTTGTGCGTATCAAAGACGGACACGAATGGAAAACCGCTTTTCGCACACGCTTCGGGCACTTCGAATACTTGGTCATGCCCTTTGGTCTTTGCAACGCCCCGGCCACTTTCCAGCACTTTGTAAACGATGTCTTCAGGGATTATCTAGACCTTTTCGTTATCGTTTACTTAGATGACATCCTTATCTTTTCTTCTTCTTTAGAAAGACACCGGGAGCACGTCAAGAAGGTGCTCAGTCGGCTTCGAGTTCACGGTCTCTATGCTAAACCGGAGAAGTGTGAATTCGAGCAGTCAAGCATACAATTTCTGGGACTCATAATTTCAGTAAAAGGCATTCAGATGGATCCCCAGAAGGTTTCCGCAATCCTTGACTGGCCAGCACCCACTGACAAAAAGGGCATTCAGCGCTTCGTTGGTTTCGCCAACTTTTATAGAAAGTTTATCAAGGGCTTCTCTACCATCATCTCTCCGATCACCAACCTCACTAAACAGACTGTCCGATTCCGTTGGTCACCAGAAGCCCAATCGGCCTTTGAAACCCTTAAAGGACTGTTCACCTCCGCATCTGTCCTCAGACATCCTGACGCAAGTTTGCCTTACATTTTAGAAGTTGACGCTTCCGAAATAGCGGTAGGGGCAGTTCTTTCACAAAGACAGGGCCCTAAGGCTCTCTTACACCCCGTTGCTTTTTTTTTCTCGCAAGCTATCTGACCCAGAAAGAAATTACGATGTAGGGGACCGAGAACTATTGGCCATCAAGGCCGCCTTGGAAGAATGGCGATATCTCTTGGAAGGTGCAGCGCACCCGATCTTGATCTTTACCGACCATAAGAATCTCGAGTATCTGAAGGCCGCCAAGAGATTGAAGCCACGCCAGGCCAGGTGGGCACTATTCTTCTCTAGATTTTCGTTCCATATCACGTACAGGCCAGGATCGAAAAACACCAAACCTGATGCCCTCTCACGCATGTACGGGGACTCGGAAAACCATGCCCCTCCGGATACCATTCTGTCAGCAGGAAACTTTCTGTTACTACAAGAAGACCTACTAGCCCAAATCAGACAAGCCTCGTCCGGAAACACCTCCTTACCCGATCCGGACCTACAACTCAAAGACGGCCTACTGTGGCACCAAGACAGAATCTTCGTGCCAGAAGGTCTACGGGTCAAGGTCTTGAATTTGTGCCACGATCATGAGTTGGCAGGTCATTTTGGTGTGCACAAGACATCCGAACTCCTACAACGCATGTTCTGGTGGCCCCAACTCTCAAATGACTGCAGGAAATATGTGGAATCTTGCAGTACCTGTATTCGGAACAAGGGAGGCAACTCAAGAGCCTGGGGGTTGCTTAAACCATTGCCAGTACCAGAGAAGCCATGGAGGATGATCTCCATGGACTTCATCGTGGAGCTTCCTCCTTCAGAGTGCTTTACCACTATCTTTGTGGTAGTGGACAGACTAACAAAAATGGCACACTTTCTGCCTATGAAAGGCACACCCTCGGCCCCGGAAACGGCCAAAGTATTTATCAAAGAGATCGTAAGGCTCCATGGGATCCCGGCAAACATTGTGTCTGATCGTGGAGTACAGTTTACCTCCAGATTCTGGAGGGCTCTCTGTGGGTCCCTCAAGATCGGCCTGTCCTTCTCGTCGGCTTATCACCCGCAGTCCAACGGCCAGACGGAGAGAACGAACCAGACTCTGGAGCAGTACCTGCGTTGTTTTTCCTCCTTCTCTCAAGAAGATTGGGTATCCCTGCTGCCGTTGGCCGAATTTGCTTACAATAACTCTGTCCATTCAGCCACCAAACAGTCTCCGTTTTATGCGAATTATGGCTTCCACCCGCTGTTCATGTCCAACTCCGTCCCAGAGTGTTCGGTACCTGCCGCCCAGGAAACTTTACATTTTTTCAACACAAACAATAAAATCTTACAGGAGACAATGACCAAAACTCAACAGTACAACAAAGAAGTATTCGACAAAAAGAGGAGAGGAGAACTTAATTTAGAACCTGGAGACCTAGTGTTGCTGTCTACTGCGAACCTAAAGCTTGCCTGCCCATCCAAGAAACTGGGTCCCAGATTCATAGGTCCCTTCCCAGTCAAAAGAAAAATTAATAGCGTGGCCTACGAACTGGAACTGCCCGAAACATTCCGCATCCACCCGGTCTTCCATGTAGCCCTCCTCAAACCTGACGTTTCGGACCCCTTTCCTGACCGGAACACTGGTCCCCCCAAACCAGTTCTAGTTGACGGAGAGGAGGAGTTCGAGGTCGAGTCCATCCTGGACTGCAGAAAGAGGCGCAACCAGGTTCAGTACCTAGTGAAATGGAAAGGCTATGGGCCTGAAGACAATTCGTGGGAACCAGAGTGTAACATACATGCGAAAAAGCTGATCCAGTCCTTTAAAAATGCTCACCCACTCAAGCTGGCCCAGTTGGGCATCCGGAGGCTGCCCCTTGGGGGGGGGCAATGTCATGGACAGTCTGGTTCACTTGTGGGCACATCGGCGCGCATTCGCGATAACGGCGCGCGCGTTCGCGATAGCGGCGCGCGCATTCGCGGCACCATAGCGTGCACGGGAGCGCGCACTAGCGGCGGCGGCGCGCGTGCACGTGGAGACGCCGTTTTGGCGCCAAATCTGGCTTTAAAAGAATCCTGATCCCTGTGCTTCTTGCTGTCCTGTCTATAACGTTTCTGTGAGACACCAGCATCTGTGAACCTGATTGAATCTGATCCTGACTACCCGGCTTGTACCTGTTGACCCGTCTGCTTCCTGCCCTGACTTCGGCTTGTCTGACTTCTCCTCTGGTTAACCCGCTGTACCTCCGCTGCCCGCCTGTTGAACGACCCGGACTGAACCTGACCACGTTTGTACTACCACTGTCTTCTACTGAACCCTTACCCCGCTAGAGGGCTTACCTGCAAGGACTTGTTCCAGTCGGTACTACAGGACACCTCCCCCGCTTCTGCTGTACTCCCGTTTCCAACTGCCCGACAGTGAGCTTGGATCTTCTACCTGTACCAGCCTGTAATCTGACTCCAAGAACCACCGACTCAGCTCACGGGCCCCGCACTCGCCAGTACCAGGCGCTTGTGCGACTCTGTAGTCCCGATCCTCCTGTCTGCACTATCAGGGGTCCCGGGATCAGAGAAGCAAGGGCTGCCGCTCCCTGCACGCCGGGCTCGCACCACCAGGTACGCGACAATAAAGTTATCCGCTGTTTCTCCAGACCCTTTCACGTCTGTCACATATGCTCTGCTTATATCTGTGAAAAGCATGGGGCACCAGTGGCGGACCTGCCAATTCTGGTATTTAATGGAAAATGCCAATCGAGCTTCACAGTGTCCGGCAGTGAGCACAGAGGACGTCTGACCCTCAGGCCACCCTCCTGATTGTTTGGTCAGAGACATTCACCCCAGTGGCCTGCTGGAGGTCATTTTGTAGGGCTCTGGCAGTAATCATCCTGTTCCTTCTTGCACAAAGGAGCTGATAATGGTCCTGCTGATGGGTTAAGGACCTTCTACGGCTCTGTCCAGCTCTCCTAGAGTAACTGCCTGTCTCCTGGAAACTCCTCCATGCTCATGAGACTGTGCTGGGAGACACGGCAAACCTTCTGGCAATGATACGTATTGATGTGCCACCCTGGAGGAGTGAAACCTTTATAGGGTCCAAGTATCGCCTTGTGCTACCAGTAGTGACACTGACCCTAGCCAAATGCAAAACTAGTGAAAAATTGTCCCAAAAGATGGAGTAGGGAAAAAAATGTCATTCACCTCCACCTGAAAAAACATTCCTGTTTTGGAGGTTGTCTCATTGTTGCCCATCTAGTGTGCCTGTTGTTAATTTCAAGTAACAGCAAAGCAGCTGAAACGGATTAACAACCCCCTCTGTATACACCCCAGCTCCTCTGCTACTTACCTGACCAGATCAATAATTTTTTTGAAATGTTTAGTCCAGATTCCAGTCAAGGTAGAGATGTCTTAAAGTGGTTGAAAAGCCTAAACATTCCCTGCATTAAGGTAAAAAATGTTGAAGGCATCAGCATCGTACTTACCTGAGCTCTCATTTGAATCAGCGCTGTGCACGTCTGCGGGTCTTCTCTCCCCTCACTTCACTCAATATATAATGTGGTGAAGGTGAACTTCGCCCTAAAAGGGAACTTGTACTTATAGAACATGAAGGCTGTCATTGCTGACATCTGCTTATAAATTGTTAGAAATCTGTTTGTCATGGGGATCCAATGACATTAAAGTGTTACTAAACACAGTAATATTTAAATAGTTCATCTGCCCCCCACAGTGCCAACAGCTTATAAATCTTCTCTTTACATTAAAATATTGCCACAATATACCTTTTTGGCTGATCTGTATACCACTTATAAAGGGTTCATTCACATATGTATATATATCTAAACTCCCCTTCTAGATCATTTGCATGCCACCATTGACGGCCACAACAGTGTTTAAGGGAACCGTCCCCATTTAAAGGTATACCAAGCAATCATTATCACTATATTTTGCCCTGAACACATATGCTGGTCATGTGTCTGGTTAATATAGTCACAACTTGCTACCTATATCTATCAACCAGATACATACCAGATGTGGATACTGTGTCAGGATTTCCTATGTCCTCCAGGGTGGGTCGGCAATTCACCCCGACTTCCCAGGAGCCCTGGTCACTGCTCCCCATGAGACTTTTATGGGTGGTCATTTTTCCTAGGGGGGTCTTGTGGGATGAATGCCTCTCATATCTTATCTGATATTTTATGGATTTGTATTTACACTGTAATATTGTTATTAATGTTGTTGTTTTTTTGTTCATAGTCTCATGACAACCTCTTATGGTCACCTAGGCTCAGTCAGTCAGGCAGGTGGATTAGGACAGGAGCTCACCACGGCGCACGTCTCCTAGGAGTAGGGGCGTGTATGCTATAGCTCCAGGCAGGCTCCAGACAGGCAGGCAGGGTTTCTGTCAGCTCAACTCAGCCAGCCTCACAGCAGCTTTCGTTTCCTGGATTAGCATCCCTCCTCCCCCCCTTGGCACTGCACTTCCAAGGTAAGTCTGGTCTGGTCTCACTGGTCTGCCCCTGGGGATTGGAAGCGGCAGTCCTTTTCAGGATAAGCCGCGGTTTTCCTCTTTAATCCCCGGGGATCGGACAACCAGATGACCAGCACCCTCCTCCGCGCCGATCGGTGGAGATTCGCGGCAGCCGCGACTCAGGAAAGGCCGCAGCTTCATCCGCGGCCTAGCGGGGCGCCGCTCTCCACCCCCCAACAGTCGGCACTACTTTATTAATCGGGCCAGAAAGCCCCCCACTAACCCCAGTAGAGCCCCCTTGCCCTCCGATCATCTCCCTTAGCCCCCCTGGCGCCACTCAGCCTGGTACCCCCCAGCCTGGATCCTGCTGCCAGGTCGGCGGCCATCTTGCTCCACCCTGCCCTATCCCTCTCAAATTCATTAAAACTTGATCCAGGGCTTAAACCCGATCGCCTCTTTAGGGGTCAGGAAGGAATTTTTTTCCCTACCACAGCATATTGGCGCAGCGTGGTCAGGTTTTTTTTGCCTTCCTCTGGACCAAGCCAGGATCAGAGGATTCAGTTATCCTTGTGAATCCACCCTTCCCCCGCCCCTCGGTTCCACGGCGGCCATGGTTAATCGGCAATACTCGGCGAAGAACATTTGGGATCTGGGTCGATTTGCCGCAATTCTGCCGGCCGCCACCAAAAAAGCCCTAAGAAATCTGCGACTTTTGAGGATCGATCGACGATCGACTGCCAGAAATCGCAGCCATTTACCCCAGCCTAAGCACATATCATGTGCTTTGATCAACACTAGATCGGCAGTAAAACACCGATTAGAAATCCATGATTTCTTATTGCTACATGACTTAGACTGCCTCTTTATTACAGAGAGCTGGCTCACAGCCGACTGTAACACCATTCTAGGAGAATTGGTGCCAGAAAACTACCGTATTATTACGGAAAACAGAATAGGGCAAAGAGGAGGAGGACTGGCGGTGATCCATAAGACGCGTCTTGCGATCACAAAACCAAGCCTCCAAAACCCTCTTCCATTCATGGAAACCCTGACTCTCCAACTGCAAGTAAACGGCCAGGAGACCGTCTGGATTCTACTCTGCTATAGGCCACCTGGCCCCAAGTCGCAGCTGCTCCCATGTTTGACGGACTTGGTCTCCACTTATACCCTGAACAGCAAACACCTTTTGCTGCTCGGGGACTTCAACCTCTGGGCCAACTCCCTGCAAGACCCCATTGCCGACGCCTGCATCGACCACCTGGAAGGATTAGGGCTTCAGCAACTAGTATGTGGGCCCACACATGCTTCAGGTCATACGCTCGATCTTATTTTCAGACAAGATCTGGAAATAAAAATCTTGGAAAATGAACCATTGCCATGGACAGATCACCATGCAATTAGATTCATTATTTCCGAATTCCCCCCCTTAACAAAAACATCAAATCCAGTGACAACACACTGGACCAGATGTCAGAAGAAGCTCCACTCGGAACTCTTCAAAGCCACGTTAGGGGAAAAAATAAACATGATTCAGCCGCACCAAACAGTGGAAGAAACACTGGAGGCCAAAAACATAGCACTATTGCAGTCAGCTGACTTGACAGCGCCGAAACGAAAGACCCAGATCAGGAAAAATAACTCCGGCTGGTTCAACAACCAGCTGGCGTTACTGAAGCAAGAGCGCAGAAGGGCAGAAGCAGCCTGGAAAAGAAGCTCTTCAGGTGAGAATCTCTCGATTTACAAGGCAATAACCAGAAAATACTACAAGCAAATCTTCGAAGCCAAGAAAAACTATTTTTCTGAGGCTATCAACGGTGCCCTAAACCGCCCCCGCGAACTCTCCAAGCTGGTCACTCAGACCATGAATCCAGGATGTCTTGAAGCCCCCAACTTGGATACACAAGAATTTTGCGATGAGTTATCGGATTGCTTCATTAACAAAATTGAGGCAATCCGGCAAAGCATTCAGCAAAACAATTGCTCTCCCAGCCCCCACCCCCGTAGTTATTTACACAGCACCGGCAGTAATTCACCACAGTTAGGTGAGTTCACGCTGGAACCCATCTCCATTCAGACCACAAAAATATCATCGGCACTCAGCGCAACAGCACTGCGCCAAATTATATTATCCCCACCAAACTGCTGAAGGAATGCGCCGACATCCTGGCACCTCCTGTCACGCAGCTTATCAACCAATCCTTCAGGGAGGGCATAATGCCCTCCCAGCTGAAGGAGGGCTTCATTCAACCCATCTTGAAGAAAGCCACCCTGGATCCTAAGGATCCACTCAACTGGCGCCCCATAACAGGCCTAAATGTTCTCTCCAAAGTAATGGAGAAAGCAGTGGTACAGCAGCTGCAACAGCATCTAGATACCCACAACTTACTCGACCCATTGCAATCAGGATTCCGTCCCGGACACGGGACGGAAACAGCATTGCTTAAGATATGGGACGACGTTCTCGAGGCCGCAGACGAAGGGGGAATCGTCTCTTCTGGTTCTGCTGGACCTAAGCGCAGCCTTTGATACAGTAGATCACAAGCTGTTATTGACTCGACTGGCCAAAATAGCCAAAGTCGCAGAAAGCGATCTATCTTGGTTCTCCTCTTTTTTGGAAAACCGATCGCAAATAGTGAAGCTAGGACCGGCAACAACCTGGATCCCCCCGCCCATTCTGGGCAAAATCATCACCCCTAGCTCCAAAGTCAAAAGTCTTGGGGTCATCTTTGACTCCGACATGACAATGAACGCACAAATAGGGTCAGTAGTCAGCGGATCTCACCATCTGCTGCGCCTACTACGCAGACTCACGCCTTTTATTCCCAAGAAAGACATAGCGGTCGTGGTGGGAGCGATTGTAAACTCCAGACTGGACTATGCAAATGCCCTTTACCTCGGACTCCACAAGTACCAAATCGCTCGTCTTCAAGTCGTTCAAAATACGGCCGCCAGACTTGTGACTGGGAAAAAACCCTGGGAATCAATCTCACCTTCACTGAGATCCCTTCACTGGCTACCAGTTAAAGACAGAATCACCGTTAAAGCTCTCTGTCTAACGCATAGATGTATCCATGGGAATGCTCCCCATTATCTATGCGAAAAATTAAAACTTCACAATCCCAATCGTATTCTACGATCCACCAATCAAAATCGGCTTCAGATACCGAAAGCCAGATACAAGTGCAAAGGAGACAGGAGATTCGCTGTCCAAGGTCCCAGACTATGGAACGCCTTACCAGCCAGCATTCGGCTAGAGGAGAACTACTTAGTCTTCAGGAGAAAGATTAAGACTCATCTCTTTTGATCTCAAAAGAGACAGGAACAACAAGCGCCCAGAGGCGATTTACTTCGCATGTGCTGCGCTATATAAGTTTTTCATTCATTCATTCATTATACGGGTAATGCTCCCGAAGAAGCGGGTGATACAAGAAACTGCGAAACATGTCAAGCTTTTTTCAATATAATTTAGAGGATGTTGATATTCTATCTACAATGATAGGATGTTTTTTAGGCACTTTATAGTTGTTATGAGTTAAAGAGGTTGTAAAGGAATTTTTTTTTTCATAATAAGCATCCTTTACCTGCAGACATTCCTCTTTTCACTTCCTCATTGTTAGTTTTTGCTCAGAAGTTGCTCTATTTCTTCTCTGTTCTGTTGACTTCCTGCTTGTCTGATTTTACTGGTCAGTGACGTGCTCGCCCCCTCTTGGGTACTACATCTGTGCAGCAGGACGCTCTCTACGTGTTAGAGTCTTAAAGGAGGTGTGAATTACTGGGCGTGCCACAATGCATACTGGGAAATGTAATTCTTACATGAACAAGTGATGCAACCAGGAAGTGAATGAGAGAACAAAAACTAGAACGCCTGAGGTGATATAGATGAAGGAATTTAATAGGTATTTACTCGTTTATTAACAGAATCATTACACTATTCTGTCTGTCAACGTTGCAGACATTACTTTTAGGCAAAAAAATAAAAAATTCCTTTACAACTCCTTTAAGTAGTTTATTCTATGAATATGTAAATTTTGTATCTGTTTTTTGTAATAAAACTCTCTTTATACTTTTTCTAATTTTGACTGGAAATCAGTTGATAAATGGTACCATCAACGTCGAAAACCCCAGCCTCCTCCCAAATACATATTTTAAATCTTGATGGGACGAAGGTACCGTGTGTAAAAATTTATATCCAGCACTTCTCCATATGTATATCACTGTTACATGATAAATTGCACAGTTTCTCCATAGCGGAGAGTTCAGGTAGGAGCAGATTTCCTCTTCAGCCTGTATACATTCCCACATGTGTGATGCCAATATCATGTGACCTGGCTACCTCTGAGAACAAGTAACTGTTCTCTCCAGCATAAAAAGACACAACTGAGCATGTGCAGGTCACTACCCTGCCTGAGTTAGCTGGCCTTCTCCAGATAGACAGTGCAGGAGGGGGAGGATCTATGCATACGGGATAAAGCAACCTTTTTACACAATGCAGAAAATTAACCCCTTAAGTTCCACAGTGAGTATACCAAGCATGCTATGCTGCATATACAGACTGATTTTATTGTTGTAGGTTTAGTAATACTTTAAAACCTTCTAAAGCGCTGACCTAAAACAAGCAAGTAGACTTGGCGTTCTGACTTCCCTCTGACTTACCAATCTGAATTTGTTTTGGTCACAGAAAATATTAAAGCCTGGTTTACTTTATTAAGTTTTCTAAGTAGATACTCCTCTTTAATTTTTAGCAGACCTCTTGCATCTCATACATAATAATCTTACAACAAATCAGAACTTCAGATGTGATATATTGTACTTAATAGCTGATTATAAGAGCAGGAAGACTTGCAAAGCGGAACAAATTGAAATATTCATATGTAAGAAAGCAGCCATATAACATGCCTGTCACAATCCCCCAATACAAGCTCAATACTAATATTATCAATGCGCTCAATGCATGCACGTTTTTCATTTCGTTTAGTAAAAGTATTAGAAGTATCACTTAAGATGCACACATATCTGGCTGAAACACACATTGAAAATATGCCTCCGTTGATATAGTAAACTCATTTTACATAATCTCTTTACCCATATTAAAACAACTAAATCTGTGGCCTGCCAGCAGAACCTGGCGAGACCCAAAGCCCTGATGATTAATCGGGTACACACATCAAGCATCCTGCATATAAAGGAAGATACAACTTTCATTAGAAAGTGAAAGATTGCATGGATTACTGCTCTTTGCTGTGTTACTCCATACAACTAGACAGGCTCAGATCAGGTTTAGTAAAATGTTCTTTTTATTTCAAATTCTACGATACCCTCTAGTGAAGAAAATGTTTTGACTGGTTGTTTAAACTATTTTGTGATATGTTCACAACCAGTACTGTAGCACAAAAGTTAGTAGCTTAGTGGTCAATCCATGGCTGTAAAGTATGTCTATATCCCAAAAATGTACATGTATGTGCTAGAGCAGGGGGAGTCCGACCTTCAGCCCAAGATGGCTATGAATGCGGCCCAACAAAAAAAAGTCATAAAACTTATTTTTGATTTTTGTGGGTAATTTTTTGTAAAAATGCCTTTACAATTAGCGAACACATGTAGCTGATGTGTCTCTTTACTGGAAGTTTACAAGTTTTATCTTCCTAAAGAAAAAAATCTCCCACTCTTCACAATCATGTCTTATTCAGGTCATCGGTTTTCGACACCACCTACAGTCATTCTCAAAAGTTTGCATACCCTGGCAGAAATTGAGAAATTTTGGCATGAATATTGAAAATATGGATGATCATGCCAAAAAAATGTTTTTTTATTTCAGGATAGCAATCACATGAAGCCAATTATTATCACATCGTTTTTTTGGCTCCTTTTAAAATCATAACAACAGAAATCACCCAAATGGCCCTGATAGAAAGTTTACATACCCTGGAATGTTTGGCCTTGGTACAGACACAGAAGGTGGCACACACAGGTTAAAATGGCAATTAAAGGTTAAATTCCCACATTTGTGGCTTTTTAAATCACAATTAGAGTCTGTGTATAAACAGTCAATGAGGCTGTTAGCTCTCACATAGATGCACTAAGCAGGTTAGACACTGAGCCATGAGGAGGTAGAAAAAAAAACAGTCAAAAGAAGTTCGTAACAAGGTAACAAAACTTTACAAAGATGTAAAAAGATATAAAAAGATATCAAAAGCCTTGAATATGCCAGTCAGTAATGTTTAATCACTTATTAAGAGTTGGAAAATTAGGGGACCCTTTGATACCAAGCCAAGGTCAGGTAGACCAAGAAAGATTGCAGCCACAACTGGCAGGAGAATTGCTCAGGATTAAGGATAAGCTCCGACGTGTTTGTAAAGCCCAAGTGCAGAGCCCGCGCTAATCACAGGCAGTGAGACATTTCCCGATCTCCGCACAATCTCCGGGACAATGTCTCACTGCCTGTGATTAGCGCAGCACAGTGCTGACTTCCTGGCGGGCTCTGCACGTGGGCTTTGCGAACACCGACCACAATGTGCTGCTTCAGCAGCGCACTGCAAGCGATTTTAATCCTTTCTCGGCTACTAGCGGGGGTTAATTGAGCTATCAGTCGAAACGCGTTGCAAATCCGCCCATAGCGTCAGCGGTAAAAATAGCAGCATTTTACCGCCGACGCTATGGGTGGCTCAGTGTGAAAGGGGTTCATATCACAAAAGCACACAAGATCTGCTTCCGATGCGTTTATGCACGTGCGTTTTTAAATCGTTACGGTGTAATTTTGATGTGTTTTCGGATGCATTTCATGTGCTTTTTTTTCTTATTTTTTCACTATACTAAAGTCCAGTGCATTTTTATGCGTTCCAGTGTGTTTTATGATGCATTTTACTGCGTTCCGTTACCATCCACTACAGGAAAAATGCAGCATGTTCTACTTTTTTTTTCTGGAACTGGAAAGTCTTGAAACTGACTGCACTGGTGTGAACTATGCCATTGGAAACCATATAACTACTACTACTTTCCATGCCTTTTTGATGAAAGATAAAAAAAAAACGCACTGGACTGCATGCGATGTGAACTGGCCCTCAATCAAAAGACACCAGTCAGTCAGGGGGTCTGTGCGAACTAGGCCACGTACACACGATCAGACCAGTCCAATGTGACAGGTCCGACGGACCGTTTTCATCGGACCACGCTAGCGTACACACCATCAGACCAAAATCCCATCGGACCAGAACGCGGTGACGTAGAACACAACGACGTGCTGAAAAAACAAAGTTTAATGCTTCCAAGCATGCGTAGACTTGATTCTGAGCATGCTTTTGTGTACTAACCATCGAATCTGTCCGTCGGACAGATTTTAAAGCAAGTTTTAAAACTTTGGTCTGACGGACAACGGTCCGATGGGCCGTACACACCATCGAATTGGTAAGATGAAACTGGTCTTCAAACCAGTTTCATCGGACTGGTCTGATCGTGTGTACACGGCCCTACAGATGTTCAAACTGGGAAACCCTGGGGCAGAATTTGCACAGCTGTCTAGAAATATAATCCCTTGGGAATAGCAGGAATCCCCAGCTGACCAAAGTGTTCACTTGGTTCTCCCTTTCAGGATTAAGAAGCTGGGAAACAAATGAGTTTAGATAATAATGAGAGAAAGGAAATGCAGCAATTAAACACTGCAAGAAGATGTAAAGTACACACTTGTGAAATGCGCTTCAATTTATGGGGCGTGTTAGAGAATGTATCAGCTGTGTATGGGAGTCGGGAACTGTCCAGATACCCAATGATTTGTGTTGGTAACAATAACACTCAGCAAATCATTTTGAGCAAGATGAATGTATATATTGTACGAGAACCACAATTTCTATGGAAGCAATTAATATTCTGTATAACTAGAAGAATTGCCTTTGTGATGGAAATTACAGAGGCAGGGCCCCTTTATAGTTTTACAAGACGGCCGCATGACATATAGTTACAGCCCTGGTTTATGGGTAGATAAAAACGAATACTACAGCAGAATCATTGTACAATGTAGATAGGGAACTTACTCAATTGATAATTGATGTATAGTATATATGATATAGCTTTGATTTAAAACTCCAGCTTTACTTTCCTTCTTGCACAGTTATACAAGCTCCTCCTGTACTAAATTTGTTTATCCGGATGTCATGGCATGCTGCAAGCATCTTACAGTGTGCATTAGAAGCTACAGCAAGTCAGATACAGCTCTTCTTACTGGCTGGAGGACATCTAGCATCATCTTGCTCTCTTGTCTCCCCAACATTACTGTCCCTGGTCTGCACCTTTCATTTATTGAATTTCAGTTCCTTCAAAAATAGAGGCTCAGCATAACATGTGGGCATTACCTAGGGCAGCCTGCATGCAAACACAGCCTGCCTAGAAAGCCAGTTTCTCCAGAATTTCCCTTCATGATCTCCCTGCACTGCATATAAAAGTGATGTCACTGGGTCTAAAATGTCATTTTGTTTTCTAACCACATGATTTTTTTTATTATTAAAGTGATACTAAATCCACAACAGTAAAATCAGTCTGTATATGCAGTAAAGCATGCTTGTTATATTCACTGTGGATCCTAAGGGGTTAATCCTCTGCATTGTATAAAAAGATTGGCTGATCCTGTCTTCGTTGATCCTACCATTCCTTCACAGTCCCCAAATCATATCCTGATAAAACAGAGCCTTGGGAGCACACTGCACATGCTCAGTTTGGTGTGCATTTCTAGAGTTTTTTTTTCTTGGGAGGGTGCATGTGATCAGCACAGGGCCAATCAGCACTGTCCAGACATTGGGTCAATAGTCCTGCATCCTCATAGGACATAAATGGAAGCAAGAAGGTATGGACAGCAGCACTCCGATAAATGTAAAAAACAATAAAAGCCTTTAATCCAGTAAAAAAAAACACTGCACAAACAGAAAAACAGCAGACGGTGGGATGATATAGCTGACGCGTTTCACATGGTTGTACAATGCTTAGTCATAGCTGCTCTGCTCCAAAAAAACTTCTGGAGCTTGTCTGGGGTGACTGTCGAACGAGGACAACTTAATGTCTCGGCCCACTTCCTCCTATGTACTTTCTATAAAGATGGCCATACACCATGAAACCTGATTGTACAATCTCTGTACAATGTCCTTTGGCTTTACCAGAACTGTGGAATAGGAGGACACACCTAATCAAGCCATTCAAATTGTATTAAATCAGGCAGGCCCTTGTACTATATAGTTGATCTGTGACGCAACAAAGAAGTGAGGGCTTCTGGGAAATGAATGTTGAGAGACAATCTACAGGAAGTGAAAATCATTTTAAAAATTCAAATAAACTGACAAGATTGTGAACCACCTGTGGACAAGGTAAGTGAGAGAAAAGCACATTGGGATGAATCGGCCAGAAATTGGAAATGCTTCTATTTATCACGAAAAGTGAAATTCTGCCAGAAAAGGTGAACTTATCCTTTACTGAATGAAAATTTCAGAAGCAATTGGGAGGTAGTTCTGCATGAAGGGTATGGATCTAAATTGAAAGTGGAGGACAATTAAAAAAAAACACCTAAAAGGAAAAAAACAGGTGAAGGAAATAAGACCAACAGCAAGGCAGTCAATGTAAATATGTAGGAAAAACATTCCCTAGAATTTCCAGAGAAGGCAAGTCCAATGAAAATGACAGGATTTCCAATGTACAACGGTTGACATTAAAATGGTTGTAAAGGCAGATTCATCTGTGTGCAGCAGCCCTTCACAGCCCCCATAATACTTACCTGAGCCCCCTCTCGATCCAGCGATGTGCACAAGAGACTTGGCTGTCCGGGTCTTTCCCTCCTCATTGGCTGAGAGAGCAGCGAAGTACCATTGGCTCCCACTGCTGTCAATCAGTGAGCCAATGAGGAGAGAGGGGGCAGGCCGGGGTGTGGCTCCCTTTCTGAATGGACACAGAGCATCGGCTTGGCTCGGGTGCCCCCATAGCAAGCTAAAATGTGTGCTTTGTCAGCTGCACACAGCAACCAATGAGATTATTCTTTCCATGTGTTAATTAAAACATATGAAAAATGCAAGAAAGAATCTAACGGGTTTAATGGGCAACAAGGAAAAGTATTTCTTTAGGCACTTTCAATCAGGAGACAGTGGAAAGTTATGCTGCAACTTTAATCTAATAAGCACAAATTGTTGAATCAGAAGGTTTGCAGTATTAAAGACAATGCTGTAAAGTAAGAATGCGTTTAAAAATATATATTTTAATTGTTTACTTTTATCAATTTACAAAGTGCAAAGTGAGCAAATAGAAGAAAAATCGAAATAAATATTTGGTCTGACTACTTTGTGCAAATGAAAGAATTGATGCTGGACTGAAGGAATTTTGTAGGATTACAGTCAGGTGTATAACCAATTATACCAATCAGGTGCTTATCATCAATGCGATATAGGTGCAGTAGGTTGATACACAGCTGTGTAGGAGGCCTAAAACTGGGTGAGAAACAGCCAAACTCTGCTACTAAAGCTGGATACATATTATAAAACTTTTGTTCTATTTCCTATAGATTTACCTTCAACTGTGCAGTGCAAGGGCCTGCCTGATTGCATACACATTGTAAGTGTTTAGGTTAGACCTCATATTATATGGTTTTGGTAAATCTAAAGGAAAACGTTTAAAGAAAATTGGAGTGTATACAGCTTAAGGTAAGAATGTAGAAGACCGTTTCATGTACCTTCAAAATCAGATGTCCAGCAGTGCCATTAGCACAGAATTGGCAGAAAGCAGTGGGACCCAGGTACTTCCATCTACTGTATGGAGAAGTCTGGCCAGAAGTGGCCTTCAAGGAAGAAGAATGGCAGCCAAAAAGCCATACCTTCAATGTGGAAACAAGGCTAAGCGTCTCAACTACGCATTAAAAAATAGGAAGTGAGGTGCAGAAAAAAGGCAGCAGGTGATCTGGGTTGAGGAGTCAAAATTGTAAATATTTGGCTATAGCAGGGGGCAGTTTTTTTGCCAAAGGGCTTGACAGCGGTACAATAATGAGGCAACAGTGAAGGATGGTGGAGGTCCTTTGCGGCTGCATTTCTGCAAATAGAGTTGGAGATTGTCAGGATCAATGAATCCTCAATGCTGAGAAATACAAGCAGATACCCATACCATACCATCAGGGAGACGTGTGATTGGCCCCAAGTTTATTCTGCAACGGAATAACGATCTCAAACATGCAGCCAATGTCACGAAGAACCATCTTTAGCATAACAAAAGAACGAGGTGTCCTGGATGTGATGCTTTGGCCCCCCACAGAGTCCTGATCTCAACATCATTGAGTATTTCTGATTACATGAAGGAAAATAAACATTTGAGGCAGCCTACATCTACAGAAGATCGGTGGTTAATTCTCCAAGATGTTTGGAACAATCTACGTACCGAGTTTCTTCAAATTTGTGTGCAAGTGTACTTGAGAACCAATGCTGTTTTGGAAGGCAAACAGTGATCACACCAAATATTGATTTGATATGGCTTTTTTCTTCTGTTCATTTACTTTTCATGTTGTTAATTGATAAATATAAACTATTAACACTTCTATTTCTAAAAAGCATTCTTAATTTACAGCATTTTTTCACACCTGTCTAAAACGTTTGCACTGTAGTGTACTCAATTTTCCCTTTAGAGGTACAGATCTCCCCATAACATTGCAAGATTACAGAGTCAAGAAAATCTGTATTGTGGCCGAGTATAATTTTTTCCCCAAGTTTTTTTTTTTAGAAGATCACAAAAGATGGTCCGATGCAAATTTTCTCATTCATATTTACACAGGCTATTCTAAAGAGCTGACTGCTTTGTGGTTCCAGGAGACAGGTAATAGGGCTCTATGGGCTCATAAGACAGAGAAGAAGCAGTTTAACGTTGGCAGATTCAGGAGTGCTTATTCTCCTTTTCTAGAAGTACAGCTTAATACTCCACTAGGACTGTATGATTTGTATCCGACAAATGCATACATGAAGTTAACATTCTGTAGAACAGAAATTCAAACACAGTAATAAAGAAACATTGCTCACTGATTTATGGCACAGTGCTGCTTTATGGTGACTACTTAGCCAGCATTTCAGTCACTGAGAAGTCTGTACGAGTGTGCAAAGTGTTGCAACCAGGTTAGCGTTTCCATCAGATCATTGGTTTAGGTGCAAAAAAAATTGCAAAGATTTTGTGTTAATGTGATGATATAATTTAATTTGCAATCTTTACACCAACATAATTAGTAAGATACGTTTTATGCTTGGGCTGCATTCACACATGAGCGTTTTGTCGCCTGAAGCATGAAGCTCCAAAACGCTAGAGGGAAAAAAATACATTATTCTCAATGGAGATGGTTCACATCTCCACTGCAAAACGCCTGACGCCGACCGCCTGAAGCTCAAACAAGTTCTGGACCCTTTTTTGTCACTTGAATTGAGCGTATTTGGGCGTTTTTCTGTTTTTAACATTGGTGACCCTAGACCTGTCCAAAATCACGGTAAACGCAGCGACAATTCGCGGTAAAAAACGCTGCAATTATCGCGACAAAACGCGGTAAAAACCGCCACAAAATCGCGGCAAAACGCTATGCTCAAGTGTGAATGCAGCCTTACAGGGGTTACACCCAGGGGTGTATGCTATGGACTGATTTAGGGTTGAGTTTAGTTTTAGCCATAGGTTTAAACACTGGGTTATATTCATGTTAAAGGGGTGGTAAAGGTTTGTTTTTTAATTTTCTATATAGGTTCCTTTAAGCTAGTGCATTGTTGGTTCACTTACCTTTTCCTTCTAAATGTTTTTTTTTCCTTTGTCTGAATTCCTCACTTCCTGTTCCTCCTCACTAAGCTTGCCCCCATCATCCAAGCCGTTCTGGCTGGGGGTTAGTCAGCGTGCTCGCCCCCCTCCCTTGGGACTTCATCCCTGCGGGGAGACGCTGTGAACGTTCACATATGTTGAGTGCTTTTTATGTGTTGAAAGTTCCTCTATCTAAAATACCACACCTAATTGATCACTAAATAATGTATTGGGATCAGAATATACTTGCCTCTTTTGTTTGCTACAGATCGCAAACGTAACAGACTTCACAGCTATTGGTGTTGCAGAGGAAAAAAAATATGGGGTTCTGCACTAAAATGTGACACTACACGAAGTATGACAAAAATAAATTTGCGGGACACAGATACCTAAATCTAGACACCACATCCCATTTAGAAATACTGTACATTAGAAGAATTGTAGATGGGGTTAACAAAAAAACCCATCTCCAATTCTTCTAATCATGTACTACTCTAAGTATGTTGCTTACAAGGGCAGGTCTGTGGAAAAAAAAAAAAGAAGAGAACTGGGGTACAATTTAATATAAACTAGCACTTGTGACTCTGTTCACGATAGTGTTCATTTAGGCCTAATGGTTGTGGGTCTCCTGACACACTAGGATGTATTACTGACCAATCTACCCATACTTTGGATGCACAAGTATAATTTGGTTATGGGTATCATATCTTAATTTAAAGTGGTTGTAAAGGCAAAAGGTTTTTTACCTTCATGTATTCGATACATAAAGATAAAAAACCTTTTGTGTGCTGCTTCTACCACAGCCCCCCTAATACTCACCCATGCCCCATCATGCCCCCTCTCGATCCAGCAATGTGCATGGGAACCTCGGCTGTGCCGGGTGCCTTTCCTCATTGGCTGAGACACATCAGCAGGACCCATTAGCTCACACTGCTGTCAATTACAGCAAGTGAGCCAATGAGGAGAGAGTGGGGCGGGATCGAACTGAAGCTCTATGTGTCTTATGGACGCATAGAGCGGGGCTTGAAAGTTAGAATGCCGCATAGCAAGCGGATTACTACTGGGGGCACTGCTCAAAGGGCAGAAGCCCCCGGAAGGGGACCCGAGAAGAGGAAGATCCAGGCTGCTCTGTTCAAAACCATTACACAGAGCAGGTAGGTATGGCAGGTTTGTTATTTAAAAAAAAGCAAACAAACAAACCTTTAATATCACTTTAAGGACTAAAAGCCCCACACAAGTGAGTAAATTCGGGGAAATAAAGCCAGGAAGAGAAAAGCCCCATGACCTGTCAAATTCATGTGACCAACCTCTCCATCACAGTGTGTTCTTTGCATTATTATGCAGAGAAAACTCCATAGGACACACAGCCTTTATAAATACAGTATGCGGCAGAAAGTAAACCATGTTTTTCACCAACAAACTAAGGCAATAGTAACGGGAAGGGAACTGCAGAGAATGCAGTGCAGACACTTGTAGGAGAGCTGCCAGAGAAGCTACAGCATACAATGTAGACAGAGTTGCAAAAATATAGAAACTGGGGAAAAATGTACAACACAGGGAGGTGCAGGGAGTTTTACTGTTGTCTGGACATTGAAAAAACAAAAATGTGCGTGGAGAGGATGTAGACCCTAATAAGAGAAAAATGTCTCTACCAGCATGTGGGCACTACTGGGTGAACAATGTATGCTGGGGACAGTGCTGCAGTGCAAACTCAGAAAGGGGACTAAGCAGATAAACATTTGCTTTTGTACAACATTCATTACTGGTGGGAGAAAAAAGAAAAGTTATAGTCTCTCTATATACCAAACAGGGAGGAGGTTGACCTTTTTCATCTGCTCATCTTCCATTCATAGAAAGCTTTTTATTCAAGGAAGCTACAGTATAGCTTCTATAAATGGAGTAGTGGGTCAGAAAAGGGGAGCATAATCTGTACTCTAGGTCAGGGGTCTCCAAACTACGGCCCTGTTCAGGAACTACAATTCCCATCACGCCTAGGCATGTCTGTAAATGTCTGAATTTTACAACGCCTCATGGGACCTGTAGTTCTGCACCAAGTGAAGGGCCATAGTTTGGAGACCCCTGTTCTAGATGATTAACTTTCACAAGTCTCTCAGCGACAGAGGATTTCAACAATGACAGCTGGCACCAGCACAAGGAACCGCCCCTTTTTTTTTAGGTTTTACCGAAACTTAGGCTTTAAAGTAGAACTGTAAGCAAAACTTTTTTTTTCCATTGTGGATAAAGTAGGGGAGAGTTATAACCCCCGTCGTTATTTTTAGCCCCC
Organism: Rana kukunoris; assembly: GCA_029574335.1. NCBI lineage: Eukaryota > Metazoa > Chordata > Amphibia > Anura > Ranidae > Rana > Rana kukunoris. Next base: position 67,426,853 of record CM056056.1, on the reverse strand, counting down.
TGTGTCCCATTGCAAAGATTTCCCTTCACTTCCTGTCCCATAGCTAAACTTCACTTCCTGTCCGGGTCTGTAAAATGAAAACCCTGCAAATGAAGGGAATTCCTTGGGGACCCAGGGTTGTCTTAATGAGAGGGCACATCTGGGCACTGACCAGGGGCCAAAGCTGCATGGGGGTCCCTGCACTTTCTCCAAAGCAGCTGGTCCTTAAGCCCACGCTGCCCCGAAATTGCGGGCCCCATGGTGGCACTAAGAGTGATGAATACACAGGGGAGGCAGGCTGGCAGCAGTGCAGAGGAGCCATAGTGCTGGGGAGGCATCAATCCAGCAGATATATTATATGCACAGGACAGCTTTATTTCTTTATGAAGAATTTTCCCACTGTTTCTTTGCTGTACAGAATGATTGTTCGTGTAGTTAATGTGGAGCACCACACAAAAGAGGAAGCTCCGCTTGTCTGCCTCCTACCTACTCAATGTCTGTTTACCTGCACTGTCTCCATTGTAGGGGGTCCCCAGAGCATTATTTTGCCCAGTGGCCCATGATGCTATTAAGATGGCCCAGTGGGGACCCCCAGGTCAGCAGAACTAGCGTCCTCATTGGAAGATTTCCCCTCTATTACTTTTCTGAGAAAACCCCAAAATGTTGCATTTTCTTTTAATTTCACTTTCAATAATGGTAAGCAGGACAAATAAAGAGGGTGAATCTGCATAATGGAATCACAGACAGAAAAACAAACTGACAGGTGTTCTAATCCCTTTCCACTCTATCCAAAAAAAAAAAAAAGTTTTGCCTTTAGCTATACAATCTTTACAGCTCCTTCCAGTACAACACCTTGTTCTTCAGTGAGATCCAAGTTATTATTAACAAGAAAATGAGAGAAGTTCAGCTGCAGAGTATCTTTTCAGATGGTTCATGTTAAAGGGTCTGCACTTACCATCCTCTTCTCTCCGACAGCCCTCTCCACAATGAGTCTGTCCTGACCATCCTCTCTATGAGCTTCTTCCACAACATGCCATCTGAGGTCACTCGGTACCACTCCTTGCACACCAGCTCTGCTGAACACAGTGATTTTGCATCCAGGTAGGACAGAATATTTTCCGCTATGTGATCCAGTCCACGCGCTGGAAAGGTAGCATTAATAAAATGAGTCATAGATAAGACAAAGACGACTATAGCTTCCTTAAATTGCTTTCTTACTCTTGTTTCTTCAGACATTAATAAACCACAGAGAAACATTCAAAGTTTACTCCTATAAAATTCCTGTAACGGTTTTCCTGTAACAAATGGACAAAATGTTTGCACTAAATCAAAAACAAACTTTTGGAATGCAAATGCCTCAAGCTTGTCACATTTACGCACATCTGTAAGTGCTGTAAAGAACCCTCACCACATATATGGTTCATGGTTCCTTAACTGCATTAGCTGTGAAACTGTCAGTCAGGTCAGTTGATTTCTGAGGAAGTAGGGGGTGGAAACAATCAGCATGGATTTCCAAAAATTACGTAACAAGAGATACTGTGCATGCAAAGTATTAATCAGACAGCAGCCAAAGAGTCCTTGGTTTCAAGTCAAGCCATGTGGGACCCAAGAGATGTTACTAAGACTATTGCTTAAAGGTCACAAAAATCACCTTTAGAAAGAAGATACACCATATGGTCAAAAGTCTAGGACGCTTGCCTTTACACGCACATGAACTTTAATAGCATCCCAGTCTTAGTCCGTAGGACTCAATATTGAGTTTGCCCACCCTTTGCAGCTATAACAGCTTTAACGCTTCTGGGAAGGCTGTCCACAAGGTTTAGGAGTGTGTCTATGGCCGCGTACACACGAGGGGATATGTCCGCTGAAAACGGTCCGTTTCAGCAGACATCTCCGCTCGTGTGTATGGGCTAGCGGACAGATTTGTCCACCCGACAGATTTCAAAGCAAGCTTTGAAATCTATCCGGTGGGGATCTGTCCGCCCGACATGTCTGCTGGTTAGTACACTTACCAGCAGACATGTCGTCCCCCACCGCCGCCGCGCCGCTGCCGAATGGATTCGGCGCATGCGCGGAAGTGTTTTACTTCCTGGTGCGGTGACGTGGCGGTGACGCGGCGGCGTCAACGTCACCGCCGCGTCACCGCGCCGTCCGGCGGTGGGGAATTTGATCCGATGGTGTGTACACGCCATCGGATCAAACTCCCGATCGGACATATCCGATGGAAATGGTCCGCGGACCGTTTTCATCGGATATGTCCGATCGTGTGTATGGGGCCTATGGGAATATTTAGCCATTCTTTTAAAATCGCATTTGTGAGATCAGGCCTAGCTCGCAGTCTCTGCTCTAATTTATCCAAAAGGTGTTCTATCTGGTTGAGGTCAGGACTCAGGCCATTTAAGTTCCTCCACCCCAAACTCGCTCATCCACGTCTTTATGGACCTTGCTTTGTGCACTGGTGAGCAGTAATGATGAAACAGGAAGGGGCTATCCTCAAACTGTTAACACAAAGTTGGAAGCGTGAAATTATCCAAAGTTTCTTAGTATGCTGACGTCATAAGAGTTCTCTTGACTGGAATTAAGGCCAACCCCTAAAAACCAAGCCCACACCATAATCCCCTCTCCACCAAATAATTTGTAGTGCGACATAAAATATTGCATCGACCACCGTTTTATTTTTATTTAAAGTAAATCTCTAGCAGAAAATACAGATTTTAACTTGTAAACAACAAGTGTCAGTAAAAGGCTTAGGCCGCGTACACACGATCGAATCTATCTGCTGGAAACGGTCCGACGGACCGTTTCAGCAGACAAATTAGATCGTGTGTACGGGCGGACAGACGAGTTTTTCCAGCAGACAGATTTTAAAGCATGCTTTAAAATCTGTCTGCTGGGAACCCATCCGTCTGACATGTCTGCTGGTTAGTACGCTCACCAGCAGACATATCTGCCCGCACATGCGTCGAATGGATTCGACGCATGCGCGGAAGTGTTTTACTTCCTGGTGACGTGGCTGATTTGGTCACCGCGCTGTCTGCCGGCGGGGATTTTGGTTTGATCCTGTGAACACGATCAAACCAATATACCCCAGCAGACAAATCCGATCAAAACGGTCTGTCAGACCGATTTAATCGGACTTATTTGGTCGTGTGTACGCGGCCTTAGTCTTTAAGTGGTTAAACTGACCTCATTTACAGACCGAAGTTCATGCCTTTGATCGAAAAGAACCAAAAGTTACAATGTTTCCTTTTATCTCCCAGCACTGAAAAATGTTGATCAAAAACAAACATGTCATACTTACCTTCTCTGTGCAGTTGGTTTTGCATAGAGTGGTCCTGATTTTCTTCTTCTCGAGTGCCCCGTTGGAGAGCCGTTTTCCCTCGGGGCACTCGTGCGGGCAGCCATTGGCACCTGCTGCTGTCAATCAAATTCAATGACGCGGGCACTTTGGAGACGCGGGCACTTCGGCTTGCCGAGTCCTGCATTTGGTGGCTATGGACACGATAGCCTAACACGGGAGCGCGTGGGACCCCAGAAGAGGATGTTTGGGGCCACTCTGTGCAAAACGAACTGCACAGTGGAGGCAAGTATGACATGTTTGTTATTGAAAAAATCAGACCTATAGTATCAATTTAAATAAAAAAATGTGAATAAAAAAAAAAGAAAAAGAGGAAAATAATAGTTAAGTGGAGAAGGAGAAGAGAGATTTAAAGCCCCTCTCAGATAAAATCACCTTGGTTTTTTTCTGGTGTCCATGTCATGGCCTGGCATGATATGGACACTTCCTATTCGATGGCCATTCAATGGCTCTCAAGATCGAGGAGGCATACACACCGCTCCAAAGATGCTGCTATCAGGACTTTTTTTTTGCCATCCTGTTAGCGCACCGCTCCAGTGTGAAAGCACTCTGGGCTTTCACACTGGAGAGACAGCAACGGCTGTTTTAGGTCACTTTGCAGGCGCTATTTTTAGCGTTCTAGCGCCTGCAAAGCAACCCAGTGTGAAAGGGGTCTTAAAAGAAGGGCTCCTAATCTAAGCTTGGTACTTGTATAAAGGACACCTGTCCACAGAAGCAAATCAATCAGATTTAAATCTTTCCACCATAGCCAAGACCAAATAGCTGTCCAAGGATGTCAGAAACAAGATTGTAGACCTACACAAGGTTGGAATGGGCTACAAGACTATCACCAAGCAGCTTGGTGAGAGGGTGACAACAGTTTGTCAGATTATTCGCAAATGGAAGAAACACAGAATAACTGTCAATCTTCCTCATCCTGGGGCCTCCTGCAAGATCTCACCTCGTGGAGCTTCAATAATCATGAGTAAGGTGAAATAGCCCAGAACTACACGGGAGAATCTTGTTAATGATCTCAAGGCAGTTGGGACCATAGTCACCTAGAAAACAATTGGTAACACAATACACTGTGAAGGACTGAAATCCTGCAGCACCTACAAGGTCCCCCTGCTCAAGAAGGCACATGTACAGGCCCGTCTAAAGTTTGCTAATGAACATCTGAATCATTTAGGAGAACAGATGAGACCAAAATCAAGCTCTTTGGCATCAACTCATCTCGCTGTGTTTGGAGGAGGAGGAGGAATGCTGCCTATGACCCCAAGAACACATCCCTGTTGTCAAACATGGAGGTTGAAAAATTATGCTTTGGGGGTGTTTTCTGCTAGAAGGATAGGACAACTTTACCACATCAAAGGGACGATGGATGGGGCCAGGGTCGATCCGCCCTATAGGCTCACTATGCAAGCTGCTTAGGGCCCCGCAACGCTGCAGAGGGCCCCCCAAATTACTAGAGGCCCCATATCTCTGTCTGGTGAGAAGTAATTTTCAGCCCCTCAACTCGCTGGCTGCTTGGGAGAAGAGGTAAGAAGTCAGCACCCCCGCTTCTCACTTTAATGTAAGATGTCATTTCCGACAGCAGAACACTCCCTCCCCCCGCTTCTCAACTGTAATGTGACATGTCATTTTGCTTAGGGCCCCAGAGAGGTCAGAATCGGCACTGGATGGGGCCATGTACTATCAAATCTTGGACGAGAACCACCTTCCCTCAGCCAGGGCATTGAAAATGGGTCGTGGATAAGTATCCCAACATGACGAGTGACCCTCGTGGTTTTTCACCTTAATGAATTCTATGCATTAGGGTGAAAAACCTTCTGTAGTGCAGTAGCCCCCCAGAGCCCCCCTTTTACTTACCTGAGCCTGATCATTCCAGTGATGGGGACGAGCCCAGCAGTCCCAGCCTCTGTTTCGGGTCCTCATTGGACAGATTGATAGCAACAGAAGCCATTGGCTCCCGCTGCCGTCAATAAAATCCAGTGACACGGGAGCCAGGTGGGACAGAGTTTTGCTGTCTGTGTCAATGAAAGCAGCAGCAGGACTCCAGAACGTGCCCACACAAGTGCCCCAGAAGAGTAGGATGTTTTTTGTTATAATTCTGTGTCTCACTGTTTAAGGCCCCTTTCACACTTGTATGACTTGTCCCACGATTTGGGATTGCAAGGTAGCATGACAAGTCGTTCCCCATGATTTCCAATGACAACCATCTACCGCTACTTCAAAGTAGTCCCTGCACTACTTTGGTCCAATTTTGATGCCAATTACACAGGCATTCCTTGAAATCGCGGTAAAAATCGCACAACTTTGAATTCGCACAAGTGTGAAAGGGTCCTAAATAAATGTACCATTAAGATTATAGACTGATCATTTCTTTCTCAGTGGGCAAACGTACAAAATCAGCAAGGGTTTAAATACCTTTTCCCTCACTGTATGTTGCATTTAAGTGCCCTAAATTTAACTATAGTCTATATTTTTAATGCAACTTTGCAGTTCATAAATTGTTTCTCTAATATATTGTGTGACACAAAAAATTGGAACTGCCAATATTTTATTCTCTGGGGGGTCTGCTTCCAGAAAAATTATAATGTTTAGTGGTCTTACCTAATCTTCAGGCCCAAAATGTTTTTTTTAAAACAAAAAACAAAAAAATCATAAATGGGCTGAAGTGGTTAAGACCGTGGAACAGTTTTAGGTAAAGCGACACAGATGCTTTCCCTATAAGCCACAAAGGAATACATTTAAAACAGGGCTCAAAATTTCAAGTCCTGAGCTACTAGCCAGGCCTCAAGAGTTACTCGCCACCAGTTGCCCCGCCCAATTCATACACTGCCCTGCGCCTAATTGCACCCATAAACACTGGCAGGCAGTGAAGAGAGGAGCTGCAGCACAGCGGGAGGGAGTACAATCCAGCGCTGAGATCCACACAACTGCACAGCCATTGACACCATAGCACATTGCACACTGACACCGCACAGCACACATTGAGACCAGTCTGTTCGCAGTGCTCAGGCTGAACTGTTGGACACTTACATAGAGCACAAGGAGAAGAAAACTGCACAAACTGGAAAGCTGCCGCTCTCATGTCAGGGCAACTTTCAGTGAGCGCTGCACCGGAGTGGTAATTTTTGCAATCCTCCACCTCACTCATTAGTTTCTGCTCTCCAGCTACATTGGTCGGGGGGAGGGGGGCAGGCTCAGAGAGGTCATACTGTTAGGTCCCATGGCTTAATGAGAATTGTAAGGAGAGCACCTGTGTATTGCTCTGCCTGTGCGCGGCTCACCAGACTACTTTTCGCGACCATGCACCCTTCCTCTTCGGCCGCCAATCTCATCGGGACTCTAAGTGTAGGCACAGATTGGAGGGAGATTGGTCATGCAGCCCTGTCATCACTCGCCCCAGCTTAAATCCACTCGCCAAATGCTAGTAGGTGAGTGGAAATTATGAGGGTTGATTTAAAAGATCAGCATTGTTTTCAATCAGAAATTGTACCGACTTCTTTCATTTTGGAAGATAAAGTTCATCTTTAACCACTAGCCGACCAGCCGCCGCAGTTTTACGGCGGCAGGTCGGCTCGGCTGCACGAAATCACGTAATATAAAGTGATTTTGCATTTCAGCCACTAGGGGCGCGCACGCTTGACCCTGGTGCAGACGTGCGTGCCCGGTGAGCGCGATCACCGCCAGGCACCCGTGATCGCTCGTTACAGAGCGAAAACCGGGAGCTGTGTGTGTAAACAGGGGGAGAAATGTCAGGGGGAGAAATGACTGATCGCTTGTTCATACAATGTATGAACAGCGATCTGTCATTTCTCCTAGTCAATCCACCCCCCCTTCAGTTAGAACACACCTAGAAAACATAATTAACCCCTTCCTCACCCCCTAGTGTTAACCCCTTCCATGCATTTTTATAGCACTGATCGCTATAAAAATGCCAATGGTCCCAAAAATGTGTCAAAAGTGTCCACCATAAGGTCGTAGTACCGATAAAAATCGCAGATCGCCGCCATTACTAGTAAAAAAATAAAAATAATTATAAAAATGCCATAAAACTACCTCCTATTTAGTAGACTCTAACTTTTGCGTAAACCAATCCAAAAATATGTAGAAGAATACGTATCGGCCTAAACTGAGGGGGAAAAAAAATTTTTTTTTATATATTTTTGGGGGATATTTATTACAGCAAAAAGTAAAAAATATTTTTTTTGTTTTCAAAATTGTCGCTCTATTTTTGTTTATAGCGCAAAAAATAAAATCCGCAGAGGTGATCAAATACCACCAAAAGAAAGCTCTATTTGTGGGGAAAAAAAAGGACGCCAATTTTGTTTGGGAGCCACGTCGCACGACCGCGCAATTGTCAGTTGAAGTGACGCAGTGCCTGAATCGCAAAAAGTTGTCTGGTCATTTTGCACCAGCAAAATGGTCCGGGCTGAAGTGGTTAACCTCTTGTAATATGACTGGCGTTGGAAAAAAATTGTAATTCCAGTGATTATTATGAATTGGCTCCACTTTCCTGATCCATATATATATATATATATATATATATATATATATATATATATATATATATATAGTGGTGTAGGACACATCCATTAAGATGTTAGTATACAGACATCATATGACAAGTTGACAATGGAAAACACTAATAAATGGCAATTTAAATTGGAACGCCAGAGAACGCCGTCTTAAAAAGGGACCTGCATGTAATGACTTGCTTCATTAACAGCACTAAATCAGAACACCCTTCCTGCAATGTCCACTCGCTGGATGACTGGATGAACAAAAAGGATCTTCAGTACAAATGGAGCAGTTTAAAAGCCAGATTAATGTCCTGTAGTTTGTATTAGTGGCTTCACATTTGCATACAGTAAGGGGGGTTTATACACTCTTTAGTAAAAATTGGGCTTGGCTATTAAAATTCTCAACCACCCACTCAAGTCTAATCTCAAGCCAAGTCTCGAAGGAGCACAAGTCTATAAAACAATATAGTTGCACTGATAACCTCGGCCTGTGTCTGCTTAGCGGTAAGGGAGTACGAAAATAAAATAAATAAAAGCTTGCAGGAGGTTATTTCTGTACATGTCACATTTTAGTAGCATGATCAGTATATTATGAGTTTTCTCTGATGGGAGGAAGAGAGGGGAAAAAAAAAAACTGCTACTATAAAACTTCTCTTCTTCCAGTCGCTATGCTGATCTTAACTATTTTCCCGCAGTACGAGTGAACACGGATCACATGCACAAGGGGGCAGACTCAGCTGATTCTCATAATAGCATGTAAAATACCATGTATGTCTTCTTTGGAATCGATTTAATGTCTGAAAATTAGGAACTCACTCATACAAATTATTTCTCCACAGCCAAGCTTCACTGTTAACTTCTTTTGTAATGTATAAATCACATGAGACAAACGAAACAAAATACAGTAAAACCTTGCTTTAAGTGTAACTTGGTTTGAGAGTGTTTTGCAAGACTAGCAACATTTTTCATAACATTTTGACTTGATATACAAGTGATGTCTTGACATACAAGTAGCGTCATATCACAACCAGGGTTGCCAACTTTCAGTACATTTACAGTTTGTAAAATCTGTGTAGTCTGTATGTCCGTAATGGACATTTATGGACAGATGCAAAAATTACGGATTTTACAAACTGTTTGTAAATTTACTGACGGTTGGCAACCCTGATCACAAATAAGTATAAAAAAAAGAAGAGAGGTGCCTCTAATGCTGGCCATACACTATACGAAAATTCGACCGACAATCGGTCGTTAACCACTTAAGGACCGCCGCATGTACATTTACGTCGGCAGAATGGCACCGACAGGCACATCAACGTATATATACGTTGGTGCCTTGGGGGGGATCGGGGGTCCAATCGGACCCCCCCCGTACATGCGGCGGTCCGCGCGGCTGCAGGAGCGATCCGACAAGAGGGGGTGGCTATTCGTTTTTGTCCGCCCCCTCTGGATCGCTCTCAGCCAATGCGCGGTCCGCCCTGTAACTTCCTCCTCCTGTGTAAACACAGGAAGGAGGAAGCGATGTGATCTCTCCCTCTGCGTTTTTTTTAACCACCACTGAGGAGAGATCACCACACAGTAAGTCCTGCACCAACACTACACTACACACAGGCACATTTAACCCCCGCGATCACCCCCCCCCCCTGCCCCTGTCACAGTGTCACTGAATGCAGTAAACATACATGTATGATTACTGTATTTAGTGTCAGTGTGACAGGCAGTGTAAAAGTCAGTTAGTGTTAGGTTCAGGGTAGCCCTGTACCCCCCCCCCCTAATAAAGTTTTAACCCCCTGATCACCGCCCTAGTTAACCCTTTCACTCCCTATTGCCAGCGTCACTAAGCGATAATTTTTCTGATCGCTGTATTAGTGTCGCTGTTCCCGCTAGGTAGCTAATTTTTTTTTATTGCGATTTTTTTTTTACTAAAGACATGTGGCTAAATAAATTTTGGCCTAAATGTTTGACTTAAATTTAGTTTATTGATTTTTCTTATAACAAAAAGTAAATAATATTGTTTTTTTTTTTCAAAAATGTTGCTCTATTTTTGTATATAGCGCAAAAAATAAAAATCGCAGAGGCGATCAAATTCCACCAAAAGAAAGCTCTATTTGTGGGAAGAAAAGGGAGCAAATTTTGTTTGGGAGCCACGTCGCACGTCTGCGCAATTGTCTGTTAAAGCGACGCAGTGCCGAATCGCAAAAACCCCTTTGGTCATTTGGCAGCATATTGGTCCGGGTCTTAAGTGGTTAAAGATCTTTCGTTTTTCGAACAGTTAATGCGCACAAAATCGAAAATCGTTGTGACGTTTTTGAGCCGAGAAAACGGAGGACACATTTGGAAATTTTCTGCCGAACGAACGATAAATCGGAAGGTTAATGTGTTTCCCGTCCAAACTTTCTGGACTAGGTATATGTAAAAAAGAAAAAGAAAAAATGTTTATTTATGTCCACTGAACAATTTATTGGTCATTACATGATGGCACTATCGTTTGCGCTCACGACGATTTTTCGTGGAGTATATGGCCAGCATTAGTGTAGCAATATGGTTAAATTTAATGAAGGTACAACATTTATCAACATATTGCTACACTTGGAGGAAGCCTCTCTTCTATTTTATACTTTGTAGCTCTTGCTGGATTTTGCTTCTAATCCCCTTGTAGAGCCTTCCATTTTTTGGATGGACAATTTTTGGTTATACAACCCATCACATTGCTATAATCTTTTTATATGGACTATAAACTAAAGGACTTATGAATAAATGGTTGTGGAACAAATCATCCGAGTTTCCATGATTTCTTATGGGGATATTTGCTTTGATATATAAGTGCTTTGCATTACAAGCATGTTTGTGGAACGAATTATGCTTGCAATCCAAGGTTTTACGGTAATCTAAAATTGTAAAAATGGGAAGAAGTAGTATGGTGGACGCTGGTGACTGTGTGGGTATATTATTGTGACACTTAACTGTATATGAGAACGATCACTTGGCTACAGTTGCGCAGATCGATCAGGCTGGGTAGACATGACCCAACTCTGGCTTGAAGCTGGCCAGCCCAACTTTAAAGTGGTATTAAACTAAAAAAAAACTAAAATGTTATCTATTGTAGCCTGCCAATCCTTAAAAGGTGGCGGCTGCATTAGAATTCCATTAAGGCCTTTTTCACTTTATTTTAACCTGGCGATCTAGCCAGTAACAGACTTTCTGTCTTGGGGTGTCTCCACGCTAAAATTGAGAAGCAACAGGAATACCTTTGGACAGCTTGGTGGCTACACTCATTACTCCACTCTTTGATAATGCAGCATAGCATTATCTATCTAGAGCAGTGGTTCTCAACCTGGGGGTCAGAACCCCCTCGGGGGTCGAATGCTGATTTGCCAGGGGTCACCGAATTCTGGGATGTTCCTGATGCCCGCATTGCTCTCGTCTTTTTGCGGCCGCCCAGCAGGGCTGTCCCTGGAGCCCACAGCCTCCCTCTCAGCCTCTTTGCAGCCGCCCATTCAGTTCACGGCTAGGCTGGGGGGCAGAGATTAGAGGTCAGCTGACTGGTGAGGAATGTGAAGTGGGAGGGGCTGGATTAGACCCTATCTCCTGATTTTGGCATAGGTGTCACTGCTACGAGACACCACAGAGCTGGAGACACAGTGAGAGGGGGAGGAACAAAAAAATAATAATAAGAAGAAAGATGGCTAGAGAGAGGGATGGGGGGGACAAGAAATGAGCATAAAGAGAGATAAAAAGGAAAAGAAAGGAGAAGAGAAAGATATACCATTTTTAATACTGTACGAGTGAAAGGGACTCCGAGCTAAATGTCTGTGGGTTAGGGGCGCAAATTACTTGTCTTGCCTTGGGTGCTGACAACCCACGCTACAAAAATAATTTTACTGCTGGGGGTCCCCACAACTTGGGAAATTTTATCAAGGGGTCACAGCACTAGAAACGGTGAGAACCACTGATCTAGAGAGAGCCAATGGTTTAATGATTTTTTTTTTTATAAAAATGTAAGTGTATATGAAGCATAACCACTTCCTATCCCAGCCATAGTCATATGACATCTGCAGGAGGGATTTCCCATCCTGGGCGGGCGTCATATGACATCCTGGGCTTAGGGATATTGGGATATTTATTATAGCAAAAAGTAAAAAAAAAAAATCGCTCTTCTTTTGTTTATAGCGCAAAAAATAAGATCTGCAGATGTGATCAAATACCACCAAAAGAAAGCTCTACTTGTAGGGGAAAAAAATCATTAATTTGTGTCTAGTGTTGCATGACTGCGCAATTGTCATTCAAAGTGCGACAGCGCTGAAAATTAAAAATTGGCCTTGGCAGGAAAGGAAATTATCGAACTTACTTTTAATAATGTGGCAGAAATGCTTACAGTAACAGACACTGGATTTTTAGATCAGATAACAAAACTTTACTTTCCAGATGGTCAATATACGTGTAAATAAGGCAGGACAGCCGCCCATACTCCATTCAGAGCACGATTATTGGAAATCTAGATCATTATAATGACTTATAACCCCATGCTACACAATTCTATCCTGTATAGGTAACTGTAAAAAAATAGTGGGCGGTAGTGATTTTTAGGAAGAATCTATTGACATTAGGAGGACAGCAGCACACAGCCCAATGTCTTATCTCAGCAGAGCAATAACCAGTTTGCTGGGACCCCCCAACATTACCAACTGAGTCAGGGTGTGTATGCTACAGCCTAAAGGTAGTCCAGGACATGACATTCCTCACCAGATCTAAAAAAAAAAAAGTTTTCACAGGTCAATGAGAAAAGTCAGCTAAAGGCGGTCCCCGTGTTACAAACAAGATATATTGTACATGGTACATCTATTGCAGCCATACACACACCATCCTTCCTCCAGTATATAGATTTTGGATTAGGTATCTCCGTGGCGCGGATTCATTTCCTATTCTTACAAACAAGATAGGGTCTGTAGGTTTGTTCTTAAGTTGAATTTGTATGCAAGTTGGAACAGGTACCATTTTTAAGTGTAGCTCCAGCCAAAAAAAAAATATATATTTTTTTATTTTTTTTGGACAGCATAGGGAAGAGTAAACATCCCTCTAACATTTGTTTCACGGTCTGTGCCCCTGTTCAGAAGATTTCATCTCACTTTCTATCCCAATGACAATTAGATTTTGAAAAATTTGGGTTGTTGTATAAACAAGGATTGGTGATAGACCTTCAGTAGTGACACCTTTTTCCCCATAATAACTCTTACAGGAGTGAATTTCCATTCCTAGGTGTAGATTTCCTCTCACTTCCTGTTGTCTCCCTCCATTTGTAAGTCGGATGTTTGTAACCCGGGGACCGCCTGTATAGGTCTTATTCTTATGTTTTATTGCCGTTTTATAATCTGAGACATAACCAACATAATAGATGTGCATGTAATAAAATAGCTCTGAACAGCGGATCTGATTTAATTTGAATGATGTAAAACCCATTGAGAATATACTAAAATGAGGTCAACAATTGCAGTCTCTTTTTTTCTAAATATATTTTAGGCACTGTGATTAACTGATGAATGGAAACCGGAAGAATACAGGTCCCTAGCCTTCTGCCTGACAGTCTCCATACTTGCCTATTCCTCCCTTGTCTAATGAAATTGTAAATCTGAAATGTTATTTGTGTTTTAAGCTGTTAACTGCAGCGGAACATCTTGAGCCAAGCTGATCTATGTAATAAACTTCATCGTAAAACATATGATTGACACAGGGTGTATCCCAAGAGGTTCCAGAGCAGCTGAAAGCTTAATTGCATCTGCTTTTGTGGTGGACAAGTGGTGCACCCCAGGGGCTTAAACCATTAAAATCTCACCAGCCCAGAGGGACAACTGGCCCCCAGCCACCCAACCCAGCTGACAACTGACTGTGCATAAACGCCATTAAAACTTAATACTTTGGTGCGTGTCTTTGCTTCTGTAGATGCAGGCTAGCTTTGGTTTAACCATCTGCTGGTCACTAACAAAGCAGTCACTTTCAGGGCTTTGGTACATTTGGCTTAAATAAAAAAAAAAAGGACTGCCTATTCTTCAGCTGTGCGTTTAACTTCCAAGCACATATTACCAAAGTAGATTTTTAAGTTCTAGACGCCCATCTAACAGCCTCGGAGTGTGAATGTAAAAAAGTGTTTGCTTCTAAACTGGCTCTACAGATGCTGCTTACAGGGCAATTTAATAAAATATAGCTAAAGCAGAACTTAAATTGAGTGAAGCAACTTTTTTCTGCCCCCCCCCCCCCAAATGTTAGATATATCTATATATATATATATATTAGATAGATGCACGCACACACACACTCTGGTTTCCTTCCACTCTCCAAAGACATGCCAGAAGGTCAATTGGCTCTTGTCTAAATTGGCCCTAATATATGTGTGTGTATAAATGCAAGGTAGGGACCTTAGACTGAGTTAGGGACTGATGTCATTGTACAATATATGTGTGTGTGTGTGGCTAATTGGGCACAATCTGGACATTTTCACTTAGGGGTGTACTCACTTTTGTGGCCAGCGGTTTAGACATTAATGGCTGTGTGTTGAGTTATTTTGAGGGGATAGAAAATTTTCACTGTTATACAAGCTGTACACTCACTATTTCACTTGTTGAAATACATACATTTCTTCAGTGTTGTCACATGAAAAGATATAATAAAATATTTCCTAAAATGTAACTTTACTAATATAATAACTGGCCACATTTTTTTTAGGAATACTAGTCTCTTTAGTCTCAAATAATGGAAAAAATTAAATAAAATCTTATGTCCACTTATCACATATCTTTGTTATCCAAACGTATGTCATTTAAAGACATTCTTTGCACATCTGTTCACATAGAAAGTACTTCAAGTTCTCTGTGGTTTTTCCTGCATGAACTAATACATGCCAAATATAGTACTACATGACACAGCATGGAACCAAAGTGTGGTTAAAAAAACAAAAAACAAAAATGAAGGTGGTGCCATTCGGGGGGCTGTAGATACATCCACTCTTGGTTTTAATAAAAACTTTTCAACCAGAGCCAACATGGAAAATTGTGGGTCAAGTTTGTCTTGAAATTCGGTAAAGCGCCACTAAAAATAGTGGTGCTTTACCACCGACACACTCACCACCCCAGTGTGAAAGGGGTCTAAGAGAGCCCCAGGTCACCAGAACTAGTGCTCCCATTGGAAGATTTCCCCTATTTGACTTTTCTTGGGACAACCCAAAATTTGGTATTTTGGTTACTTTCACTAATAATGGTAAACAGGACCAATAAAGAGGATGGATCTCATAAAAGGGGGCACAGGCGGCAATAAAAACTGACAGGTGTTCAAATCCCTCTACACTCTATTTTGCCTTTAGTTATACCTTAAAAAGGAAAATATATTCCTGCTGAAGAAAAGGGAACTAGGAATCGCAGCAGGGAGCTCTGGTCCTTATTCCTAGAACCTAGGAAAAAAGCTGAGCTGCCTTCAACAGATGGGGGGGGGGGGGTTGGTCGCAAGCAGGAGCCATCTCTCAACAGTGCCCAGTGTCGTACTTCTCCTGGAGATGGCGCAATAACCACAGTCAAGATTCAAGAACGTGTGTCCTTCAACGAGGGGAAGAAAAATAAGTTCTAATGTTAATGCAAAACATTTTATATATAAAAGCATATATAGAACACATTTTACCTGGCAGTGCAGTGATAAAGTCCCTTTGCAACATTGGTTTAAGGTAAGTATTTATGTGTCCATGTTGGTAGTGGCACATCCGGGAGATGAGATGCTCAACAAACTCTACCTGGTCACATTCAGACCACTGCTCAAAGTACTTTACACAAAGCTCTTTCTCCTTCTCGTAGTTTGCGGATAGCTTCCTTTGCTTGGGCACGATCATGCTGGAAGTGCCATTGGCAAGTTTAGTCTGCGGGATAAAAAAAAAAAAAAGATGTCATAATAAATAAAAAGAAGGAACAATAGTACACACCACACAGTTCAAGCACACATAAATTCACAAAATGCATCTGTTACACAACAGGAGAAAAAAAGATTCAGACATATAAACTGGCTGACAGGGACCATCTATTTACTACTGTCAGCTAGCAAACAGCTCCGTATCCTTGCAAGGAACTCAGAAAGGACATTACCACCCGTGCTGGAAGTGCACATAAAATAACAGAGATTGTTAAATGGAAATCCAGAGTGACACTTTAATGCACTTAAATGAATTTCATGATCTTCCACCGTCAGCCTTACAAACAATTTAGTGCGATCCTATGAATATGTTTCAGTGGGAGGCAGGGACATACAGATGCAAAAAGGTCAGGACGGACGTAGGAATGGCAATTAGGTCCAAAAACAGCGCTGTTTTATAACCATACCTATAAAAGCATGCAATCTTTGAGATACATAAAGGAATAGAATGTTGGAAAATGCAGAAATTCAGATGAATAAGTAAACATGTCAGATGCTTAGCAGAACTAAAGGAAGGAACGCGCAGATGAAAATGGTATGATGGGGAATATACCCATACAAAGTCTTCAATGTGACGTGTTCAATACTTCTTTTACCTGCTGTATGTATATTGCATATGAGCAGAATTAAAATGGTTAATTTAAGGACACAGTTAAGCAGGGGTGTTGCATTTTGCCAGCAGTGTACAGTATGACAGATGCGCAAAGCTATAATTTATCATTTTTTCATTGAGAGGGAAAGGCTCCATTTAACTGGTAAAGCAGGTCAGTTAGTTCGATGGTTGTGGGAAATGCTTCAGAGAGTTTTAGTGATGATACCAATCTAGGATGTTAATGACAGTAGTGTTAGAGAATAGATTTTACGATCTAACTTTCAATTACAGATACAGTAGCTGGTGCAGCAAATTAAAGTTTACAGTATACACAGGCTCTGTGCAGACACTAATCACAATATGAATAATAGGTTTGCAGTAAGGGTCGGTTTAATACCTAACAAAGGTGTATGTAGCTCTCAGCATCTTTCATATGTGCACAGAACTGTGCTATATGAACTGCTGCGTGTATAAATAACACGATGGAGGACATTATCAGCATTATCTAGGGCACTTTTACGCATGGCCGCTCCACTCCAAGAGCAGAGGATCATACAGTAGAGCTCGCTACTTCCACCAACATTCTTCCTCTGGGAGGCCTAGAAATCAGCTGGCTCGGGAATATGCCTAAGTGAATCATTTGGTCAATAAAGCACGTTTTCCCGATGCTGCTGAACACAGGAAAGCCTCTATCCTATTATATTAGCTGACCTGACTAATCCCTGGCATCAAGTGAATACTCATAGTAGCCTTTGAACCTGTTTAATAAACTACAGAAATCTTAAGTGCCAAGCACTGTAAACAAAACTAGGTCAAGGTAAATTCCTAAATGCATTGTCTAAACCAGGCACAAGAACTTACAATAAAGTATAAAGCCTGCCATTGCTGAGCTCCTCGTATGAAAATACAAGCTCCCTGAATGTGAAGTTGATCCTATGTCTTCAGCTGCTACCAAGTCAGTAAACTTTCAGAATTGTGCAAAAGAGATCAGACTTAGTCATGACTTCTCTAACCTGGGTGCTTATTCAAAGACAGGGCCTTAGGATCCAGAGGTAGTCAAGCAACTAGCATTTTCAAAAGCTCAAGTACAGTATATGACATAGGGCTGATCCAACATACTAGTCAATATTCCAATCGCACATGTTCCTGGTAAAACAGCTCATAGAGAAAAGGTGGGTGCTGAAACGATCACCAGCTGGGCACGGGAACGATCAAACTAGCATATTCACCAGCACACCTTGGATCATGCGATTACATCCAAAAATGTAATGCAAAACAAACATCACAATAGTGCAATGTTTCGAGGTCACACAGGACCTCTTCGCCTGATGAGGTCATGTGTAACCTCAAAACGTTGCACTATTGTGATGTTTGTTTTGCATAAATTTGTGATCCAACATACTACCTGCTTATGTTTCACGTGGACTCAGGAGGAAAAGATCTCCCCAGTACTAACTACCTGGCACAGCCATAAATGGGTCAGTCAGACATTTTTCTTTAATTTGCATGCCTGAAAAGGCATTAGGCAGAGAGTGAATCAGTGACTGCACCACAAGGAGTAGGCCTTCACAGATGGCTGAAAAAGACCTTTCCACTTGAGTCCCAGAGGGATGTTACCCAGGTTGATTCAAGCATCCAGTATCCACGCATCATTATTTACAGGATTTATATAGTGCCATTTGTTTTCTCAGTGCTTTACAACATAAGAACAGACAGTACAGTTGCAATACAATTGAATACAAGAGGAATCAAAAGGCCCTGCTTGCAAGAGCTTACAATCGAAAAGGGAGGGTCAAGTGATACAAAAGTTAATAACTGTGGGGGATGAGCTGATGGAGAAACTGGAAGTACAGTTGTTAGGTGGAGATGGGATAGGCTTCTCTGAAGGGAAGGGTTTTCAGGAATCTCCCAAATGTGGACAGAGTAAGAGATAGTCAGACAGATTGGGGTAGGGAGTTCCATAGGATGGGAAAGGCTCAAGAAAAGTCTTGGGAGGCAAGCATGAGATGAGGTGACAAGGGACCTAGAGAGGAGGTATTGGAAGGAAGAGAACAATTTGGTTTGAGACTAGGTTAGTGATGTAGCTGGGAGCCGAGTTGTGGATGGCTTTACAAGTTGTTGTAAAATATTTTGAATTTAGTTTATTGGGCGAGCGGAAGCCAATGGAGATATTGGCATAGAGGGGTAGCAGACACTGAATGGTTGGTAAGTTGGATGAGCCTGGCAGCAGCAATTATGATGGACTGAACAGGGAATAGCCTATGTTAAGGCAATCCAATGAGGAGGAAGTTGCAATAGTCGAGGCGAGAGATGACCAGAGAGTGATAGGAGTGGTCCAAGAATAGAACCTTGGGGGACCCAAACGACGAAAGGCAGAGGAAAGAGTGGAATTGTAAGCGACTTAAATGGTGCAGTGGGATAGATAGGATCAGTGCAACGAAAAGTACAGTCACGGAGACCAAAGGAGTAAAGTTTTTTTTAAAAGGAGGGGGTGGTCAACCATATTAAAAGGCAGCTGAAAGGTCCCGGAGTAGTACAGAATAGTGTCCATTGGTTTTAGCTAGTTAGTAAATCGTTTGCGTTTTAGGAGGGCAGTTTTTGTGGAGTGTTGAGGGCGAGATCCAGACTGGAGGGAAGAAGGTTATTCTTAATGAGGGTGGTCACTCAGTTGGTTGTAGACCAGACGTACACACATAATTGAATCATCAGTCGTTGGCAATTTGGTTTTTCGTTCCTCTTTCAAGAAATTGAATTTTATTCTTCATCATTAACCCCATCATTTCAAATTACCCTCTACATTCATCTAGCTTTGCAGGCACTAGCTTATCAAGCACTATTGCCATGTTGTTTAATCCATTTATTCAGGAGAACCTTAAAATACAGGCGACTAGGCACGATTATTTATTTTCAGACTTTGAAGCTATCCTATTCATTAGCCATTACTATCTATAGAGGATGCTCTATATTTCAAGAGTAGACTCTACCCAAAGGCCCTTGTAACTCGGATGAAAAATACAGCTTGAAGTGATTGTTCGATAATCAGATGGTTAGTACACATGGTTAGTACTCAGCTTTTGAGAGTCAATAATGACAGTTTATCCGATGTTATACGAA
The DNA here is from genome assembly GCA_029574335.1 of Rana kukunoris. Classification (NCBI taxonomy): domain Eukaryota; kingdom Metazoa; phylum Chordata; class Amphibia; order Anura; family Ranidae; genus Rana; species Rana kukunoris. Next base: position 67,407,358 of record CM056056.1, on the reverse strand, counting down.
GGGACAAACATAAAAAAAATTCTAGTACGATACCAGATTTTACAATTTTGATTTAATTAGTACAGTCTCCATCTGAAAATACAATATGAATATATTACAGTATCACTATTGAAATTTTATTCTGCTGCACAAATTTTTTTCGTAACTTTTAGTATTTAAAATTTTCATAACTTTAGCATTTCATTTTCAATTTGGAGACTAGTAAGCAAAAAAATTAAATAAAAACAAAAACGGACAGTCATTCGTCCAATAATTTCATCATGTATACAAGGCATGTATACAAGGCATTAGTCTCATTCTTTAAAAAATAAAAAATAAATCCCTACATGCCTGACTGCTGTTATTGCGATGTGAAAAGGTGAGCACAACTCATCCTGGATGTTTTGGACCGATTTACTGATACTTTTTGAGATACTCCTGTCATTTATGTTTTTGGTGTCTTCCATATCTGCTTTAAATAACGGACCCAAGATTGTATCACCATACTCCCCCCTGTATTTTTAGGAAGCTTAAAGTGGAGGTTCACCCTTAAAACCACTTTCTCTTATCCCATCCAGCATACTGGCGTCAGCGCCAGTATGCTGTCTTTTTTTATCGATGTACTTACTTCCTAATAGATAATAACATTTTCGTCCTACCGCGGTAATATGGCGCCACTATATCGCGTCACGCCTTCCGAAAACAGCCAACTAGCACTCGGCTGTTCTCGACGCTATACGGCGCCTGAGCACAGACCTAGGAGCTGACTGCGCAGGCGCCGTATATAGCCGTGTCACGCCCTCCGAAAAAAGCCGAAATAGGACGCGGCTGTATACGGCGCCTGCGCAGTCAGCTCCTGGGTCTGTGCGCAGGCGCCGAGAACAGCCGAGAGCTAGTCGGCTGTTTTCGGAAGGCCTGACGCGATATAGCGGCGCCATACACCGAGGTAGGACAAAAATTAAATTATCTATTAAGAAGTAAGTACATCGATAAAAAAAAAAAAAAAAAAAACAGCATACTGGCACTGACGCCAGTATCGCTGGATGGGATGGGAGAAAGTGGTTTTAAGGGTGAACCCCCTCTTTAAGGACAGCATGTAAAAGGGTGGATAGGGCTTTTAATTCCCCCCCCCCCCAGAGCAACATTTTTTTATTTACTAAAAGCACCTGTCTGCCTATCCTTTCCACACACTGGCAGAATGATGGAGGTTGAGGAGTTCTTCTCCTCAACATGGCCAATGCATGGAAAGAACATGCACAATATTGAGTTTACGCTTCTAGTTTCTGCAAAGAAAATAGAATGACTGGTGCTCAATCTAGAAGAGATTTTTCAATATTGGACATGTGTCTGTGTGCCATAACATGCAAATTTGATTGCCAAAAGCTTATGCTTTTGCATCCTACACACCAACATAACCCAACTGTGTACAGATTGTTATGAGTAGTGCTTTAGTTTTCTGCATCTCACCAGATAGATCAGAGATAGTACAGACATATACACTTACAGAACAGCAGTAAGGGGGGTTGGCTTGCTGCCAGTGCTGCTGCATAGTGATCCAACATGGGTTGTATTTGAACACCCTGCTATTTTGCAAGTTCTCCCACTTGGAAATCATGGAGGGGTCTGAAATTGTCATCGTAGGTGCATGTCCACTGTGAGAGACATAATCAAAAAAAAAATATTCCAGAAATCACAATGTATGATTTTTTTTAACTATTTATTTGTATGATACAGCTGCAAATAAGTATTTGAACACCTGAGAAAATCAATGTTAATATTTGGTACAGTAGCCTTTGTTTGCAATTACAGAGGTCAAACGTTTCTTGTAGTTTTTCACCAGGTTTGCACACACTGGAGGAGGGATTTTGGCCCACTCCTCCACACAGATCTTTTCTAGATCAGTCAGGTTTCTGGGCTGTCGCTGAGAAACACAGAGTTTGAGCTCCCTCCAAAGATTCTCTATTGGGTTTAGGTCTGGAGACTGGCTAGGCCACGCCAGAACCTTGATATGCTTCTTACAGAGCCACTCCTTGGTTATCCTGGCTGTGTGCTTCAGGTCATTGTCATGTTGGAAGACCCAGCCTCGACCCATCTTCAAAGCTCTAACTGAGGGAAGGAGGTTGTTGCCCAAAATCTCGCAATACATGGCCCCGGTCATCCTCTCCTTAATACAGTGCAGTCGCCCTGTCCCATGTGCAGAAAAACACCCCCAAAGCATGATGCTACCACCCCCATGCTTCACAGTAGGGATGGTGTTCTTGGGATGGTACTCATCATTCTTCATCCTCCAAACACGGTTAGTGGAATTATGACCAAAAAGTTCTATTTTGGTCTCATCTGACCACATGACTTTCTCCCATGACTCCTCTGGATCATCCAAATGGTCATTGGCAAACTTAAGACGGGCCTTGACATGTGCTGGTTTAAGCAGGGGAACCTTCCGTGCCATGCATGATTTCAAACCATGACGTCTTAGTGTATTACCAACAGTAACCTTGGAAACGGTGGTCCCAGCTCTTTTCAGGTCATTGACCAGCTCCTCCCGTGTAGTCCTGGGCTGATTTCTCACCTTTCTTAGGATCATTGAGACCCCACGAGGTGAGATTTTGCATGGAGCCCCAGTCCGAGGGAGATTGACAGTCATGTTTAGCTTCTTCCATTTTCTAATGATTGCTCCAACAGTGGACCTTTTTTCACCAAGCTGCTTGGCAATTTCCCCGTAGCCCTTTCCAGCCTTGTGGAGGTGTACAATTTTGTCTCTAGTGTCTTTGGACAGCTCTTTGGTCTTGGCCATGTTAGTAGTTGGATTCTTACTGATTGTATGGGGTGGACAGGTGTCTTTATGCAGCTAATGACCTCAAACAGGTGCATCTAATTTAGGATAATAAATGGAGTGGAGGTGGACATTTTAAAGGCAGACTAACAGGTCTTTGAGGGTCAGAATTCTAGCTGATAGACAGGTGTTCAAATACTTCTTTGCAGCTGTATCATACAAATAAATAGTTAAAAAATCATACATTGTGATTTCTGGAATATTTTTTTTTGATTATGTCTCTCACAGTGGACATGCACCTACGATGACAATTTCAGACCCCTCCATGATTTCCAAGTGGGAGAACTTGCAAAATAGCAGGGTGTTCAAATACTTTATTTTTCGCACTGTATATATATATATATATATATATATATATATGTATTTATATTAGCAAAGACCCTAGGGAATAAAATGTAGATTGTTGCAATATTATACATCACACTGTATTTGCACAGCGGTTTTTCAAAAACGCAATTTTTGGGGAAAAATTTACTTCAATGAATAAAAATTAAAAAACAGAACAGTGAAGTTATCCCAAATGTGAATGATGTAATGCTGCAAAAATCGTGATATTTATTCTAAGCCAAAAAATTGTGATTCTAATTTTTGCCAAAAACGTGCAGCCCTAATGGGGGGGCCTTGTTCATTCTTCAACTCGTGCACAACAATGAAGATCCCTGTGAAACCCACCAGACAGTTTTATCGCTTGTTTTCAACCTCTCCAATGACCAATTATTAAGTGATGTATAGTGAGAGTTTAGAGCAAAGTATGCCCAAACTTATTTAAATAAAATTACTAAATTAAGTTGCAATATTTTACAGTAGCTTTTTCAGTATACAGCTGTTTCTATGACATCATTAGGCCAAGGTTGCCCCTTTTCTCAAGAACAGCGTGGCATCTTTAACACCCAGCATAATGGCATAAAGCAGCTCAACATAGGTAAACATAAGCAGAACATTAAATATTTAAGTAGCAGTTCCCAAGGTAAAAATGAATCTGTGAAAGGTTACTGGCTCTAGGGCAAAGCTTGTTTATTTATTTGGATAATGTACTATGGTAAGAACTAAGCTGTGGGTAATAGCCACACTGCCTACAAAAACTGTGCTACATCACAGAGAGAATTCTATGCAGGAAACATACAATCATCGGAGTGTGAAAATAATGTACGTCTTCGACAGAAACGTGGAGTATTAAATATATAATTGTATAACTAGATTTCAACAGTAATGGTCGTTAGTGACAGAATAGCGGAAACAAAACAGTGATGCTGGGCATTTTTAAAGCAGTATCAAACCTAAAAATTAAATATTTTGCAGCCTACCAATTATTGGATGTAATGGCTGCATTTGTTTTTGTTTTTTTAAGGCTCTTTTCCCCTCAGTTTTCACCTGGTGATCTGGCCAGTAACACACTTCCTGTATTAGATGGCCCTACTCTGGATGAAGGAGCACAGGGGGCAGCAGCACTGTCAGTCTTGGGCAGGGGTGTCAAACTCAATTTCCTTGTGGGCCACATCAGCATTATTATTGTCCTCCAAAGGGCCGGTTGTATCTGTGTGGATTAGATGTCCAGCGCATCCCCTCCCCTTAAATTAGATGTCAAGAGCCACCCCACCAGTGGCGGCTGGGGCTCACAATTTTTGGGGGGGCGCAAACGCAAAAAAAAAAAAAAAACACAATTGCAGCCTCACTGTGCCCATCAAATGCAGCCACTGTGCCATGCCATCAAACGCATCCACTGTGCCATGCCATCAGAAGTTGAGTACCCCACCCTCCCTTACATCACAGTGCACCCCCCTTTCCTTATGCTGCTGCTGGGAAGAAGCTGGATGCATTGCTTGAAAGCAGAAAGTAAGGGTCTGGAGTAGGACCAGTAGAAGGCTGCAGCTGCCCACGGGCCTTGTGTTTGACACCTGTGGTCTAGGGGAAGGGGAATGTTAGATGTTTATGCAGATTGAAATGCGAGAAGGCCCCTTTCACACTGGGGCGGTGGGCGCGTCGGCGGTAAAGCGGCCGCTATTTTTAGCGCCGATTTACCGTCAATTTCGCGGCGCTGTTAGGCCGCTAGTGGGGCGCTTTTAACCCTTGCTAGTGGCCGAAAAGGGGTTAAAACCAACCCGCAAAGCGCTGCTTTGCCGGCGGTATAGCCGCGGTGCCCATTTATTTCAATCGGCAGGAGCGGTATACACACCGCTCCTTCACTGCTCCAAAGATGCTACAAGCAGGACTGTTTTTAGCATCCTGCCAACGTACAGCTCCTCGGGCTTTCACACTGGAGTGTGAGGAACGGCTCTTTCAAGGTGTTTTACAGGCGCTATTTTTAGCGTTATATCGCCTGCAAAGTGCATCAGTGTGAAAGGGGTCTAACAAAATAAAGCCAAACTCCAGATATTACTTCATAAGCAATTACAGCAAACCGTTTAATTTTCCTTTTGGGATAAAGGTTTTATATTGATAAATAAAAGCTGATCATTGTCTAAATAGTAGAGCTGCACAATTAATCGTTAAAAAATCGTGATCTCGATTCAACCCCTCCAACGATCTCCAATGCAGTTTGATGATTCTTTCATATAACAAGTGGAGAAACTTTCTCTGCTCAGTTGTCAAAAGAAAATATCTGGGCAGTCTGCCAAGTTCTTAACAGGAAACATTGTAACTAAGCTTCCTTCTTAGATGAAAGGGATACACTTCTGTGTGTAAAGAAAAAAATCGGGCAGTCTGCCAAGTTTGTAACATGAAACATTGTAACTAACTTCCTTCTTCCAGCAAACTTCTGTGTGTAAAGAAAAAAAAAATCAGGCAGTCTACCAAGTTTGTAACATGAAACATTGTAACTAACTTCCTTCTTCCAGCAAACTTCTGTGTGTAAAGAAAAAAAAATCGGGCAGTCTACCAAGTTTGTAACATGAAGCATTCCATCTAACTTCCTTCTTAGAACTCCCAAACATTATATATATATAAATAAATATATTTTTAGCAGAGACCCTAGGGAATAAAATAGCAATTGCTGCAATATTTTATGTCACATTGTATTTTCTCAGCGGTCTTTCAAATGCATTTTTTGGGAAAAAATACACTTCAATTAATAAAAAAAATGACACGGTAAAGTTAGCCCAATTTTTTTTTGTTTTAATATGAAAGATGATGTTACACTGCAATAATCGTGAGAGAATCGTGATCTATCTTCTAAGCAAAAAAGTTTGGATTTGCATTTTAGCCAGAATCGTGCAACGCTAGTAAATTCTGCTGGAGGGGTCGTTCTTTTGAAAAACAGACTTACTGGCTGGATCACCAGATGAAAATAAAAGCAAGCCTAAAAAAGAAAGAATGCAGCCATTCTATGAAAAAAAATGTAAGCTGCAATATGACAAATGTTTTCTCTTGGATTTAATACAAATGGAGTTAAAGCATACAGGTGTTTTTTTTTTTTTTTAACTGATGTAAATGCAGACCATTGTTTTCAAAGTGCCTATACAAACATCAGGCAGCACAGTGGCTAAGTGGTTAGCACTTCCACCTGGCAGGTCTAGGGCCGTTGTTTCAAATTCCAACAACGGCACTACCTGCATGGAGATTCCTCCAGGTACTCCAGTTTCCTGCCACACGCCAAAGACATGCTGGTAGGTTAATTGGCTCCTGTCTAAATTGCCCCTAGTATGTGTATATGGGCAGCACAGTGGTCCAGTGAGTAGCACTTTCGCCTAGCAGCAGAAATGGTCGCTGGTTCGAATCCCGACCACGACACCATCTGCCTGGAGTTTGCATGTTCTCCCTGTGTCTGTGTGGGTTTCCTCCGGGTACTCCGGTTTCCTCCCACAATCTAAAGACATGCTGGTAGGTAAATTGGATCGTCCAAAATTGGCCCAGTATATATGTATATATGTGTGTATGACTGTGTGTCCTTAGCGTGTCAAGATCCTACGGGGTAAAAATGACCGCACCAGCCAAGCAGACACTGGCTGGAAAAAGCGCCCAGAGGCGATTCAGTTCGCATGCGTTGAGCTATACAAGTCATTCATTCATTCAATGCGAGTTTGGGACCCTAGATTGTAAGCTCCTTGAAAGCAGTGACTGATGAAAATTTATAAAATATATGTAAAGTGCTGCACAAATTGAAAGCACTATATAAGTACCTGTAACAAATAAATAAATAAACAAGCGCTGCATATAGATCAGTAAAATAAAAAAAGTCAGTCAGTTACACACTTACAAGCACAGATACACAAATGACTGAACAATGTTAAGCTGGTCATACAGTATACAATTTTCTTATTCAATTTCCTTTAGATTTGCCTTTAACTATGTAGCACAAGAACCCACCCCACTGCATACAAACTGAATGTGTTTGGGTTTACCTTATTTTATATGGTTTTGGATAAAGAAAAATTGAACAATACAATTATATAATGTATGGCCAGCCTTAACCACTTCAGCCCCGGACCATTTTGTAGCTAAAGGACCAGGCCCCTTTTTGCGATTCGGCACCGCGTCGCTTTAACTGACAATTGCGTGGTCGTGCGACGTCGCTCTTAAACAAAATGAATGTCCTTTTTTTCCCCCACAAATAGAGCTTTCTTTTGGTGTTATTTGATCACCTCTGCTGTTTTTATTTTTTGCGCTATAAACAAAAATAGAGTGACAATTTTTTACTTTTTGCTATAATAAATATTCCCCAACAATATATATTTTTTTTCCCTCAGTTTAGGCCGATACATATTCTACTACATATTTTTGTAAAAAAAAAAAAAGCGTTTATTGATTGGTTTGCGCAAAAGCTATAGCGTCTACAAAGTAGGGGATAGATTTATGGCATTTTTATTAATATATATATATATATTTTTTTACGAGTAATGGCAGCGATCAGCGATTTTTATTGTGACTGCGACATTATGGCGGACACATTGGACACTTTTGAATGAATGAATGAGTGACTTGTATACACATTTGACACTATTTTGGGGCCAGTGTCATTTTCACAGCGAAAAGTGCTATAAAAATGCACCGATTACTGTGAAAATTACACTGGCAGTTAAGGGGTTAACCTGTAGGGGGCGCCAAAGTGGTTAAGTGTTTACTAGGGAGTGATTACTACTCTGTTGGCATGGTGTGTGATGTCACTGATCGTCATTCCCTATAACAGGGAACAGACGATCAGTGGCAGTCACACTAAGAAGAACAGGGAAAGGTTTGTTTACACTTACCTCTCACCATTCTTCAGCTCTGTGACCTGATCGTGGGACACTGGTGGTGATCGGGTCCCGCGGTCACGGAGCACAGGACCAGGTTTGCGAGCGCGCCACTGCCGACATATATCGGCGTGAAGGGGTCCTTAAGTGGTTAAAGTGGTTGTAACCCCCCCCAAAAAAGATCCTGTTCCGTTAAAGCATGAACAAACAGCACAGTGCTTGTGCAGTGTAATTTGTCCCTTTCTATCATCTAAAATACCTGGCTGATCCTGCCTGGTGCTTCCCTCCCCTCTGTAAACTGACCCCATTTATCATGGCTGCTGAACTCTCTCACACCGTGGTCAGTTTACATGCCATCTGCCATCTCTGCTTTCTCTCTCTCTCCATCCCTCCCTGACTGCCTGCTAGTGTCAGTGACTGCCCTTTTCCTCCTGCGGCAATAATACATATGTTTTCCTAATAGAATTCCCTGTTTTGCATTACGTTATTTGCCCCAGTTGATGTGCTTTATACCTCATTTCAGAGCGCCACTCACCATTTACGTGAGCGACGGCCGCTCTCTTCCCCTCCTTGCGGCTGTCAGTTGGGGATTCTCAGCCCCTCCCACTGTAGTTCTCAGATCAGGGAGGAGAGTGGCGGGTGATCACGTGAGCGCTGAGCAGTGCTCTGGAATAAGGTATAAACCTACATATTTTTTTTATAAATAACATAAAGTAATGGAACACAGGGGAGTCTATTAAAGTGGAGGTTCACCTAAAAAAAAATGTTTTATCATTGCATTTAGGCTAGTTACTAGAATGAGAATCGGTGTTTTTCTTTAAAAATCCTCGTGGTACATACCTTTTTCTATATAGATGATCACTGCGGCTTCCGGGTATGGTCGTCTGGACTGGGCGTTCCTAATTGATTGACAGGCATGTCGACCGGCGCATACAGCGCGTCATGAGTAGCCGAAAGAAGCTGAACGTCGGTGCGGCTCTATACGGCGCCTGCGCACCGACGTTCGGCTTCTTTCGGCTACTCGTGACGCGCTGTATGCGCGGATCGACATGCCTGTCAATCAATTAGGAACGCCCAGCCCCGACGATCATACCCGGAAGCCGCGGTGAACATACATATGGAAAACGGTATGTACTGCAAGTATTTTTTTTTTAAAACCGCCGATTCTCATTGTAATAACTAGCCTAAATGCAAGGTTAAAACATTTTTTATAGGTGAACCTCCACTTTAAGATAACAAAGTGGCTTTACAACCACTTTAAGTTGAAGAGATTAGAATTGCATTTTGAGAGATAAACATTAGAAATTTGGACCTAAAAATACTGATGTTCACACTGCTGGTACTGATGTGCAAGTACTGGTACCCATGTGTCACTCCGACAGGTTAGTTAAAAAAGGCAGTGCATATTGATAGGATGTATTTTGCTATAGCCAACAGCAAAATATATTAACAATACAATCCAATGAATTGCAAATGGAAAAAGCAGCATTCATCAGTTTAAAATATACAATACAGTATTTTCAATTAGAAAGATCGAAAAACCATACCAAAGCTTAACCATTTATACCTAGGTAAGATGCTGAAGACCGGTGCGCAGCCTGGGACATTCCATTCCCAATACAGTCCTAACCATGGCAAGAAAAGCCGACCACTTGGTATACTCTTCTAATCAATCTTTATTCCTTTATAGCATGAAGAAGACTCTACTGGCCGAAACGCGTTAACATTCTGTATACTGTATGATTTCAGATGTAGCCAATAAAGATTGAAAAGAAGAGTATATCCAGTGTAGTATCGATATTCCCACGGTACACTTTCCTGGATAAGGCTTTAGAATTAATGAGTGCTGAACCAATAACCAGCTGGAACTGGAGACATCACAAATCAAATGCACATATTTGCCAGCACACCACATATTGTCAAATATGTTCAAATCTTTATTGAAGAATGATCACATTACAGAAGACAGTGCAGCATTCTGAAACCATGCAGGACCCCCTTTGTCATCACATTCCTGATAAAGGGGTCCTGCGTGTATACCGAGTGGCCGTTTTTTTTTAGACGAGGATAGTACTTATTTTTGCCTAAAATAACAACCGATTTGTCACTTAACTTCCTGTACAAACCAACACTTACCTTCCCTGCTGGAAACCTCTTTCTGTTAGAAAACGCATAAAATAGAGTGGTACCTTTTAATATTGCCTCAAGCATATCAATGTATACTGAAAGTGCAGCACTGTAATGCGCTCAGCATACAGTAGCTAGTAAAAAAAAAAAAAAAAAAACAGTTTGAATTGTAAACTGTCCATGTATGTTGAACCTCTCTTGCATCTGGACTCAGCTCCGGTTCCAAAAGTGCATATTTCTGCAGACTTTATTTATCTTCCTAGACTCAAGGTCGGTTGTGTGATGCCAAACATTGCATGCTGTGCAGATAACATGCAATGTCCGTGCGATGCAAATTTGCGTCGCATTCGGACCAAAATCATGCAGGACCCTTCTGACACCCATGTGGGGGTCTGGGGGGAGTCATTAACTGCGCATTGACACACACAGCAGTTCACAGAGGGCAGGGTGAATTGCCTGTAAGTCAGATGCGATGCACACTGGATTCACAGGGTTTCCTGCATCGCATCAGTGTGAACCTTACAGGTGAGATAATTAGTGTTGGACTCTCACAGAGAGTTTACTATTTAATTCAGCTGTGCCCCTGCTAAGCAATGTGGCAAACAAAGGCACAGCTAACCTCTTCATGCCCGTGCTATAGTCGAAAGATGGCTACAGCAGGGGCCTAAATTGGCAGGAGGGCGTCCATGTTTGTCCTACCCAAGCTAGTTTACACTAGCTTCAAAACATGGCTTCGGACATGCTTCTGAATGCCAGTCAAAGCTCCTGTTACTAAATAAAATGGGTAGCAATCACCTAGTGAGATTAACCATAGGTTTGCCCAATATTACCGGTATCTGTACTCCTTCAGAGTGGATTACTCCTTTCAGGAACTTTCAGAGTTTCTGGACGGGATCCCTCTTCCCACGCTTGGGGATGGGGCATGTGCTGCTTTGAAGGCGAATGTCAGCCTGGAGGAGGTGCAGATTGCTCTTTCCCAGTTCCAGGCAGGGAAGACTCCTGGGGCAGACCGTTTACCGACAGAATTTTACTTCCATCACCAGGACCTGCTAGCTCCTCGACTCGTGTCCCTGTTTGCTCAATTATTCCAATTGGAGGCCCTCCCTGCATCCATGTCGGAGGCAGTGGTGGTGTTGATTCCCAAACCGGGCAAGGATCCTAAGGACTTCTCCTCTTACATACCAATTTTACTTCTAAATGTGAACGCCAAGATTTTGGTGAAAGTCCTGGCTCCATAAGGTGTACCCACAATGCACACAGGATTGTTCCCATTACCAGAATAATGGGGGTACCTATTTCCATATGTTCTGGAGCTGTCCTAAGATTGCTAGATACTGGCCAAAGTTAGTGGACACTGTTAATGGCTGCCTCCAGCTGACGCTTCCTGTGTCCCCCGAGCTGGTGCTCCTGGGCATTCAGGAAGACGGTCAGAGGCCTCGCTACACCAAATTACTCCTCACTTTTTCTATGCAAAGAGGGAAATTGTCCTGCGTTGGAACGCCTCCTCCCGCCCGGCAGTGGAGTCTTGGGAGAGCTCCATCAATGCTGTGATACCACTGTACAAATTAACGTATATTAACAGGAACTGCCACCAAAAATCTGGTGGCGTAGGGGGGGTGGCCTTCTAGTTGCGGGAACATGGGGGGGTGGAGGCATACTATTGGCTTGAGCTCCAGTTATGATAGGATTGGAGGGTGTTCTGCAGTGTGGATGCTACAATTGCAAGAGTGATGTATAGGTACCTTTTATATGCCTGCTTTATTTGACTCCCACATGTACTGTATTCTTCCTTTTTTCCCTGGTCATGATTTGGTCCATTTTGGACAAATGTTGCATTATGCTTGACTCTTTTTGCCTCAATAAAGGAAATTTTTTCTTGTTAAAAAAAAATAAAATAGTTAGCTTACAGTCCATTTTCACATAGGTGTGAACCCAGCCTTAACTATTGAATCAATTGGGTTTAGTTCCACTTTAAGATGGTTAACCTTGCTCTAAACTGTTCACTAATCTTCCATTTTCAGTTGCATCAAGTGCCCACCCAGGAGGGAGTCCCTGCTCAACAAACCACATGATAGAAGAATAAAGGGCTGCACTCCAATGACATCACCATGAATACATTCCTGTTTCTCCCGTTCACATAATCTCACTATTGCATCCCACCTGTCATACCCCCTGCTCTGCTGCAATGCATTTCATCCTTGTGGGTTTAAACATGAAGAAAGACGCAACTAGGTTTTTCAGAAGTCAGCCAATATAGTGTATATACACTATATTGGCAAAAGTATTGGGACACCTGCCTTTAAAGAGGAGTCCCACCCAAATTTGGAACTTCCTCTTATCCCACTCCTCACCCCCATACATGCCACATTCGACATGTAATTTTTTTGGGGGGGAGTGGGGGCTTCAGTAGGAGTGGGACTTCCTGTCCCACTTCCTGCTTCCGCCGAGGGGCTGGTTAGGCGATTAAGCCTTAATCGCCTACTCCAGCCCCTCCCTGTAGGCGATCACATGGGACACTGACAGGTCCCATGCGATCGCCTCTCCAATCAGCGGCGAGCCGCGCCGCGCACGCATGCGCAGTGCGGCTCGCGCATGCGCAGTGGGTGCCCAGCCGTGAAGCCGAAGGCTGTCACGGCTGGGTGCCCACAGTCAGGATGGAGACGCCGGCCGGGGAGGGGGGGGAGAGGAGCGGAGCCCCGGTCGGCGCGTCGCTGGAACGCAGGAGCAGGTAAGTGAGTGTTTATTAAAAGCCAGCAGCTACACTTTTTGTAGCTGCTGACTTTTAATAAACACATTTTTTGGCTTTAAGCGCACATGAGCTATAATGGCATCCCAGTCTTAGTCCGTAAGGTTCAAAATTGAGTTGGCACATCTTTTGCAGTTATAACAGCTTCAACTCTTCTGGGAAGGCTGTCCACAAGGTTTAGGGAGTGTGTCCATGGAAATGTTTGACCATTCTTCCAGAAGCCCATTTGTGAGGTCAGGCACTGGTGTGGTTGAGAAGGCCTGGCTCTCAGTCTCTGCGCTAATTCATTCCAAAGGTGTTCTATTGGGTTGAGGTCAAGATTCTATGCAGGTCATTCAAGTTCCTCCACCCCAAACTCGCTCATTCATGTCTCTATGGACCTTGCTTTGTGCACTGGCCCAAATAATTTGGTGGAGAGGGGATTATGTTGTGGGGTTGTTTTTCAGGGGGTTGGGCGGAACTCCTGAAGCATCAGTATACCAAGACATTTTGGACAATTTCTTTCTCCCAGCTTTGTGGGAACAGTTTGGGGATGGCCCCTTCCTGTTTCAACATGACTGTGCACCAGTGTACAAAGCGGGGTCCAAAAGGACATGGATGAGCGAGTTTGTGGTGGAGGAACTTGACTGGCCTGCACAAAGTCCTGACCTCAACCCAATAGAACACCTTTGGGATAAATCAGAGCAGAGACTACAAAACAGGACTTCTTGTCCAACATCAGTGCCTGACCTCACAAATGCGCTTCTAGAAGAATGGTCAAACATTCCCATAGACACATCTCCTAAACCTTGTGGACCGCCTTTGCAGAAGAGTTGAAGCTTGATTATGGTGTGGGGCTGTTTTTCAGGGGATGGACTTTGACCCTTAGTTCTAGTGAAGGGGATTCTAAAGGCGTCATCATACCAAGACATTTTGGATAATTTCATGCTCCCAATTTTGTGGGAACAGTTTGGGTATGGCCCCTTCCTGTTCCAACATGACTGCATACCAGTGCACAAAGCAATGACCATAAAGATATGGATGAGCGATACACTTCTAAACCTTGTGGACAGCCTTCCCAGAAGAGTAGAAGCTGTTATAGCTGCAATGGTGGGGGCAACTCAATATTGAACCCTACAGACTAAGACCCCATTAATGTGCGTGTAAAGGCAGGTGTCCCAATACTTTTGACAATATAGTGTACCATATATACTCAAGTATAAGCCAACCTGAATATAAGCTGAGGCACCTAATTTTACCACAAATAAATAGGAAAAGGTATTGACTCAAGTACTGTATAAGCCTAGGGTGTCCATCTGCATACCTCCCTTTGCCTTACTGTGTCCATGCCTCCCTGTGCCCATGCCTAGACTGACATTTAACATGGGAGTCTATGGAAGGGGTGCCCGGTTTGGGAAAAAAAAAATAAAATCGGTGCTACCCAGCTGTAGATCCCCCAGACAACAAACTTTGCCCACTTGTAGAAGAGAAATGGGGCAAAATTTTCCGGGTCCAGGGGACCTACCACCGGCCAGTACCGGGTCTCAAAATTCACCGTAGAAATCAACATTTAACATGGGAGTCTATGGAAGGGGTGCCCGGTTTGAAAAATCGGTGCTCCTCGGCCCTAGGTCCCCCAGACAACAAACTTTGTACACTTGTAGAGGAAAAGTGTGGCTACATGTTGCCCAAGTTTGGGGTCCAGGGGACCTACGGCCGGCACCGGGTCCCCAAAGTCTGGGAGATCAAGGTGAGATCAAAGACTGGACCGTCTGGTGAGAAAATGGTTGTGAAAGACAAGATGCCCGTCATTGACAGACTGGTGAAAAGGGAAAACATCATAATGTTTAATTATAAGAAATCATCAACAGCAGCACAAGCATCAGCCGGGTATCTCTGCACTGCAGCGAGCTCTAAACTTGTTACCGTTAATGGTTTAAATTTCACTGTGCTAATCATTTCAGGACATAAGCCTTTCTTGATAACCTAATGAATTATTCTAACATCCTTCAGCAGAAAAAAAAACCCTCCATGACAGCACTAATTACAAGACGTTTTCCCAGTGGTTATGTAAAATATGACAGTGCAGCAGTACCGGGAATTGCAGGAAACGGCTTCTAATTTCCACAGAGAAACTGACAAACACCTCTCTTTCATCTCTCGGAGCTCTCAAGTAAGATTTAACTTTCTCATTTAGTTAATTACCGTATGAGGCTCATCATTCCCAGGATCAGAGCGGCACGGAGCCTTTATCGTGTTAACTTGTGAACTTGATAGATGGCTGCTGCTAAAACTTAATAACTTCACCCCCTGGCAAATTGTAAGATAAATATAATAGAAGAAACTGACAGTAAAAACCTGCCAGAAATCAGCACTGTGTTTATGTTTCTTTGTAGGCAGCAGAAAAACAATGGAGGGCTGATTACTGGCTGTGTCACCTAGATTTAAATGACTCTGGGCACTCAACTTCTCACAGACTCCAAAGACTTACTTTTGTGACTGTTTTTTTAAAGTGGACCTTCACCCTGTTTGGGTGCTTTACAAATTTTTGTTCCCACCGTGTTGAACAAGGGGGGTCCTGACCCTGCACTTCCTGGTTTGTTGTGTAGAATACCATGCTCTCCCCTCCCTTTCCTAAGCCACCTGGGATACTCAAGTCACCCATACTAGGAGGCTTTGGGTAATGTGCAGCACATTGCACATGTGCTGGACAATCTCTGGCATGCTGCGTATACACAAGGAAATTTAATTAGGGGGTTGCATGCAAGGACCCAGAAGCAACACCCAGCCCCCGATTACATAAGCCTAGAAGATGGCAGCGGCAGAGTTACAGGTTTCATCAGACAACATGGCATGAGAGTATTTTTTTGGGGAGACCAGTGGTACAGGTAAAAGAAGAAAAAAAAAGGGGGGGGTAAAGTTCTTCAAGCAATAATACACATACATAGAATGTATAGACCTTGTCAGAGGAAACTAGGTTAGTGTATAAAAAAGCGTACACACGTACGGGATTCCTGGTGGAAAAAAGTCTGCCGGGAAACACAAGGGGAAAACCGAGAACCTGCTCGGTAACTTTTTCCCCCTACACACGACCTGGTTTCCCGACAGGAAAACTGCCATAAGAGCTTTGGTCAGGAATCCCGCCCGTGTGTATGCTCCATCGCAGTGTTTCCCATAGAAAAACTGCCAGGTTAAAAACCGCCGGGAATCCGGGGAAAAAAAAAAAAAAAAAAGAGAGCTGGTTCTTTTTTTTTCCCGGCAGTTTTCCTGTCGGGAAAACTGCGATGGAGCATGCACACGGCCGGTTTTCCCAGCCAAAAGCTCTCATGCCAGTTTTCTGAATGGGAGAACCGGTCGTGTGTACGAGGCTTAAGGATGAGCCTCAAGAGAAACCAAAGACATGCAAGCTATAAGACATCACTGGGATCTGTACAAAATGTCAAATAAAACCACTGATCTTACACTCCAGACCACAGTCAATTTAGTGTGATGAACTGTAGCTTGAGCGTGTGTAGAAAGCCATTCAGCTCAATATACAGTGGAACCTCAGTTTAAGAGTTGGTTTGAGAGCATTTTGATTTGCGAGCAACATTTTTTTTTTTAATTAATTAAATTCTGACTTGGCACAATTCAAGCTTAATAGGCCTGCAGTACCTCATTTGGCCCGAGGTACAGGGGCGCAGAAGCCGAGCAGAGCCCAAAAAAATAGACCTGCAGTACCTCATTTGGCCTGGAGCCGAGAAAAGCCGAACATCGGTCTGCAGTACCTCATTTGGCCTTAGGTATAGGGGCGCAGGAAACGAGCCAAAGTGTCCTCGGCCTTTTCGGGACTCTCTGGCACCCCCCCCCACCGCTGGCCGCATTCGGTATTGCATCGCATTGAATGAAGTCAATGAAGAACTAATTATTTTAGTTTCCATTGACTTCAATTGGAAAACTCGTTTGATATGCGAATACTTTGCATTACAAGCATTCTCCTGGAATGGATTATGCTCATAATCCGAGGTTCAACTGTACTTCTAAGATACTTAAAACCTTGGAGCACTCAAAAGCTTTATTTGGGGCACCTGTATATAAGAGCAAACCTACCAATTTTCGAAGATTGGGAACTATAAGGTGCCAGCTTAGCCAAAATACACTCCCTGTGCACCCTTCTGAAACCAGTTTTGGTTTAATAATAACATAAGCCTATGTTTGACTCATCTGTAATACCTCTGTCCAAATAGGGCACTAGCTGTTCAGGCACTGTCAATACATGTAGTGATGGCAAGTGGGCGGGGCTTACTCCCAAAGCCAGAAATTCCAGAAAAGTAATTCCCATAGTAACAAAAGGTGAATGAAAGTTGCATTAGGATCAATAGGTAAAGCTCTCCTGGCTAGCAATTGTTAAAAGCAGAAATATTGCAGGGCCTGCTTTTCAGTAGGACATTTAACATTTTTAAAAGGTTTGCGTTAAAGTTGTATTTGTTTTTTCTGTCCTCCATGACAGAGATGCATTTCGCTTCTACGCTATGTCAAGCAGAACTCTTTACTGCAATCCCTTTATCACCTGTCACTCCCTCCACAGTCCCTTTATCACCCCTCACCTTGCCCCACAGTCCCTTTATTGTCTCTTGCTTTGTCCCACAAGCTCTATTACCTGTTCCTCTGCCTCTGCCTCTGTATCACCTGTCCCCTTTCCCTACAATCCCTTTATCACCTGTCACCTTCCATGTAGGGTTATAAATCTTTTGCAAATGGTGATCTCAGACCTCAGAGAACAGTTGGACATAAAGGCACAATTTGATTGCCAGAAGTCTTTTTTTTGCCAATTCCTGGCATTAATATGCATATTCAGTTAGCTTGGGAGTACATTTTATGCGAATACAACAGGAAACGAGCGAAGGCACCACCTCCAATGCCATCTCAACTTGGGAGGGAAAAAAAAGCAGCAAACATACAGGGTTGTCCAATACAGTTTTCCTTGGCCAATTTGGACCATTTGGCTGGCCAAAGACCAGACCACTTTTTGCGATTCGACACTGCGTCGCTTTAACTGATAAAATTGCACGGTCGTGTGACGTGGCTCCCAAACAAAATTGACGTCCTTTTTCCCCCCACAAATATAGCCTTTTTTTGCGCTATAAACAAAAATAGAGCGACAATTAAAAAAAAAAAAAAAAAGCAATATTTTTTACTTTTTGCTATAAATTCCCCCCCAAAATATATATACATATATATATATATATATATATATATATATATATATATATATATATATATATATATATATATTCCTCAGTTTAGGCCGATACGTATTCTTCTACATATTTATATATATTATACACACACACACACACACACACACACAATTACACAGGCAGTGAAGGGGTTAACCAGTAGGGGGCACTGGAGGGGTTAAGTGTGTCTTAGGGAGTGCTTCTTAACTGTAGGGGGGATGAGCTGTGATCAGTGTCCTGTCACTAGAAAGAACAGGGAAATGCTTGTTTACCTCAGCATTTCCCCGTTCTTCCTCTCCGTGAGACGATTGCGGGTATTCCTGCGCACATCGAATCGGTCGGACTCGCGGAGCTCACGCCCACAATGCCTCATCTTAAAGGGGACGTATACCGTATATAGGTCGATCTGCCCACAGGAGGCACTGTGTCGACGTATATATGCGTGACCTGGTCTTTAATCGGTTAAAGGTAGGTTTATTTAAACAGTGGGAGACAGAACAACAACAACAAAAAAAAAAAAAACAGAAAACCGCATTTCAAATAAGTTATAAATTGATTTGCATTTTAATAAATGAAATTAGTATTTGACAACTTTGCAAAACATTACTTAGTACTGTACTTGGTGGCACAGAGGTCAGACGTTTCTTGTAGTTGGCCACCAGGTTTGCACACATCTCAGAAGGGATTTTGTCCCACTCTTCTTTGCAGATCCTCTCCAAATCATTAAGGTTTTGAGGCTGATGTTTGGTAACTCAAACCTTCAACTCCCTCCACATATTTTCTATGGGATTAAGGTCTGGAGACTGGCCACTCCAGGACCTGAATATAGTTGAGAATGTGGTAATACATAGGGAAAGAAAGCTACTGAGATGTATGTAGGTTTGATGGGAGCCATCAAGGAAAAGACACACAACTTAAGATGAACTCAAGGAAAAGAACAAAAACGTATACTGCAGTGGATCTTCTCCTCAAACTACAAGGGTTTAATGCTTACTTACAAGTAAAAAAGAGGATTTTTAATAACAGCTTACCTGTAAAATCCTTTTCTTGGAGTACATCACGGGACACAGAGCGCATAGCCATTACATATGGGTTATATGGGTACCTTCAGGTGTGGACACTGGTGTAATCAACTTCACAGGAAGTTCCTCCCTATATAACCCCCTCCCACTGAGAGTGCTTTAGTTTTGTAGCAAGCAATTTCTCTGAGGTTACACAATGTTCCCCAAAAGAGGGGTGGGAGCTCTGTGTCCCGTGATGTACTCCAAGAAAAGGATTTTACAGGTAAGCTGTTATTAAAAATCCTCTTTTCTTTATCGTACATCACGGGACACAGAGCGCATAGCCATTACATATGGGATGTCCCAAAGCAATGCTCCATGAAGGGAGGGAGACCGTAAGGCCAAAAAATAGCCCAACAGAAAATATATCAGGAGGTAAAAAATAGCTCCACCAACAGAAAAAAAGGGGCGTGAACCGGGCCAGAGGATTCTATACTGCTGCCCGTAGGACCGCCTGCCCAAATGCTGCGTCTGTAGCCTTTGCGACGTCCAACTTATAAAATTTAGTAAACGTATGTACGGAAGACCAGGTTGCCGCTTTGCAAACCTGTGCCATAGAGATCTGATGGTGTGCCGCCCAGGAGGCACTCATGGCCCTCGTAGAATGGGCTTTAACTGATAAGGGAGGTGGAACGCGCTTCAGACCATAGGCCTGAAAAATCAGCTGCTTAATCCACCTAGCCAAGGAAGACTTGGCAGCCGGCTGACCCTTCTTGGGGCCATCCGGGAGAACGAAAAGCACATCTGTTTTCCGAATCTTTTCTGTAGCCTTGAGATAGACCCTCCTGGCTCGGACCACGTCCAAAGTATGAAGCAGTCTTTCCTCTCTGGACTGGGGAGTAGGAAAGAAGGATGGTAGGACTAGGTCCTGATTCAAGTGAAAACTGGATATGACCTTAGGAAGGAAAGAAGGCTGAGGCCGCAGAACCACTCTGTCCTTATGCAGAATCAGGTACGGTTCCCTGCAAGACAAGGCTGCCAGCTCGGAGACCCTTCTGGCCGAAGCCATAGCCACCAAGAAAACCAACTTTCGGGTTAGCAGCACAAGAGGGATTTCTGTCAGAGGTTCAAACGGCTGCTTTTGTAAAGCTGACAAGACCAGATTTAAAT
Organism: Rana kukunoris; assembly: GCA_029574335.1. Lineage (NCBI taxonomy): Eukaryota > Metazoa > Chordata > Amphibia > Anura > Ranidae > Rana > Rana kukunoris. The sequence goes on along the minus strand of CM056056.1, from coordinate 67,387,136 downwards.
TCCAGGGGCAGAGGGGAGCTCTAATAGGGGGATTTACATGCAAGACCCCCTGCAAAAAGGTTTTCACAAGCGAATGTGTGGCCAAAGGCCTTTGAAACCATATCGATAAGGCAGACACCTGCCCCTTTAGAGTACTAAGAGCCAACCCCTTGTCAACGCCAACCTGGAGGAATCGAAAGATCCTGTCAATAAAAAACTTGCGAGGATGCCCTCCTTGAGACTCGCACCACTCCACATAGGTTCTCCAGACTCTGTAATAGATATTTCTAGAGACTGGCTTTCTAGCTTGAATTAACGTAGATATGACTTGGGCTGAGAGGCCTCTGCCCTTAAGAATTAGGGATTCAGCCGCCAAGCCATCAAATTTAGCTGCTGTGAAGCAGGGTGGTAGATCGGGCCCTGAGACAGCAGATCTGGGCGCAGGGGGAGTGGCCACGGTGCCCCTACTGACATCCTCACGATGAGTGCGTACCAAGCCCTTCTGGGCCAGGCTGGGGCCACCAGGATCACCGGCCTGCGCTCCACCCTGATCCTTCGTAGAAGGCGGGGAATCATCTGTAGTGGAGGGAACGCATACAGGAGAGAAAACTGGTGCCAGGGGCAAACCAACGCATCGGTCCCGTAGGCCGAGGGGTCCCTGGCTCGGGATACGAATTTGTCCAACTTCTTGTTGAATCTTGTTGCCATGATGTCCACATCGGGAACTCCGAATCTTTGGCAAATCTCTTGGAATACCTGGGGGTGAAGAGACCACTCTCCCGGGAGTAACTGTTGACGACTCAAAAAATCTGCTTGAGAATTGTCTATCCCTGGGATGAACACTGCTGAGATGCAGGGTACATGGGCTTCGGCCCATGAAAAAATCAGGTTTACTTCCCTTTGAGCCGCTAGGCTCCTTGTGCCCCCCTGGTGGTTTATGTATGCCACCGCCGTGGCATTGTCGGACTGTATCCTTACTGGCAGACCCTGCAGGGGGAGAGTCCAGGCGACCAGGGCCAACCGAGCAGCTCTGATCTCTAGGACATTGATGGGAAGCAGACTTTCTGCCTCTGACCACTGTCCCTGCTGGGTCCGTTTTCCTAAGATTGCCCCCCAACCTGTTAGGCTGGCATCTGTGGTTACTATTTTCCACGAGATGGGGCAAAAGGTTTTCCCTTTTGATAATTTTTGAGGGATCAGCCACCAGTACAGGCTGCGCCTGACTCCTGGGGAAAGAACTAATGGACGGTCTAATGCCTGTATGGACTTGTTCCAAGCAGAGAGAATAGCTGCCTGCAGAATTCTGGTATGGATCTGGGCATAGGGCGCTGCTTCGAAGGCGGCCACCATCTTTCCCAGCAGTCGCATGCATAGGCGAATAGTCGGCTTCTTTTTGCCTAAGACTATTTGAATCGTTTGAATCAACGACCTGATCTTCTCTTGAGGTAAAAATACCCTCTGACATTCTGTATCTAACCGAAAGCCTAGATATTCCAACTGTCTTGTGGGTTGTAACCTTGATTTTTCTTGGTTCACAATCCACCCGAACTCTTCTAGATGCCGCACTGTGCGGACTACTGCATGATTGAGGTTGGAAGCTGATCTGTCGATAACCAGGAGATCGTCCAGGTATGCCAGGACCAAGATGCCTTCTGTCCTTAGGACGGCTAGCACCGGGGCTAACACCTTTGTGAATACCCGTGGAGCTGTTGCCAACCCGAAAGGGAGGGCTACGAACTGGTAATGACTTTGATTTATCGTAAAACGAAGAAACTTGTGGTGTGCTGGGTAAATCGGCACATGCAGATATGCATCCTTTATGTCTATAGATGCTAGAAAGTCGCCCTGATGCAGGCTGGCTGTCACTGAACGTATGGAGTCCATACGAAAGGTCTGAATCCTTAGAAAGCGATTTAGGCGTTTGAGGTCTAATATAGGCCTGACGTCGCCATTGGGTTTTGGTATAACAAAAAGGTTGGAGTAGAATCCCAGACCCCTTTCTTGGGTTGGTACTTCTACAATTACTCCTTGGAGCAAGAGGCGATCCAACGCCTTTACGAGAGAGGCCCTCTTTAACGGGTCGCTTGGAAGACTTGACCCCTGAAAATGAGGAGGGGGGATTTCTCGAAACTCTAGTTTGTAGCCTGAGGCTACTACGGACCGAACCCAAGAGTCGGGAATTCTGGCCTTCCAGACTTCAGAGAAAAACTGAAGTCTTCCCCCCACCCAAGAGAGTGGGGGCGCCCCTTCATGAATCTGACTTGATGACTGGTTTAGCCGGCTTGCGAGACCAGGGCCTCTTGTTTGCCGCGGCTTGTCCCTGTGGGCGGCTATTAACTGCTGAACGCCCGGGAGGCCGTCGATACTGACGGGAAAACGAAGGGGCCGAGCCTGCAATGGCCTGTCGTTTAAACGTGGGCCCACGCGGTCTTTTCTTGACCGGTAAGGAAGTACTTTTTCCACTTGATATGGTGTGGATATATTTATCTAGGTCTTCCCCGAATAGTCTTCCCCCATGAAAGGGAAACCCTGCTAAAAGCTTTTTGCAGGGTGCCTCTGCTGACCAGTTCTTGAGCCACAAAAGGCGACGCATGTGAACCATCAGTAGAGATGAACGGGATGCCTGTTGGATGGAGTCCTTAATAGCATCTATTGCAAAGCAGAGAGCCCTAGGGAATTCTGCTAATTCATGAGTATGCTGAGCCGGCATGTCCTTTAATATATGTTTTGCCTGATCCTTGAACATATGGACATTTTCAACCGGACAAGTCAGGGATTTATTCACGCAGGAAATGGCCGCGTCCACTGTAGGGAGTGCCCATTTCTTTACATATTCCTCTTCCATAGGGTAGAGAATAGAGAATCTTTTAGGAGGAACAAAGATTCTATCAGGTCGAGCCCAATCCTGGTAAATCACGTTCCGCAGAAGGGGGTGCATTGGAAAAGACGCACAAGTTAATGGAGCCTTTAAAGAACCCAATGAGGATACCTCCGGGGCTACTAGTTCTGGCACTGGAAGTTTAAAGGCAGTGCGAACCATATCTGTCAAAGACTGGATCCACAGGCTCTCCGCTTGAGAGGCCGAAAAATATTCATCTATAGTGGAATTTTCCCTGTCTGAACCGTCGGGACTTGGGTCTGCCTGATCCCCTTGTGGGTCCCGTTCCTCTGAAGAGGAGACCTCCGCATCTGAAAACCCCACACTGGGTGAGGGGGATCTAGCCCGCTTGCTACTTGGGCAAGGACGGGAAAACAACGCAGTTAACCTTTTCTCTAGCCCACTCATGGTGGCTGCTAGCATTTCTTCCGTCACGTAAACGGGAATGGGTGGATCGGGGGCCGCCTCTGCCCCCAGCACCCCCAATGGCTCTTGTACTATGCCACTCGGTGTCCTAACTGGCGAGGGTGGGGCCGTAGAAGCCTGGCCCAAACCCTCTGACCCCGATGGAGACCCCTTTTGCTTTTTGGCACCTTTTGCAGCCTTGGCTGGTCCAGATCCCTTTGGAGCCATTGTACAACCTTGGGTCACCCCTACAGCAAACACCTGACTGTTGCAGCTAGGAGTAACCAATATGAGGGCAGGTATGAGGAAAATGAAAAAGAACTAATTTCTCTCTTTTTCCTTTTTTTTTTTTTTTACCCGCCTGGGAGGTGGCAATACTGAGGAAACCTGTGAGTATTGACACACCAATGCCCGTTAGCCGGAGTCCAAGGTAGACTCAGATACTGCTGGATCTAAGGCTGAGTCCCTTTAAGCAAAAAACTTCCTTTTTTTTTTTTTTTTTTTTTCTGGTCAATAGTGGACCTAAGTCCTAGACCTGAAGATCCACAAAACCGCCACTAGGTGTCCCTGTGTGGCCAAAAGACCCAGCTGCACGCTCTGTATCCTTTCTTCCTCTGCCTCCAGGAGGGAAAGACCAGCCAGAGAAAAAGTTTTCCCTTTAAACAGACCCTGACGCTGCTGGCCCGCCCCCCCGACGCACGGCGACGCTATAAAAGGCGGCATGCGCGCGCACACGATCGCGCGCACTACGCTGAAACCACATGGAGGAAGCAGAGCAGAGGAAACAACATGGACCAGCGTTTAGGCAGCACCAACAGACACCAGGTAAGCACTAATCTTATTGTAGTGCACACATAGCGAGGAAGCTGTCCCCATGGGCTTCCTAAGAAACAGGAGTTTTTACCAGCAATTTCCTCTTTAAAACATGTGGGGTTGCAGTATCAGTGTTAACAGGCAGACCTGGGGTGAGTAGCAAATATATAACTTACACAAGTATACATATATCTACATGTTATCTGGGTAAACATTAGTATCCCATCCTGCCTACACAGACATAGTGGAGATAGTGGCTGATGCACAAGCATACTGTTAGCCAACCCAGAAGCCCCAGGGGGATACCTACTGTCGAACCAAGTCCCGCAGGTTCCCTCTTACCTGCTCCACGCCGCAGGGTATTGCAAAATGCAAGAGGCCCAATCTTCCCCCATCTCCGTGGGTATTGTCTTGGACCTTCAGGGACCGGGGTCCTGTGTTAAGGAACCCACACCCCTGGACCTATATAGCATCCTGGCATCAGTAGCGTTTAGTTCTTGGAAGAGACTAAGGCACTGGAGCCCAGAATCCAGCCCTCCAAGGAGAGGCATTATAGGCAAAACCCCACTCCAGCAGGGCCCGGGTACCGTACACCTTGGCTTTGAAGCACTTCGGACGGATCCGGCTAGCTATCCTGGGTCCCGAGACCTCCGAGGGACAGCTAGACGTGACCAACACCTAAGACACTGGCGAAAAAACTAAAGCACTCTCAGTGGGAGGGGGTTATATAGGGAGGAACTTCCTGTGAAGTTGATTACACCAGTGTCCACACCTAAAGGTACCCATAGAACCCATATGTAATGGCTATGCGCTCTGTGTCCCGTGATGTACGATAAAGAAAATAATTTACCTCACCCATTGCTCCTCTGTAAGCCACCAATCCACTCTTGTCTCTGATGCTCCAAGCTGTAGGCGGTTCTTTGGTGTTCCCACAGGCTTTTGGTTCTGAGTTGTACTTGATGACATTAGAGTGCCTGTGACCACCAGAGCACCTTAGAGAAGAGGCTGCAGAGGCCAGTCTTATAGGTTTGAGAAAGCCCGCTTGAGAAAGCGATTTTTGTTTACTGGTATCCAAGGCATAAAGCCCTTGCAGAAGATTGTTTTTTTGTTTTCCCAAGAACAAACATTTCTACAATAAATGTACGGCCATGATTTGTGACCTTGAAGTTCTCCATCTTCCACATAACTTAGTTTATGTACATCCAACAAATTATTCTTTCAGATTTTGCTTCGCATTTCTGTAGTAGGAAGTTCAAGTGAAGTATTACCAAGAGCAGCATGGATTGTTATAAACAGCTGAAGTAAAAATTGGAGAGTCATGGGTGCGACTTTAAGGGCTCTCACAGACAAAAGGTAATGCTTAGCGCCCTCTGGATCTGCAGTGGATTGCTTCTCAGAGAGCAGTATAGCAGCTCATATGCATCCAGAACGACGATCATTTGGCTTGCAGTGCACTCCAGTGATCTTTAGAGAGCATCAGGTGGTGAGGAGGTGTTGTATAACCCTCCTCACTGCCCGATTTACCCATTGAACATCGCACCAGCTCGCCTATTCATTTGAACTGGCCGTGTTCAGTGGGCCCTACGTCCACCGAAAGCAACAGGGGGTATAATTCCTGCCACAGCCTCAAGTTAAAGCATTTGGCCATGGGTTATTACATTTCTGGCCACTGTCTCAACAGCTAAAGGTACAGTCCGCACTCCCATTAAGATCTTTGGTCAACATTTCCAAGCTGAACCTAAACCGTACCTAAAAAGGCTTCAACAAAGATTGCCAGAGCTCTTTAAAAGCTTGCTGTACAGGGGTGTTAAACTCAATTTCATTGCGGGCCACATCAGCATTATGATTAGGGCTGGTTGTATCTGTAAGATTAGATGTCCAGCACATCCCCTCCCCTTACATTAGATGTCAAGAGCCTCCCCACCATCAAGAGTTGAGTGCCTCACTCTCCCTTACATCACAGTGCACCCCCTTTCATTATGCTGCTGCAGGAAAGAACTGAATACATTGCTTGAAAGCAGAAAGTAAGGGTCTGAAGGAGGACCAGAGGAGGGCTGGAGCTCTCCTGCAGCTGCAGGAGAGGTGCGAGGGCTACATGAAATGACCTGGAGGGCCAGATTCGGCCACGGGACTTGTGTTTAACACCTGTACTGTACATACTCCTCCCATGTGCACAAGGCTTTAGGCGCATGATCAAAAACATGTAGAAAAGCCAAATAAAAAGCAACATCGTTGACATGCTCCTATCAGAAGTACCAGCCATTTAAAACACTGCTGCTGGGTCATCGATAAGAGCATGTAAAGCCGACCATATTACCACCAATGTTTTCCAGGACCGTAACTAACATAGCGAATCATAAAATGGCTTCAAGCTGGCTCTCCACCAACAGCAAAGCCCCTCTAGCATATTTCACCTGTGTACGGCTTAATCATCAAGCCCACCATGTTAGAGGGGCTTTCCTGATGGGTAGTGAGCCAGTTGAATCCATTTTGTGACCATTTGTTTTGTAATTCATTATATTGATGTGCAATCCTGGGAAGCATGTGTATAGCAGGGTTGTATTTTGTAACACTATGGTAAATAGATGTAAGGCTTAGCAGGAAGCTATGAAACGTCAAAAGACACGTTTTGTCACATGTGAAATGGCTCCCAATACTTTAAAAGCGCTAAAGAAAGCAGCCTTTGGTTGTCATAGAAAAGCAGCACATGAAACTTGATATGCATGAAACATCACACACTTCATACAATCTGAAAATAGGCCCCGTGCTGTGACACAACATGCCAAACTAGACACTTTCATTTATCTGCCTCAGTGTCGGAAATAACCATATTGCATCCAAATAGATGTTTACTTTGTGTTCTAACAAAAATGAAAAAGGAAGAATCTGACCGTTATGGGACACACAGAATTTTTTAAGACACATTCATTCAAAACTTTATTTTTATGGAAAAAGTTTGCTCAGGCGCACAATAGATATATGCTGTAGGAACAGAGGCGTATCTAGTGAAAATGGCGCCTATGGCAAGCACTGAAACTGCGCCCCTGTCAAAACATTTGAAACCCATCTTTCAGATAACTAACAAAAAAAACAGCTGACAAATCTACAAGTCAAACTCGTTAACCTTCCAATTAACAAATTATGGATTGGCACTACATAAAAATTACAACTGCACCTTCCTTGCTTTCACTGATGCAAACTGGTCTCTCAAATACATAATTGCAGTAATATCAGCAGCCATAAATGCGGCCTTACCAGAACCTATAAATGCAGTAACATCAGCACCCATAAATGCGGCCTTACCAGCATCCATAAATGTGGTAACATCAGCACCCATAAATCCAGTAACATCAGCACCCATAATTGCAGTAATACCCGCACCCATAAATACCAGCACCCATAAATCCAGTAAGATCAGCAACCATAAATGCAGTAATACCAGCACCCATAAATGCGGCCTTACCAGCATCCATAAATGTGGTAACATCAGCACCCATAAATCCAGTAACATCAGCACCAAAAATTGCAGTAATACCAGCACCCATAAATCCAGTAACATCAGCAACCATAATTGCAGTAATACCAGCACCCATAAATGCAGCCCAACCAGCACCCATAAATGCAGCCTTACCAGCACCCATAAATGCAGCCTAACCAGCACCCATAAATGCGGCCTTACCAGCACCCATAAATGCGGCCTTACCAGCACCCATAAATGCGGCCTTACCAGCACCCATAGATGCGGCCTTACCAGCACCCATAAGATGCGGCCTTACCAGCAACCATAGATGCGGCCTTACCAGCACCCATAAATGCGGCCTTACCAGCACCCATAGATGCGGCCTTACCAGCAACCATAGATGCGGCCTTACCAGCAACCATAGATGCGGCCTTACCAGCACCCATAAATGCGGCCTTACCAGCACCCATAAATGCGGCCTTACCAGCACCCATAAATGCGGCCTTACCAGCACCCATAAATGCGGCCTTACCAGCACCCATAGATGCGGCCTTACCAGCAACCATAGATGCGCCTTACCAGCCATAAATGCGGCCTTACCAGCACCCATAAATGCGGCCTTACCAGCACCCATAAATGCGGCCTTATGCGGCCAAGCACCCATAAATGCGGCCTTACCAGCACCCATAAATGCGGCCTTACCAGCACCCATAAATGCGGCCTTACCAGCACCCATAGATGCGGCCTTACCAGCACCCATAGATGCGGCCTTACCAGCAACCATAAATGCGGCCTTACCAGCACCCATAAATGCGGCCTTACCAGCAACCATAGATGCGGCCTTACCAGCAACCATAGATGCCTTACCGCACCCATAAATGCCTTACCAGCACCCATAAATGCGGCCTTACCAGCACCCATAAATGCGGCCTTACCAGCACCCATAAATGCGGCCTTACCAGCACCCATAAATGCGGCCTTACCAGCAACCATAGATGCGGCCTTACCAGCAACCATAGATGCGGCCTTACCAGCAACCATAGATGCGGCCTTACCAGCACCCATAAATGCGGCCTTACCAGCACCCATAAATGCGGCCTTACCAGCACCCATAAATGCGGCCTTACCAGCACCCATAAATGCGGCCTTACCAGCACCCATAGATGCGGCCTTACCAGCAACCATAGATGCGGCCTTACCAGCACCCATAAATGCGGCCTTACCAGCACCCATAAATGCGGCCTTACCAGCACCCATAAATGCGGCCTTACCAGCACCCATAAATGTGGCCTTACCAGCACCCATAGATGCGGCCTTACCAGCAACCATAGATGCGGCCTTACCAGCACCCATAAATGCGGCCTTACCAGCAACCATAGATGCGGCCTTACCAGCAACCATAGATGCGGCCTTACCAGCAACCATAGATGCGGCCTTACCAGCAACCATAGATGCGGCCTTACCAGCAACCATAGATGCGGCCTTACCAGCACCCATAAATGCGGCCTTACCAGCACCCATAAATGCGGCCTTACCAGCACCCATAAATGCGGCCTTACCAGCACCCATAGATGCGGCCTTACCAGCAACCATAGATGCGGCCTTACCAGCACCCATAAATGCGGCCTTACCAGCACCCATAAATGCGGCCTTACCAGCACCCATAAATGCGGCCTTACCAGCACCCATAAATGCGGCCTTACCAGCACCCATAAATGCGGCCTTACCAGCACCCATAGATGCGGCCTTACCAGCACCCATAGATGCGGCCTTACCAGCAACCATAGATGCGGCCTTACCAGCAACCATAGATGCGGCCTTACCAGCACCCATAAATGCGGCCTTACCAGCACCCATAAATGCGGCCTTACCAGCACCCATAAATGCGGCCTTACCAGCACCCATAAATGCGGCCTTACCAGCACCCATAAATGCGGCCTTACCAGCACCCATAAATGCGGCCTTACCAGCACCCATAAATGCGGCCTTACCAGCACCCATAAATGCGGCCTTACCAGCACCCATAAATGCGGCCTTACCAGCACCCATAAATGCGGCCTTACCAGCACCCATAAATGCGGCCTTACCAGCATCCATAAATGCGGAGGAATCGTGCGATGTATGGGCACTTAGCAGGAGGGAGAGAGTGGCCTCCATGGGGACGCATCATGCGGTGTAAGGGCACAGCACTGGGCAGAAAGGCAGAGTGGAACGGAACATCAGAGACAGTGACTGCGTGCAGTGGAACACAGACAGGTCACACTCACTGGCAGTGGCACTGTGATGATCAGGGACACGCAGCGGTGCAGGGGATGTTTCCTCATAATGAATACAGTCCTCCGCCACTGCTGCTCCAGCGCCTCTGACACTGTACAGAGGGAGTAGGATTACCAGCGGCCCTGTCTGCTTAGCACACACGCACGATCGCACATGATGATGACTTTAAGGCCTCTTTCACACTGGGGGAGTGGGGTGTCGGTGGAAAAGTGCTACTATTTTTAACGGCGCTTTACCATCTTTTTTGCGGCGCTGTTTAGCCGCTAGCGGGGCACTTTTAACCCCCGCTAGCGGCCGAGAAAGGTTTAAAAAAAAACGCCTGCAAAGCACCACTTTGATTTCAATGGGCAGGGGCGCTTTAGGAGCCACTCCTACAGCGCCTCAAAGATGCTACTTACAGGACATTTTTTAAATGTCCTGCCAACGCACTGCTCCAGTGTGAAAGCCCAAGGTGCAGGTGCTACATCGCTACAAAATAGAGCACTCCAATGTAAAAGCCCAAGGGCTTTAACACTGGAGCGGTGCGTTGGCAGGACAAAGTGGTGTACTGGCAGAACGCTCAAAGTCCTGCGAGCCGCATCTTTGAGGCGCCCTGCTAGCAGCTGAATAGCACCGCAAAAACGACAGTAAAGCGCCGCTCATATAGCGGCACTTTATCGCCAATGGCGCAACACCCCAGTGTGAAAATAGCCTAAGCCTGGCATCATGTGCCAGGCACAGTCCCAAACAGAAGCAAGCAGCCAATCCAATAGAGTGCTTGCTCAATATGGATTAAATAAATTAGAATTATGCATAGCCATATAAATAAATAAAGTGATGTGTGCAACAGCAGGTACTACTTGCACAAATCACTTTATTTAGGAGATCTATGGCTATGCATAATTCTAACTTATTTATTCCATATTTTTAGCACTATATGTGGTTGCCTGCTTGGCAGTTGGCACGCATCATACTGTACACATGAAGATGATGATGAGGATGATAGTTCTGTGAGTGTGACTGTACCGTAACTGCTGCAATGCTGGGGGGGTCCAATTGTCCAAGTCTCCTCAGTTTTTCTCTTCCTCACCTCACGAGTGACGGCGGTGACGTCACCGACACGACACTCTCGTGCTCGGGGATATGAAGCTGCGATGCGCAGAGGAGGGTAGGCGGAGTTCACAGAATGATGGTTTGGGAGATCCCATTCACAGAAAAGCATGGGGGTGCCCACGGCCCACGCCTGTCACTCTCCTACATGCAGGCTGGTAACAGTATGTACTTGAAAAGTTAATTTCCTTGCCGCCGCCAGCACCAGGGCTATAGGAGGCGGCCGCAGAACGGGTGGGAATTTTTTTTCGGGAGTTTTTTTGGTCGCCCCCCACACCCATGGCGCCTATGGCACGTGCCATGGCTGCCATAGCTTGGATACGCCACTGTGTAGGAAGTAAAAAAATCTAAAAACATTTGTTTTATATTAAAAGCTGCGCAAAACCAGGTAGAATGCTCCAAGACCAGAATACATGCAATCTACACATTCTAAACTTCCCTTAGGCTCCATTCACACCTAGGCGTTTTTACACCTGAAGCGCGACGTTACAATACGCCGGAGGGTCGAAATTGCATTGTTCTCTATGGAGACTGTTCACATCTCCTAACGCAGAACGGCACACTTCGATAGAACGCCGAACGCCAAATTTCAAACAAGTCCCGGACCCTTTCTTGACGCGCGTATCGGGCAGCTTCGGCATACGGCATAGCCGACAATACACTGTAAATAAAACGCGGTTAAAAACGACGCGCTTTGTCGCCGCAAATCGCGGGACAAAACGCCTATTTTTTTGTCCTGCAAATCAGGGTACGTACGCCGCAAATCGCCTACACTAAGGTGTGAATGCAGCCTTATATTCACCCAATACATTTCTGAAAATTGTTGCATATGCTGTGAAAAAAAAAGGTAAAAAAAAAAAAAAATTGTAAATACTTCCTATTCATTCTTTGTCTGGCACCGTCAGAAAAAAAATCAGAAGTTAAAGTAGAGCTATAGCGTTAAAAATAGCGCCTGCAATCCGCCCTCAAACAGCTGCTCCGTTGTCTTAGCAGCGCATTGCGGGCGGTTTTAACCCTTTCTCAACCACTAACGGGGGGTTAAAAGCGCCCCGCTAGCGGCCAACAAGGCCCAGGCCTAGGGCAGCACAGAAAGAGTCCCCGCCGACTTGCGCTACACTATTGCCCCATTACCAAACAGGAAGTGAGAGGAAATCTATGCAAAATAAGGGAATGCATTGCCCCCCCCCCCCCCCCCCGCAGGCCCTCAGAACTAGTGACTCGAAAATTTCAGGGCGGGTCTTAAACAGAAAGGGGTGTGGCCTTGACAGGAAGGAGTGGGCCATATTTAAATTAGGCGGTCATGAGTTTAGTCATGCCTAGGGCAGCACAAAACCTAAATACACTACTGCTGCCAGGTCACCAGGACTAGTGTCCCAATTAGATTTCCCCTCTATTACTTTTCTGGGGACAACTCAAAATTTGGGATTTTTTCTTTTCACTTTCAATGATAATGTTAAACAAGACAAATAGAGAGAGTACGGTAATTCTCCTTAACAGGGTACAAACAGCAATAAAACCTGACAAGCATTCTAATCCCTCTCCCCTCTATCTAAAGCTAAAAAAAGTATTGACTTTAGTTATACTTTAAGATTGTGTATTTCACTTTTTACAGCTCTCCTGGGCCTCTTTCCTAATACACAGACATGAAATAATACACGATAATACATGATTTTTGTAACACGTGTGCTGTATTGCAATGCATATGTAGGATTTAGTCTAGCATGTCAAAAATTAAAATATTTTGCTTATATTTAGCTACGGTACATTGGCAATTGTAGTAATTAATCTCATCCACAAGATATGGTGGGTTTTGGTAGTGGCATTTGTAATTTTTACATTGACCAGTAAATGGCACATTCCTTTTAGCCATCTATGACCACTTGGCGTCCACGCTATAGCCGAATGACGGCTACAGCGTGGACCTGAATTGCAGGGAGGCCATGAATAGACATCCTCCCCTTCGCATGCTCCCCACGCGCCCCCTGCAGGGCGCAGGCTGTGATCACTGAGTCACTGAGACTGGGGTGATCACAGATCCGAGTAAGGGGCCGGTCCTGGCCCCTTACCACGTGATCAGCTTTCAGCCAATAACATCCGATCACGTGATGTTAACAAAAGCTCGGTAATCATTTTTTTCTCTCCTCACACTGACAGCGTGAGAAGAAAAAAAGCCAATCACTGGCTTTTGTGTAAGGGACATCGAACCAGAGTGAAAGAGGCACATCCGCCTCATCAGTGCCCACCAGTGCAGCCCATTGGTGCCCCTCAGTGCAGCCCATCGGTGCCCATCAATGAAGGAGAAGAATTACCCGTTTGCAAAATGTTATAATAAAATATAAAACGGTTTTGTATTTTTTTTTTTTTTATTTGGTCTTTTTTTTTTTTTTTTTACAAAAAAATAAAAACAGCAGAAGTAATCAAATACCACCAAATAAAAAAGCTCTATTTGTGGGGAAAATATTAAAAATGTAATTTGGGTGCAGTGTTGTATGACCGCGCAATTGTCATTCAAAGAGTGAGAGCGCTGAAAGCTGGTCTGGGCAGGAGGGAGGTTTAAGTGCCCAGTAAGCAAGTGGTTAAGCACTTTGACACTTTCGCTGACAGGCCCCATTCTCCATTTTGTATACTGAGGTGGCCAGAACCTTTTTCCAATTTGTCCTTTGCTTTTTTATTTTTCACTTCTAGCTTTCAGGATTTGTGAAAGACCCTCCAAACTATATATTTGCTGAAATCACACGATCAGTAGAATAAAAAGAAGGTGCTTCTGATATTTTAAACCCTGTGGTATGATTATAAAAACAATATAGTTGCAAAAAATACACTTAAATCACTATTAGCAGATAAAAACACAGCACATTTTACAAATGTCCTACCAAATATAAAAGCTTAACCTGTATAGAGTTAATACATAACAAATATTTGTAACTTTTAAATTGTTCGATTTTCACCATTTTGCAAAAAATCGCAGACGCAAAAGTGTAAATATCCAAATTTCTAAAAGATCTCATTTTTCCCTTACAGCTGTCAGAATTTGTGAAAGACCCCCAAAACCATATATTTTCTGAAAGCATATGACTTCGAGAATAAAAAGAAGGTGCTACTGATTTTTTAGACCCTGCGATATTTGTGCAACTGTTTATCAAACCAATATATTTGCAAAAAATACACTAAAACCATTATTAGCAGATTATTAGCAGATACAAAGATGATAGACTCAGCAATGGCATGCAATTGCTGGAGCCCTGGAGTAACGCATTCCCGGAAAGTTTGCACTATATGCCGTACACCCCCAGCGTGGTAGTAGGATCTGGTGAGTGGGGATCCTGAAAATTGACCCCAAGATTTCAGATGTGAACATGGCCAAAATGTGATTGTGTGCTATGTCTGACTATATTGCACTGTTTGGTTTAAAAAGCCTACCTCAATAAAAGACAGATTCAGCAACCCAAAAAATATAAAATCATAATATATGCACACTATACGTGTCTGTGTGCGACAAAATGGCTTGCTTTTTTTAGGGGGGGGGGCACAAAAAAAATACAGACCCTAAAGGCTTACCCAGATGTAAAAGAAAAGTGTATATATGAAATCTGTGGCATTAATTAGCCAGTGCTTTTATTGCTCGTTTTCACTGCTTACCAGAAGACATTAGCAAACAGGTCTTGTAAAAAAGTTGCTGACTCTTATCATTAACAAATAGAATTTTGTTAAGTAATCATTAAATGCGTTTCCCGAAATGTGATGTCCTTGAAACAGATGTACTGTAAAGAAAATAAGCAGTTTCTGTACAACTGTTAGTGTGCTGTTTGGAAGATATTAAATTGGTGGATCAAATGATTCCAATAGGAGCAATACTTCATACGCTGCGTGGTATAAACCAGAATAGGACTACGGCACAAAATACTCCACCGGGGAACATTGATAAAAGTCTAGCTCAAGACCAGTGATGGATCAGATATCCCACCACCACCTGTCTGTCAAGGTACTTCCATTTGGTCAAATTTAGACGAGTAGAAGTCCTAATAAATGGGTGGATTAAGAACCAAAGTATAGGACTAAAATACATATTTTGTCAATCAATTACTGATTGATGTTAACACAAAGTGGCCAAGATGCAAGGTCATCATATGATGGCAATGCTTCTCAGTCTACGCACAAAAACACAGTGAAGTGGCAATTCATGCCTATAGAGTTTTCACCATACAGAGTACAGCTGCTCACCTGTTCATGGACATCCTCTGTTGGGTGCCATTAGCACCCATAAAACCAAAATGTGACTAAATGGACCACCTAGGGTGCACATCCCTTCTTAAAGAGGAACTCTGGTCTAAACAAAAGCATTTCCAGTGCCTTCTCATGGCAGAGTTACACAAGGCTCTAAATTAAATATTAAAGGGGTTGCAAACCCTCAGGGTTTTTCACCTTAATGCATATAGGTGAAAAACCTTTTTTACTTACCTGGATGTGGTCACCCTCCGTCCGGGAACAAGCACACCATCACTAGCTGGTGTCTTGTATCCTGATTGGATAGATTGATAGCAGTACAGCCATTGGCTCCCGCTGCTGTCAATCAAATCCAATAACGTGGGCCGAGTCCTGCATTCTGTGTGAATGGACACAGATGCAGGGCTCGGGAGCACATCCACAGGGGTGTCCATCAAGGAGAGCGCTTCACCAACGTGGACGCACTATGCGGGGAGGAGCCACCAACGTTGCTAAAGGACCCCAGAAGAGGAGGTTCGGGGCCACTCTGTGCGAAAAGAACTGCACAGTGGAGGGAAGTATGACATGCTTGCTATTTAAAAAAATAATAAAAAACAAGGGTGCACTCTGCATTCTGGAAGTGCATTCCTTTCAGAGCTTAGTAAGTGAGGCAATGCGTCACTTTACAAAGAATACTCTATCACATGCAAAGAAAAAAAAACACGCATACTTGCTTGCACATGATTGGATGATGGAAATCAGCAGAGCTTTACCACGTTTACCAAGCTATGGGGAACACAAGCGCAACTGCATTTGCAAAGTGCACAGTACATTTGCCTTTAGTAAATCCATCCCACTGGGCTCCATTCACAAAAGGAACTCGCATTTGAAATTTAGGTGTCTGGACACATTTTGCCTAAATATCACATGCGATCCTGTAACTGTCAATTCTCTATACTGTTTTGCAGCAATTACAGCAAAACAATGAAAATGCTATTCAAATACCACATGAAAACACATTAAACTCCATCCACAGAAGGAAATAAAGTGTTTGCATATGCAATAAAGCATACTTGTTATACTCACTGTGGAAACTAAGGGGGGTTAATCCTCTGCATTGTGTAAAAAAGGCTGTTTTATTCTGTCTTCTCTGCCCCTCCTTTTCAACTGACTCCAACCCATCTTTCGATAGAACAAAGGCTATGGAGTCACTCTGCACATGCTCAGTTTGGTGTGTATTGTTAAGAGTTATTTTTTTCTTGGGAGAGTGCATGTGATCAGCACTGTCCAGACAGAGGATCAGGGACAATGAAAGCTCCTCCTACAAGCTTAAGCAGACAGTAACACAAGTCACAAGACTTCTATATGCCGCTGATGAGAACAGGCATTAAGCAGTTTATATTTACAAAAAAAATGCAATTCCATGTTCTGTGTTAGACCAGATATAGTGAATGCAGGTTGTGGGTTTAGTATCACTTTAAATGCATGCAGTAAGTAACCTCTTCACGACCACGCTATAGCCAAATGACAACTGCACAGTTGCACATTGCCTGGAAGGCTCTAGATGATGTCCTCCCATGATCCTGCTTCCCACGCACTCTCTGCGGCACGCATTGGCAGTGATCTGTGATCAGGGTAAAGACCAAATTACAACAGCTCTTTACCATGTGACCAGCTGTGTCCAATCACAGCTGATCACAGTGTAAACAGGATTTGTTGGTTATCGGCAATCCTCTCTTCACACCGACAGTGTGCGAGGAGAATCGATAAGCGGCAATCCATAGAGGGGATATCTACACTGATAATCAGGGCACTGATCATCAGTGTCCTGATGATCAGTGCAGCCCCAACAGTTCCCACCAGTGCAGCCTATCAGTGCCCACCAGTGCTGCCAACTAGTGCAGCATAATCAATGAAAGAAAATGTACTTATTTACCAAATTTTATAACAGAAACAAAAGTTTTTTTTTTCTTCAAAAGTTGTGGTCTTTGTTTAGCAAAAAAAAAAAAAGCAGTGGTGATTAAATACCACAAAAAGAAAGCTCTATCTGTCTCAGAAAAAAAAAAAATGATGAAGATTTTGTTTGGGTGCAGCGTTTCATGACTGCGTGATTATCATTTAAATTGCGACAGCACTGAAAGCTTACAATTGGCCTGTGCAGGAAAGGGGTGAAAGTGCCCAGTAGGAAAGTGGTTAAGTAGTGATTGAGGCATGTGGTAATGAGGGAAATGGAATGTGTATCGTTTGTTAAGGAGCAGGCGGCCTGCTGGTTTGGTGACGTCACGCGTGGCAGGGTGGTTGATGACATCACCAGGTGGCACTGCCCCTTAGTCCCAATTGGAAAAGACGGTCTCACTCTGTGAGCGGATTCTCTTACCCGATACGGTGAACCCCCTAAAGAGCAAGGTCGTATGCGCAGACAGAATTTGCCCTCTGCGGAGAGCAAATGGATCTCAATGTCTGGGATCTCTGTGCTGCGATTCAATCTCCGCGGTCCTCAGTGGGGAACTTCACTCTCGGGAAATCACTCTCACCTGGGATTTCCTAAGAGCGATTTCCCCAGATTGAAGTTCCAGCATCCCTCGTTCCTCACCGAGGAATGCGAAGATTGAATCACAGCACGGAGATCCCAGACATAGAGATCCACTTGTCTCCGTTCAGAGTTGGCAATCATATTTGCAAGGCGACCTATGAAGGGCGACGCAGCATGTATATCCTCAGCACGGTAACCTTTTCTGCAGAAACAGAAGGTATAAAGGGGTTTATAGTGGGGTCTAACAATACCAGGTAGAGTAGTAATTTCTGCTGCTCAGCCCAAATGGCATATTAATTTAAGAGTATTCAGAGATAGGGTCACACCAGAGACTGAGCCATGGCTCTGGACCTCAAAAGTGCTCTTTGGCTAACACAAAGGTGATGGTATGGAAAGTGGGATTGGCAGAGCTCGGCGTGAGAAGGATATTCTAGGCTAATCACGTAATGTTTGCTGTCCAGTGGGGTCAGAATACAGCCTTCAACGCATCACCAAGGATTAACTCAGCATGTAGATAATGTCTTTACCTACGGAATTTATATAGCACCAACAGTTTTTGGAGCAGTTTACATTATAAAAGGAGAGAGTACAGTTGCAATGTGTCTGATAAACCAAACTGGGCCTTTGCAGCATGCTTTAACTGAAGTAATTGCGGTGGTCATGTAGGAGGAAGTGCTAACTTTTGCTGCAACACAAGGAAAGTCTATAACATTTTTCCAAGCAGAGTTCTTTACCCTCTACTGGACTTGGTACACACTTTTAGACAAAGCTTTTGTAGGCTGCATGGAACAGGTCAGATCTACCTCATAAAGCCTGAAATCCATGAAAGGATGGTGAATGGGACTTCGTAAAATAAGGTTTTTCTTTAAATGTGTTGGAAGAATTAGCCTAAAAAGGGGAATGTCCATTTTCCCCACCAAAACAAACATTTAAAAATCTGTAAAAGGGTTTAATTATGTACAAAGACAGCTGTATAATACATGCAAATAGGAAAATGCAGATCAGACCCATTTTCTAAAAAGTACATACACAACACATGCTCGCTACTAATGAAAACTTCTTGTCACTCCTTATTACCAGCTGTAGCTCTTTGAGATAAAATATTCAGTGTATTATTACTGCATTATATTTGCCATATGTGGCCTCTTGTTGGTTAACAATGTTGCACTGTGTCTTCCTGGGTGACATTAAAAGGTACACTGCATTCACTGCAAGAAAGCCTGCATTAAAGTATAACTAAAGGCAGAACTTCTTTTTTTAGTTTTGGATAGAGGGGAGAGGGGTTAGAACCCCTGTCAGTGCCCCTGTTATGAAGATTCTCTCTCCTCATTTGTCCTTTTTACCTTTATCATTGAAAATAAAAATAAAATCCCGAACTTCCAATGGGGACACTAGTTCTGATGACCTGGGGGTCCCCTAGAGATTCCTTTATTTTAATGGATTTCCTCCCAATTCCTGTTTTGGCTATGGAACAAGAAGTCAAGAGAAAATCTTCCCATTGGGACAAAATAATCCTTACAGGGGTTTAAATCCTCCCTTACTCTATCCAAAATGAAAAAAAAAAAAAGTTTTTCCCATAGCTCTACTTTAAGAAGTTGTTCACAACTAATAAAGATAAAATCTCCCACAGAAGTCTGAATGCAATTGGTGATAGAGGGAGCTACACAACCCAGACTTTAGGAAGTACACACCCCACCTATAACACCATTCAGATGGTGGGTAAAAAGTTTGCAGAGTGGATTTTAGGGAATTGGATTAAAGTAAAGAGTTAACAATCTGATTTTTTTTTGCAAAGGTATTGAAAATCCAAATTATGGATATGTTCAAGAAACTTACGAGCAGCTTAATTGGTGTGTAAAGTTCAAACCCTCTCCTATACCAATCCAGGAAGACATAATAAAATAATTTCTATTCTCCCCTTCATGTTTCAAAACTTGGCTCAGACACTAATCATCTGAGTCTTATAGGACACGGATTGTTCTTTGTTGTCTAAAGATAGGTAGCCATCAGACCATCAAAATTGACCTAGTGCATGTAGTTCAGTCATGAACAAAAACATTAATACAGTTAAGTCGCGTACACACGATCAGTCCATCCGATGAAAACGGTCTGATGGACCGTTTTCATCCGTTAACCGATGAATCTGACTGATGGTCCGTCGCGCCTACACACCATCGGTTAAAAAAAACAATCGGGTCAGAACGCAGTGACGTAAAACACAACGACATGCTCAAAAAAATGAAGTTCAATGCTTTCAAGCATGCGTCGACTTGATTCTGAGCATGCGTGAATTTTTAACCGATGGTCGTACCTACTAACGATCGGTTTTGACCTATCGGTTAGAAATCCATCAGTTAAATTTAAAACAAGTTGGCTTTTTTTTTTAACTGAGTGATAACTAACTGATGGCGCCCACACACGATCAGTTTGGTCCGATGAAAACGGTCCATCAGACCGTTCTCATCGGTTTAACATATCGTGTGTACGCGGCCTAAGTCCTCCACATACAAACCTTCAAAGATATAAACATGCGTTTGCATGTCCAATCGTGCGATTTAGTTCTAATTTCTGGTGGTTGTGGTTCGGAGTACTTTACTGTATACAGCACTGTATCTATATTTTACTTATTTTTCACATATTAATTGTGTAAAATATGTTCTAAACCTATTCCAGAAATGCATTGGGCGATTGTGTTGGTTGGGTACGTAAGCCAACTTTGTTGGACTTACAAATATGCTCTTGGAACGGAACTAGTTTGTACGTAGGGGTCCTACTGTAATGTGAACAGGACAGGAGCCCAGATCAGATGATCAGCTTTTATTATTTTCATAATAGGTGCACATACAAAGATTAAAACTTCTTCACTATTAGAAAGTTTGCCACTAATGACTATGTAATACAAGAAGGCAAATGCAGACAATGAATACAGACCACCACGGCCTCAATAGCAGTATGTGTCCTTTTTCAGCACCCATTGTCCAGCACTGGTGTTTTTCAGTGCAAGGTTTCTGTTCTGAAGAGTACCCTCCTATACCTTCTGTATTGAACTGTACGGTAATTGTGCCGTCCCCCCTCTACATTGTGCCGTCCGCCCTCTACACGCTGCAGAAATTGTTGGCGCTATCTAAATCATGTAGAATAATAATAATATAATAACAACATGTGGCTGTCTTAAAACAGGGGAAAACACATAAACAGAAACACAATCCTAACATATCGAAATGCAAGGTCCATTTATCCTATACGCTTGTTGCCCCCCCCCCCCCAAATGTAAAAAAAAAACTGAGAAAAAAAAATTCAAACATTAGGTGAAAAGTGAAAAATCGAGTTACTTCAATCTGCTTCAACCCAAGGCACCAAAGGAATTGTGATGTTTGGGGACATTCTAGAAAGATCGTGGAGGATCCCAACTACCATGGAAAGTTGCACCTGCACTCTGATGCAAGATATGCTTTAATCCAACTAGTAAAATAAGTCTTTAACATTTTCTGTTTAGCCCAACCCATTAAGGAAGACCTTAAATGTACCACCCAACACTCAACTATTATTTTGCTGAATACTTACCATATCCCACACCAGGTGCCTCTGCATCAAGAACATGCAAGTTCCATAATACATTTCACAGATTACATGGATCAGTTTTTATCAAACATTTTTTAGTCTAGGCACCCTTTTATATTCCACACAATCTTGAGACACCCCAAGCTAAAATGTGGAAAACAAAATGAATAGTTTTACATAATTCAGCAACATCCACACACGCAGGACACCCAACATAGAGTTGATTTATTCTTCTTCCAAAAAAATTACATCTTTCCGGACTGGTCCTGACTAGCATTGCAATATTTCTCTTCTCCCTCAGTCAGCTATGTGTGAGCTCTGTGACCCCAGTGCTGATGGAGAGGGGGGCAAAAGAAGGATGTTGTGCAGGCACCCAATATCCTCCTTATCAACCGATGACATCACTGGTTGATAGGACGTTGACAACAGGAAAGTTGTAATGGTGCACAATGAAAACCTGTGGCTTTGTGCAACTAAAGCTTGATCCTCCTTGCTTGTATACATATTTGAGCATTTTTAAGGCATTTTGCCAAAGTACCCCTTAAGAAACCTGAAGGCACCCCAGGGTATTTCAGACCTAAGGAGGCTGAAAACTAGAGAGACTAATGTGAACTCACTGACTGGTTGACAATCAAACGTATATATTATTAAAAATAACTTTTATTAATTGAGAATGCCTGAGCATCCTGCCTAAAAAAGGCTGAGCTTGATTTATTGCCAGTCAGAAAATATTTCTCACTTGGCAGGCTGGATAAGCTGTAGTTTTGCAGGTGGTATAGCAGCGGTGTCCCATTGTTTTCAATGGGAAGGAGCGGTAAACACACCGCTCCTCTCGGCGCTCCAAAGATGCTGCTGGCAGCGCATAGCTTCAGTGTGAAAGCACTGAGACTGCAGGGCAGGAGTTTTACAGGCGGTATTTAGGCACTATTTTTAGCGCTAAACCGCCTGATCAGTGTGAAAGGGGGTCTAAGGTGAAGCCAGGTCTCCCTGTTAATTTAGGTGGAAGTCAATGTCTCATATACAGCCTGGACCCAGGAACTTACAGGTACTCCAATGTCCCGTTTCTTCAGCGAGGTTGGTATTTTAGACATGTTGTAGTTCAGGTCTGGTTTACTTCAATTGGTTGAAAATAGTTGCAGCACAAACCTACTATAAAATAACTGAATCTTCTAGTATAGCATGACTGTCACCTACTATATCGCCCACTTTGCATAGCAGCCAATAGTGTTTAAAAATGGCCACAGGGAAGAAAATTACACGAGAAAAAAGTAAAACAAAATAAATAGAAAAAGTGCCACCATAAAAACACTCCACTAAATCTGCAGTATTATTTCCCAACATTCCGTCTGAAGCAACCTTTTTTAATAAGCCAATTTTTATTCATCTATTAAAATGCTAATGCACTAAAACACTCTGCCAGCATTTTTTAAGTGCAGGGAGCATTTTTGCACAAAAGGCGACCAGCTGGGCGAAAGCTGTTTATTTAGGAGGAACCTTTGCTAACTTGATCATTTGTTTTATTAATACTGGGAGGAAAAAAAATATATAGCTGCGGCTATATAAATATCTCAGGGTTGAAGATATCAGTGATGGGTGGAAGGAAGCTGGCTCATTAGCATGAACAATGCTGCAATATTCCGTAGACATATGTAGCATTTGCTAAATCAAAAACAGATTTAGGCTGTGCTACTAGACAAAGCATGTCATTTTAAACCAATGGGTTTTCCTCTCCCCTCTTCCTGCCGAAAAAAAAAAAAAAAAAAAAAACATGAATGACAGTCGGCAGCTGTGGGTTGAGATTATTCCCTCCATCTCCTGTCTTGCTAATTAAAAGGTTGATCACAGAACAATACTGCCATCATTAATTTCAGCCTTCTGATTGGACAGGATCCTGCTGCCCCGCCTGATCCTTTCACACTGCTGAAGTTAATGTGACAGGAGTCACAAGATGGATTGCCTGTTGCCATATTGCTCCTCGTCTCCAATCAAGAGCTATCTGTGTAAACGGATTGTTCTAATTTGCTCTCATTATTATTACAATATCAGGAGAAAATAATGCACACAGCTCACTGTCAAAACAGAGAGAAACAGCCATTAGTTACAAGAACACAAAGGCTGCTTTTAATAGGGGCATGACCGCTTACTAATGTGTTCGTGGTAAACTGCAGAAATATCTTCTCTTCCTTGCGCCTGCGTGCTTGCGTGTGTCTGTGTATACAATAAAATACAATTTATTACAATTCTAATGCTAGTGACAGCAGGAGAGCTCAGCAACAGTATTTAACTTAAAATAAATATTATGTAACACAAAAGGAGGAGGAGACGAATGCAGACGAAACACGCAGAATCTAGAAAAAGATTGCACAGCCTAGGTCTAAACAAATGTCATATCCATGTTTTTGTACATACACAGCTAGTAATACCAATTAAACTGCCATTAGCAGTCTTCAGCTAAGATGAATTGCATAAAATAAATGCGGTTTATTTCCTTAAATAAACACCCACTACAAGATCCTCAAGCAGCCCTACTGTTCGATGCTATATAAATTTGTTAGTAAATACCGTAGTAATATAAGAAAAAAAAAAAAAAACACCCATTTATTAGCCCACTGCTGCTTTTTTTTTTATTATTATATATATATAATTTTTTCCATAGAATTGCAATTAACAAGGTTTTGCCGAACTAAAGCTAACAGAGTGCAGCCCAATGGGGACGAATACTTGAAATGCAAAAATGTATTTATTTTACAGGAACTGCATTTCAGATAATTTACTGGTAAGGCAAAAGATTAGTTAAAAGTAAAACATATTTCAGACGGAGGAAAGGAGGGGACATTTTATATATATATATATATATATATATATATATATATATATAAAAATAAAGAAGAGCTGCACGATTCTGGCCAAAATGAGAATCACAATTTTTTTGCTTAGAATAAAGATCACGATTTTTGCGGCATTAAATGTTTCACATTATACAAAAAAAATTTGGGCTAACTTTACCGATTATTTATTTTTTAATTTAAGTAATTTTTCCCCCCAAAAATTGCATCTGAAAGACCGCTGCGCAAATACAGTGAGACATAAAATATTGCAACAACCACCATTTTATTCTCTAGGGCAGATATGGCGAACCTTGGCACTCCAGATGTTTTGGAACTACATTTCCCATGATGCTCTTGCACTCTGCAGTATAGTTGAGTATCATGGGAAATTTAGTTCCAAAACATGTGAAGTGCCAAGGTACGCCATCACTGCTCTGGGGTCTCTACTGAAAAAATAAAAAATTATATTAATATATATATATATATATATTAGGGGTGCAACGGATCAAAAAACTCACGGTTCGGATCGTTCCTCGGATCAGGAGTCACGGATCGGATCGTTTTTCGGATCAGCAAAAAAAAAAAATCTCCCCCACTGTAATATCCACATCTCCCCCCCCCCCCCCCCCCCACTGCAGTGGCGTCACTCGGTGCAAAAAAATAAAAATGGTGTCCCCCCCTCAGTAGAGACACCCCACAGTAGTGCAGACCTCAGACAGTAACCCCCCCACAGTAGTGCAGACCTCAGACGGTAACCCCCCCTCGGCGTGAAGATAAACCACCAAAAATATGGCGCAGCCAATGTTAAGTATGGACGTCGGAACAAGCGTATCTGTTTACGCCGTTTACGTAAGTCGTACGGGAATGGGGCTGTGTGTAGGTTACGTTTACGTCACAGGCATTGAGCCGGAGTAACTTAGGGAAAAAATTTGACGTGATGCGCGCATGCGCCGTACGATTGGCGCTTCATTTCCATGGGGTCACGGCTCATTTCCATACAACACGCCCACCTCTTCCACATTTGAATTAGGCGGGCTTAAGCCAGCCAATTTACGCTACACCGCCGCAACTTACGCAACAAATAGGATACGCTACGCCCGCACAAAGATACACTCTCCTACCTGAATCTGGCCATTAGTGTTTAAGTAGTTAAACTTTCCTCATTTACATACTGAAGTCTTTTGATGTAAAAGTCAAATTGTTACAATGTTTAGAATTAACATTCCACAGATAAAGAATGTTGTAAAACTTGTCAAATTGCCCAGACTTTTGATGGCTGAGAGCAGAGAGAATTCTCTGCATCCACAAGATCGGGAAATACTTTGTCAAAATCGCAACAGGGAAAAAAAATTGCGATAGCATTTGACGATTAATCGTGAAGCTCTAATATATATTACATATATATTTATATATTAAGTTCACGACGAAAACACCGTCATAATTTGGAGCATGCGCACTGCGATCTTACTATGGCCGGCACATGCGCAGTATGTTCGGCGCGGGGGCACGCTTAATTTAAATACAAGCCGCCTTCTTTGAATTACGCGGCCTTACGCCGGGCCATTTACACTACGCAGCCGCAACTTATGGAGCAAGTGCTTTGAGAAAACGGCACTTGCTCCAGTAAGTTGCGGCGGCATGGTGTAAATGGCATACGCTACGCCGCCGTGGAATCTACAATAAAAAATAATTTAATATATATATATATATTTTTTTTTACCTCTGTAGCTGGGCTCTATAGGGGGTTAAAAGCTCATTTTATCTAGTAGGAAAAGAAAAAGCAACTATACTTCACTTTATGGTAATCACAGAGGACAAGGGGGCATTCTTTGCGTCTGGAGGAAAAGAGAATTAGCCCAGGTTCACATTGCTGTGGGTTTGAAATTGTGCGAGTTCAGCTGAACCCACGCAATTTCAACCCGGCAATGCAGTCCGACTTCATGGGGCGATTTGACAGACATCTGTGCGGGTTTTCTGCACAGATGTCAATAAAACAATCACCCCTGAAGTTGCCAAAGTAGTTTAGGAACTTTTGGGAATCAGAGTCGTAAAGTCTGCACCGCACCCATTCGGACGCTGCCATTGCCGGCAATAGCCGCCGATTTGGCATGCGATTTGACAAATCGTACCAATGTGAACCTAAGCCTAAATCTCAAAAAAAAAGGGAAAGGCTTCTTCACAGTAAGAGCTGTGAAAGTGTGGAATAGACTCCCTCCAGAGGTGGTTATGGCCAGCTCAGTAGATTACTTTAAAAAAGGCCTGTATTATTTCCTAAATGTACATACTATAACTGGATCCAAACATTTATATGTAAAGTTGATCCAGGGAATATTCGATTGCCTCTCAAGGGATCAGGAGGGCATTTTTTCCCTTGCTGGAGCAAATTGGATCATGATTTGCTGTTTTTTTTTTTTGCCTTCCTCAGGATCAACTGTGGGTATAGGATTGTGTGATTCCCCCCCCCCCCTTTTTATTGGTTGAACTAGATGGACCTGTGTCTTTTTTTTAACCGGACAATGTAACTTAATTTATTTCTCCCTCCCACCACCAGTCGGCCCTGAGCCTCCTTAATTACAAGCAGGACCTGCTGGTGCACATGTTGACATTGGGCGGGCCTGCGTCAGTCAGTGCAGCAAAAAGTATCAGGGTTCGGGGATCAGTCATGCAGCTAGGGAGGAAGTCAGCAGGTGTCAGGAACGAGTCAACTATAGTTTATGTTCACCCTAGAACAAAAAAAAAAAAAACAACGTTTAACACATGCAGTGTGGGGGAGCTCCACTTCAGGGGTTATTTTTCAAATTATCCTCCAAGTTCAACTTTAAAATAGTTAAACACAATGATGTGCAATGTGCAGTAACTCCCACCAACCAATGCAAATACACCTATGGTTGTTGCAAAAGCCTAGTTATCAAGAGATGGCTTTTTGCTGGATGCTATGGGTTACCAGGCTTTGCTCTTCACCTTATCAATGACACAAATATTTTTATTTATTTATTTAAAAAAAAATGATCTGTGAATGACAGCCCACTCCACCCTGGGGTGGAGGAATGGTTTGGGGTACACTTTGACAGGCGCTTTAAAATCCCTTCACTAAAAGACTGCACTACAAAATGTGCTGATGATGCCAATTACAAGCCCCCAGCCGAATCCTCCAGCCCCCACCATTCGGGCAGATTTATGTGGGCTCTTGCCGACGTTATTACAAGTCAGAGTTTATTGGGAAATTGTTACATTATGCGGAGTGTCTAACAAATTGCTTATGCTGCTATAATTGGATTACAACAGCCGCTTGCTCCCACCGGTAAGATTAGGCAAGTAGGGCTCCTGCCGATCTCTGAGCGTTAGCAGTAATTTTATTTGCCTTGCCTCTCTCTTTCCTAACAACATGCCTCTCTCCCTGCCAGCTGTCTGCTGAAAAGGCAAAGGCTTGTTCCTTGGCCTTAACAATGCAATTACAGCCCCGCAGATCGCACTGTTTGTGCATTAAGTACAGTGCCAAAACGAGGCAAATTGATCGTTTGACTTTTGAAGAAGCCATGTGATCTCCTCCGTGCGGGTGATCGGACATGCATCAGCGCATACCCCTGCCGTTCATTCTGCTTGGAGGACTTTGTTCCTGATCATTTTTCTAATGAACGCACAGGACGAAAAATACAATAAAATAAAGTTGTGGAAGAAAAAAAAAATATATACACATATACCTATATTTTACCTGTATAGCACCTTTGATGCCACCTCGCTGCAAATCCATAAACAAGAGAATTCGTTGTTTCAGAACTATTTCCAAGGAGTAACCCAAACAGGAGTTCCTATTATGTGGCAACATTTTGAAATGTACTTATTTTTTCGAAAAAGCAATAGTGACATGAGAAGGTTTATAGTAAAAATAAAAACATGGCAGCCGTTGGAAGGTTTCAAGCTTTGGCAGATATAAAATAAAAACTGAAATAGAATTCATTTTTGGCATCATTATCCAATTGAATGTGTTTTATTGGACAAGTGATCTAAACTCCATTAGATAGGTTTATTGCCTTTTACCAAATCCTGTGCTTCAAAAAATAAATCACTGGTCTATCCTCCTGAAAATACTATGGAATGGCTGCAATACTAATCCTCTGGCCTAAAGCAAAGACACAAGAGTTTGGATTTCGTTGGTTTCACTGGCTGCATCTTGTTCCCAAAGGTCAGTGATTCAGGAAGAACTGGGGTCAAAGGATCAGCATTACAACTGCCATTTTTAGCAATGGCAGACAGTCTATTTCTTTAGGCGTGGATCAATATACAGAGTTAAACTTCAACAGGATCCAAATAGTTCTGACAAACACTATGGGCCGGATTCACATACAATGGTGTATCTTTCCGGTGGCGTAGCGTATGCTCTTTATGGGCAAGTGCCTTATTCAGAAAGCACTTGCTCCATACGTTGCGGCGGCGTAGCGTAAAGTGTCTGGTGTAAGGGCGCCTAATTCAAATAAGTAATGTGGGGGCGTGATTCATGTAAATGAATCATGACCCCACGTAATTCACGTATTTTCTGAGCGGCGCATGGGCCGTCTGTGGACGTATCCCAGTGTGCATGCGTGAAATCACGTCGCAAGTTGTCAATGTAAACGTCATGAACGTAAATAACGTCCAGCCCCATTCCCAAACGATTTACGCAAATGACGTAAACGACGTACAATTCGGCGCTGTCCCGACGTCCATACTTAACATTGGCTGCGCCTCACTATAGCAGGGGTAACTTTGCGCCGGACTAACGCTTACGCAAATGACGTAAACTACGCCGCCCGGCCGCAAGTACGTTCGTGAATCGGCGTATCTCCCTAATTTACATGTTCGACGTGTCAATCGACGGAAGCGCCACCTAGCGGCCAGCGTAAATATGCAACTAAGATACGACGGTGTAACAGACTTACGCCGCTCGAATCTTAGCTAAATTCCGGCGTATCTTGTTTTATGAATACCAAAAAAAAGATACGCCGGAGCAGAATAGACTTTATGCGGCGTATTTATAGATACGCCGACGTAAAGGCTATCTGAATCTGGCCCTATATTACCAAAAGTATTGGGACACCTGCCTTTACACACACGTAAACTTTAATGGCATCCCAGTCTTAGTCCGTAAGGTTCAATATTGAGTTGGCCCGCCCTTTGCAGCTATAACAGCTTCAACTCTTCTGGGAGGGCTGTCCACAAGGTTTAGGAGTGTGTCCCTATGGGAATGTTTGAACATTCTTCCAGAAGTACATTTGTGAGATTAGGCACTGCTATGGACAAGAAGAGCTGGCCCGCAGTCTCCGCTCTAATTCATCCCAAAGGTATTCTATTGGCTTGGGGTCGCTCATTCATGTGTTTATGGGCCTTGCTTTGTGCACTGGTCCAAATCATTTGGTGGAGGGGGGATTGTAGTGTGGGGGGGAGGATTATGGTGTGGGGTTGTTTTTCAGGGTTTGGGCTTGACCCCTTAGTACCAGTGAAGGGAACACTTAAGGCGTCAGCATACCAAGACAGTTTGGACAATTTCATGCTCCCAACTTTGAGGGAACAGTTTGGGGATGGCCCCTTCCAGTTCCAACATGACTGCGCACCAGTGTACAAAGCAAAGTCCATAAAGTTTGGGTTTAAGGAATTTGTCTGGCCTGACCTCAACCTGATAGAACAACTTTGGGATGAATTAGAGTGGAGACTGTGAGCCAGCCCTAATCGTTCCACATCAGTGCCCCACTTCCTAAATGTTCTTCTGGAAAGGGTGGGCCAACTCAATATTGAACCCTACGGACCAAGATCGGGATGAAATTAAAGTTCATGTGCATGCAAAGACAGGTGCCCCAATACTTTTGGTAATATAGTGTATTTGACAATCTGAATGTGCATGGAGGGAAAACAATTCCATCTGCTTAGAGTGGGGGTCGGCAACCTCTTTATCGTAATCTACTCTTCGATCCCGAGTAAATCTTGTGTCTGCAGTGCCAACCCCGTTGTCAAAACAATGCATTTCTGATTGCCGAGTAGAGCAGCACACATTCAAATAAACGGGCTGTCAAAATGCACCGTATGGAAAAAACAAGAGAAATGCACAGAAGTGTGCCGCATTACTGCATGATCCCGGAGTGAATTGGCCCCAAGTTTTCTTCAAAACTGACTTACTTTTTAATAGCCTTGCTAGGTTAATGTCCAAAAATAGTATGTTGAGCCAGGTGATCTTTGATTTCTCCCATGTTGCTCAGGTAGATCTCCACCACTCGAAGGTTGCCTACCCCTGGCTTAGCGCTTAAGTAGCAAGGCTGAAGTGAGGGGGAGAGCTGGAAAATTTCACCCAACTTTGCATTCTCTGAAGATGCAGAGATAAGTGGATGTTATATAAAAAATCCAACGTGCCACTATTTACACACACCACCTCCCCAATTGAAAAAAAAAAAACTTAAAAGTATTACTAAACCCACACCAGTAAAAACAGCCTGTATGTGCAGCATAACATGCTGGTTATACTCACTGTGGAACTTAAGGGGTTAATTCTTTTTATTGGGTAAAAAGGCTGTTTGATCCTGCACGCACAGATCCTCCCCCCTCCTGCACTGTATCTGAGGAAGGCCAGCTAACACAGGCAGAGAAGCTGACCTGCACATGCTCAGTTGTGTCTTTAATGCTGGAGAGAACATTTACTTGCTGTCAGAGCCAGCCAGGTCACATTATTTTGACATTACACATGTGGGCGTGTATACAGGCTTAAGTGAAAATCTTCTCCTACCTGAACTCTCAGCACTGGAGAAACTGTGCGGTTTATCATGTAACCGTGGTATACAGATCATTCAAAAAGGTATATAGTGGCAGTATTTATGCAGTATATATGAGCTATTTTTTATATTACTGGGTTTAGCAACACTTAAACCTATTGCCTAGGCCAGATGAAGTCACTTGAGCTCAACTGTGGCCTCATAGGAAAATGGAGACCACAGAAGACTGTACATCTAGTGGCAAGATTTATTTAATTTAGGGGGTAGGCTTAAAGGGGTTGTAAATTCTCATGTGCATAGGATGGATTAAGGTGGAAAAAAAATTCTGACACTGACCAGCCCCCCTGAGCCCGTTCGTTCCCACGGCAGAGCCCCGCGCTACGCTCTCTGTCCATTTTATTGGCTCTTGATTGGATAGATTGATATCAGCACAGCCATTGTCTCCCGCTGCCGTCGATCAAATCCAATGACGCAGGTGCTTGAGGGCAGGGCCGAGTCCAGCATTCTGTGTGTATGGACGCAAAAGCCGCACTCGGGAGCGCGCCCGCACGGTAACCCCCAGGGAGAGCACTTCTCCTAGGGGGTTTACCGCCGGGGGTCCCTAGAATAGGTAAATCGTGGCCACTCTGCAAAACGAACTGCGCAGTGGAGGAAAGTATGACATGTTGTTTAAAGAAAAAAAAAAACAAGGGTTTACAACCCCTTTAAAGAGAAGGTAAATATTATATATTCTAAAATTTTACAACACATCTTAAAAAAAAGTTATAAATTAAGCCGAGAGTTGGGTTTGAAGGTCCCATCATCTACTGTTCGTACATTCTCTTTATCTTTGCAGATAAAGAGAATGTACATTCTTTCCAATTACTGCTTTAGATAAATGTGTAAAAAGGGCGAAAAAAGGTATTAATTTACATAATATGCAAGACGCGTGTTAAAGCGGAGTTCCACCCAGGAAAACCACTTTTGCCCATCTTATTTAAAAAAATTAAATAAAAAAAAAACTGAAAAAAATAAAAAATACTCACCCGAAATACCTGTTGCTATGCGGAAGCCAGTAATCTGCCTCTTCCACACCGCGGTGTCTTTTCTTCTTGTCCTTCTCCTAGTGAATGGGGCGCGCTGCTTTCTGGGAACTGTGTGTGTTCTCAGAGAGCAGCGCGCCCATTCACAAGCCAGCGTGAGACTCACGCAGGCGCAGTAGGAAATGGGCAGTGAAGCCGTACAGCTTCACTGCCTGTTTCCCATAGTGTGAATGGTGGCGCGGGACCCGGAGCGATCGTGGGACCGGCATCGGGGGGCCCATCAGCGCGGGCAAGTAGGACAAGGTAAGTGTCCTTATTTAAAGTCAGCAGCTACATTGTTAGTAGCTGCCGACTTTAAAAAAAAAAAAATTGCGGCTGGAGCTCCGCTTTAAGGCTGATATCGAATACACAAAGTTGTCCCAAAGCCTAAACATTTTTTTACCTTAATGCATTCCCTGTATTAAGGTAAAATAAATTATCCAGTAACAGTACCCCGCCCCCCCTATACTTACCCAACTCCTCACTCTGACCAGTGCTGTGCCAGTCAGTAGTGGCTCTTTCCTCCCTCCTCTAATGGGCTTTGCCGAAGAAGCAGGACCCCCCCCCCCCCAAAGGTAAGCTGCTCCCTATGGGATCGCGCAGAGAAGAGGAGCAGGCAAGAGCACCAGTAAGGGACCTGAGAAGGAGGAGGATCAGGGCTTCTCTGTGCAATACCATTGTACAAAAGCAGGTAAATAGATCATGTTTGTAAATTACAAAAAAAAGGTACCACATTACAGCACATCGCAGTTTGTGGTATATGGGGCTGTGTAGCTGCAGACTGGTCAGGTTACATGTGGATGACCGGGTGCATGTAGAACGCTTACCTGGGAAATAGATGACACCAGGATACACTATGAGAAGAAGGCAAACTGGCAGAGGCTTAAAAGATCTGCTACCGATGGCTTGGTGCCAGATACCATAGCGTACCTTCAGAGGTCTAGTGAAGTACATGTCTCGACGAGTCAGGGCTGGTTTGCAGGCAAAAGGGAACCTATTCAAAATTAGGTGGGTGGTCATAATATTATGGCTAATCGGTGTATAGAAACTCATCGGCCACTGTATTAGGTACACCTGTTCAATTTCTTGGTAACACAAATTGCTAATTAGCCAATCACATGGCAGCAACTCAATGCATTTAAGCATCTAGACATGGTAAAGACAACTCGCTGAAGTTCAAACTGAGCATCAGAATGGGGAAGGAAGGGGATTGAAGGGACTTTGAACGTGGCATGGTTGTTGGTACTAGATGGGCTGGTCTGAGTATTTCAAAAGCTGCCGATCTACTGGGATTTTTACGCACAACCATATCTAGAGTTTACAGAGAATGATCTGAAAAAGAGAAAATAGTAATTGAGCTGCAGTTGTGCGGATGAAAATCCCTTGCTGATTAACCACTTTAGCCCCGGACCATATTGCTGTCCAAAGACCAGAGCACTTTTTGTGATTCGCCACTGCGTCGCTTTAACTGACAATTGCGCGGTTGTGCGACGTGGCTCCCAAACAAAATTGGCGTCCTTTTTTCCCACAAATAGAGCTTTCTTTTGGTGGTATTTGATCATCTCTGCGGTTATTTTTTGCGCTATAAACAAAAAGAGAGCGACTATTTTGAAAAAAATTCAATATTTTTTTCTTTTTTCTGTCATATATATCCCCCAAAAATATATAAAAAAAATGTTTTTCCTCAGTTTAGGCCGATACGTATTCTTCTACATATTTTTCGTAAAAAAAAAAAAAAAATCGCAATTAGCATTTATTGATTGGTTTGCGCAAAAGTTATAGCGTTTACAAAATAGGGGGTCGTTTTATGGCATTTTTTTTTTTTTTTACTAGTAATGGCGGCGATCAGCGTTTTTTTTTAGTACTGCGACCTTATTGTGGACACTTCGGACACTTTTGACACATTTTTGGGACCATTGGCATTTTTTTAGCGATCAATGCTATAAAAATGCATTGTATTACTATAAAAATGCCATTGGCAGTGAAGGGGTTAACACTAGGGGGCAGGGAAGGGGTTAAGTGTGTTCCTATTTGTGTTCTAACTGTATGGGGGGGGGGGGGGGGTGGCCTCACTAGGGGAAATCATTGATCTTCTGTTCATACATTGTATGAACAGAAAATCAGCGTTTCCCCCTCTGACAGGAACGAGAGCTGTGTGTTTACACACACAGCTCTCGTTCCCCGCTCTGTAACAAGCAATCGCGGGTGCCCGGCGGCGATCGTACCCGCCGGGCATGTGCGCGGGACTCGGGGGCGAGCGGGGGGCGTGCGCGCGGGCCGCCGGCGGCGCGCACACGCCCCCTAGTGCCCGCATTAGTCCCGACGTAGTATGACGGGCTCTCGCCCAGGAGTGCCGACCTGCCGCCGCAGAACGACGGCGGCTGGTCGGCTAGTGGTTAAGGAGAAAAATGGGGAGACTTGTTCTGATAGAAAGGCAACAGTAACTCAAATAACCACTCATTACAACCAAGGTATGCAGAATACAATCTCTGAACGCACAACACGTCGACCCTTGAAGAAGATGGGCTACAGTAACAGAAGACCACACTGGGTGCCACTCTTGTTAGTTAAACACTTCAATACCAGGCACTTGCAACCTCTTCCTGCCCAAGCCAATTTTCAGCTTTCAGTGCTGTCGCTGTTTAAATGACAATTGCGCAGGAATGCTACACTGTACCCAAAACAGAATTTTTTGCATTTTGTTCCCACAAATTGATCACCTCTACGGTTTTTATTTTTTGCTAAACAAATAATAAAAAAACTGAACATTTTGAAAATTTCGTTTTTATTTTGTTTGTTATAAAATTTTGTAAACGAGTACGTTTTCTCCTTCACCGATGGGCACTGATAAGGCGGCACCAATGAGAAGGCACTAATGAGGTGGCACCGACGATGGGCACCGATAGGTGGCACTTATATGCATTAATGGGTGGCACTGATAGGTGACACCAATGGGCACTGATAGATGGCACCGATAGGCATCACTGATGGAACTGGCAGGCATTGGGGATGGGCACTGATTGGCAGCTGCCTGGGCACTGATTGGCATTTCCCTGGTGGTCTAGCGTGGCATACCTGGTGGTCCTGGGCGGGCATCCGAGGGGGAGACCAGCCGATTGGCTCTCCTCTACTTCCGTCTGTCAGACCCGAGTGGGCTGAAGCTGATCAACGCTCTTCCTGTTTACTTCGTGATCAGCCGTGATTGGACACGGCTGATCACATAGTAAAGAGCCTCCATCAGAGACTCTTTACATAGATCGGTGTGTCAGACTGACACGCCGCACCACCGATCGCCGCGATACACGGCCCCCTGGGTGCACGGCGGCTGTTATCCTGCTGGACATCATATGACGTCCAGTCAGGATAACTGAACCACCGCCCGGCCAGGCAGGAAGTGGTTAGGAACAGGAAACTGAGGCTACAGCTCGCATAGACTCCCCAAAATTGGACAATAGAAGATTAGAAAAAACATTGCCTGGTCTGATGAGTTTTAATTTCAGCGGCGACATTCAGATGGTAGGGTCAGAAATTGGCTCAAACAACATAAAAGCATGGATCCATCCTGCCTTGTATCAATGGTTCAGGCTAGGGTTGTCCAGATACCGATACTAGTATCGGTATCGGGACCGATACCAAGTATTTGCGGGAGTACTTGTACTCGCGCAAATGCTCCCGATACCTAAATAGAATACTTTTTTTGTATTTATCAAATATTTATTTCTGTGAAAATTCTCTGAGTGACAAGAAAATAAAACATTTTTATTCATTTTTACTCATTTTTATTCTTTTATAATGTCTTGAGTTAGAGTTCTTCATAATTCTAAAGAAAATATCCTTAGTCTGTATTGTGGTTTGAAAACGGTCACATGACATTTAAAAAAAGTATCAGTATTCGGTATCGGCGAGTACATGAAAAAAAGTATCGGTACTTGTACTCGGTCCTAAAAAAGTGGTATCGGGACAACCCTAGTTCAGGCTGGTGGTGGTGTAATGGTGTGGGGTATATTTTCTTTGCACGGTTTGGACCTCTTAGTACCAAATGAGCATTGGTTAAATGCCAAGGCCTACCTGAGTATTGTTGCTGACCATGTCCATCCCATTATGACTAAAGTGTACCCATCTTCTCACGACTCCTTCCAGCAGGATAATTAACCATGTCACAAGCTCAAATCATCTCACCACTGGTTTCTTGAACATAACAATGAGGTCACTGAACTCCAATGGCCTCCACAGTCACCAGATATCACATAATAGAGCACCTTTGGTATGTGGTGGAGATTCACATAATGGATGTGAAGCTGACAAATCTGCAGCAACTGCGTGATGTTATGTCATATGGACCAAAATCTCTGAGGAATGTTTCCAACACCATGATGAATTTATGCCATGAAGAATTAGGGCACAACCATTAGACTCCTTTGACACTTACCATATATTTTTGCTGCATTAACAATCACAAGACATGATATGCACCCATATATACATTTTGTCATGTAGTTTCCCATGCTTTTAGCTACACCAAAAATACACATGTGTGAACATGGTCCTATTATTGGGTTCAACTCAACTGGGATAAAGGGTCAAGGCTGTGAACAGAAAACAATAAGATTCCAGATGTCATTTTCAATAGCAGGTTGGAGGAAAAAGAAGTACAAAGTAAAAAAGTAAAAGCATCTCATTGGATAAGGGATTCTCACAAACAAAGGGATTTTTAAATACAGCTTACCTGTAAAATCCTTTTCTTGGAGTACATCACGGGACACAGAGCGGCATATTCATTACTATGTGGGTTATATGGAGTACCTTCAGGTGTGGACACTGGCAATCTTCAAACAGGAAGTCCCCTCCCTATATAACCCCCTCCCCTAGAGGGAGTCCCTCAGTTTTGTAGCAAGCAGTATGCCTCCCAAAATGGTCACCCAAAAGAGGGGTGGGAGCTCTGTGTCCCGTGATGTACTCCAAGAAAAGGATTTTACAGGTAAGCTGTATTTAAAAATCCCTTTTTCTTTCTCGTACATCACGGGACACAGAGCGGCATATTCATTACTATGTGGGATGTCCGAAAGCAATGCTTTAATGAGGGGAGGGAGACATCTTCCAAAGAAGGATTCAATTTTAGAGCTAAACTCAAATCATAATAATATTTCCCAAATTAGTCAAGAAAGAAGAACCTTTTTCTTTTTTTTTTTTTTTTTTTTTATATAACCAAGGGTGTTTCTGATCCCGAGGATTTCAAACTGCAGCCTGTAGTACTGCCTGACCAAAGGCAGTATCCGCATTTCTTCTCACGTCTAGTTGATAAAACCTTGTAAACGTGTGGACTGATGACCACGTTGCCGCCTTGCATATCTGAGCCATAGAGATCTGATGGTGTGCTGCCCAAGAGGCGCCCATGGCCCTGGTAGAATGGGCCTTTACCGACAACGGAGGGGGCAACCTCTTCAATCCGTAGGCTTGAATGATTAATTGTCTAATCCATCTCGAGATGGTGGATTTTGCAGCTGCCTGCCCCTTCTTGGGGCCATCTGGTAGAACGAATAACACATCTGTTTTCCGGATCTTTTCCGTAGCTTTAAGATAGGCCTTCATGGCCCGGACAATATCCAAGGTATGCAGCAACCCCTCCTTTCTAGATGTAGGTTTTGGAAAGAAGGATGGAAGTACCAAATCCTGGTTTAAGTGAAATTTGGATATAACCTTTGGTAGAAAGGAAGGATGGGGCCGGAGAACTGCCCTGTCCTTATGCAGAACAAGATATGGTTCCTTACACGATAAGGCTGCTAATTCTGACACTCTCCTGGCCGAAACTATGGCGACCAAGAAAACCAGTTTTCTTGTCAGTAAGAGTAAAGGAATCTCAGCCAAAGGCTCAAAAGGCTGTTTCTGTAGAGTGGACAGGACAAGATTTAGGTCCCAAGGACAAACTGGTGACTTGACAGGAGGATTAATACGCAAGACCCCCTGTAAGAAGGTCTTTACCAGCGAGTGGGTGGCCAGCGGCCTCTGAAACCACACTGACAGAGCTGAGATCTGTCCTTTGATTGTGCTTAGTGCCAGGCCTTTATCCACTCCTAGCTGGAGAAAACTTAACACCCTATCAATAGTATATTTGCGGCAATTCCATCTTTTGGATTCACACCAGCCTATATAGTTCCTCCACACCCTGTAATAAATTACCCTGGAGACCGGCTTTCTAGCCTTAATCAGGGTAGGGATTACCTGCCTAGACAGACCCCTACCCCTGAGAATCAGGGATTCAGCCTCCAGGCCGTCAAATTTAGACGCTGTAATGTAGGGTGGAGGATCGGGCCTTGTGAGAGTAGGTCTGGTTGTAGAGGAAGAGTCCAAGGGTCTCCCACTGCCATCTTCAGGACTAGTGAGTACCAAGTCCTCCGGGGCCAAGCCGGAGCTATTAGAATGACTGGCTTGTGCTCCACTCTGATCTTGCGCAACAGGCGGGGGAGTAACTGTAGTGGAGGGAATGCATATAGAAGTTTGAATTGATGCCAAGGGCAAACCAACGCATCGGTTCCGCAGGCCATAGGATCCCTCGCTCGCGACACGAACCTGTCTAGTTTCTTGTTGAACCTGGATGCCATTATATCTACGTCTGGCGTTCCCCACCTCTGGCAGATTGTCTGAAATACCTGGGGATGCAGAGACCACTCCCCTGGCAACAGACTCTGGCGACTTAAGAAGTCTGCCTGCAGGTTGTCCACTCCGGGAATGAATATCGCTGAAATGCAGGGTACATGAACCTCTGCCCATTGAAAAATCAAGTTCACTTCCCTTTGAGCGGCCTGGCTCCTGGTTCCCCCTTGGTGGTTTATGTATGCCACCGCCGTGGCATTGTCTGACTGGATTCTCACCGGGAACCCCTTTAATCTGGAGGTCCACGCCAACAGGGCTAGGCGAGCAGCTCTGATTTCCAAGATATTGATGGGGAGCTGCCTCTCTGCTTTCACCCAAGTTCCCTGGCGGGAGAACCCCTCGAAGACCGCCCCCCAGCCTGCCAGGCTGGCGTCTGTGGTAACTACCTTCCAGACAACAGGGCTGAAGGATCTTCCCTTTAGAAGGTTCTGAGGGTTCAACCACCAGGCCAGGCTTTGTCGGACCCTTGATGATAGCGTCAAAGGGGACTCTAAGGCATGTGCCCTCTTGCCCCAGGCTGCTAGAATGGCTGCCTGTAGGACGCGAGTGTGGATCTGAGCGTATGGTACTGCCTCGAATGTGGCCACTAGCTTGCCTAGTAATCGCATACACAGGCGAATAGTTGGTCTTTTCTTGTTTACAACCAACTGAACCAACCCCTTGATCGCCTTGATCTTTACAAGGGGCAAGAACACCTTTTGATGTTCTGTGTCTAACCTCATGCCGAGGTATTCCAACTGCTTTGTAGGCTGGAATGCTGACTTTCCCTGGTTTAGGACCCAGCCGAATTCTTCGAGGTACCGAACCGTGAGGTTTACTGCCTTTTGCAGACCCGTCCGTGAGTGATCTATGATTAAAAGGTCGTCCAAGTATGCTAGGACTGTGACTCCTTGGATCCTTAAATTGGCCAGAACTGGGGCTAGAATCTTCGTGAATACCCGGGGGGCCGTGGCCAGCCCGAAAGGGAGCGCCCTGAATTGGAAGTGTCGCTGCCCCACCGCGAAGCGTAAAAACCTTTGATGCGCCTGAAAGATTGGTACATGAAGGTAAGCATCTTTTATGTCTATGGAGGCCAGAAAATCGTCCTTCTTAAGCGCGGCGGCTGCTGACCGGATGGATTCCATCCGGAAGGAACGCACCCTTAGATAACCGTTTAACCTCTTTAGGTCCAAGATTGGCCTGACATCGCCGTTGGGCTTTGGTATGACAAAGAGATTGGAATAGAAACCTAGGCCTTGCTCTTGGGCTGGCACTTCTATAATTACGTCCTGGCAAAGCAGGTGATCCAAAGCTGCCAGCATTGAGGCCTTCCTTGCTGGATCCCTTGGTAGCCTTGATTCTTGAAAATGAGGCGGAGGATATCTTAGAAACTCCAGTCTGTAACCTGTGGTTACAGATGCCCGGACCCAATTGTCGGGGATCTTGGCTTCCCAAACTTCTGAGAAGAGACGAAGCCTTCCCCCCACCCTTGAGAGTGGGGGCGCCCCTTCATAATGCCAGACTTAGGGGCTGTCTTTGACGGCTTGCGATACCACGGCTTCTTACCCCCAGGGGTCTGTCCCTGCGATCTACTGTTAACGTTGGATCGTGCAGGCGGCCGTCGATACTGCCTGGAATTAGAGGGCCCCGAGACAGGAAAAAACTGCCTCCTAAATGTAGGAGCCCGGAATGTCTTTTTGACCGGTAAAAGGGTACTCTTGCCATTTGAAATAGTCTGAATATATTTATCCAGATCTTCTCCGAAGAGTCGTCCTCCATGGAAGGGAAATCCTGCCAGAAGCTTTTTGCATGGGGGCTCCGCCGCCCAGTTCTTCAACCATAAGAGCCTTCTCATGTGCACCAAACATAGTGATAAACGAGAAGCCTGCTGGATGGAATCTTTTATAGCATCTACCGCGAAACACAGAGCTCTGGGAATGTCAGCAAACTCCTCTGCTTGTTGGGTAGGCATGTCCTTTAACATCTCTTTTGTCTGGTCTTTTAATGCCTGACAAACTCCAATTGCAGCTACCGCTGGCTGCACCACTGCTCCTGCCGTAGCAAAGGATGCTTTTAAAAGTGTCTCTAATCTTTTATCAACCGGATCTTTAAACATATGTATGTTTTCCACCGGGCAAGTTAGTGATTTATTCACACACGAGATGGCTGCATCCACTATTGGGAGCCTCCACTTCTTGGAGAATTTTTCCTCCATGGGATAAATGACCGCAAATCTTTTCGGTGGCAGAAAAATCCTGTCCGGCCGTACCCAATCCCGAAAGATCAATTCCTCCAAGAGAGGATGGACCGGAAAAACTGCGTTGCTTAACGGGGCTTTCAAAGAGCCCAGAGAGGATACCGGAGGAACCTGAGGTTCT
Source organism: Rana kukunoris (assembly GCA_029574335.1). Lineage (NCBI taxonomy): Eukaryota > Metazoa > Chordata > Amphibia > Anura > Ranidae > Rana > Rana kukunoris. The sequence continues at coordinate 67,346,307 of CM056056.1, read as the reverse complement.
GGCAATGGTAAACTAAATGCCGAGCGGACCATGTCCGTCAAAGACTGTACCCACAGTCTCTCTGTCTGGGAGTCTGAAAATGGTTCCTCAGAGGTAGACCCCTCCATCCCTGAACCCTCTTGGTTCAGGTCCAGTTGATCCTCCTGTGATTCTAATTCCTCCGGAGAGAGAATCTCAGCATCTGAGGATACACCCCCTGGTGATGGGGATCTAACCCGTTTCTTACCAGGAATAGCTCTAGCGATCAATGCCGCTATTCTCTCTTCTAGCCCCCCTAGGGATACGGCTAGCATCTCCTCTGTGATAAACACAGGGCTGGGCTGATCTGGGCCAGCCTCCGCACCAGATCCCCCTAATGGCTCATCCAAGGCGCTCCTTAAATTAATAAGCTGCGGGGAAAGAATCGGCATATCAGAATCAGAAAGGGAACCCTTTTGTTTTTTGGTCTTTTTTGTACCCTTTGACCCCGAACCCTTGGAAGCCATAATACAAAATCGAGGGACTCCGCCCACACAACAGACTGTAGTGGGCAGGAGTACAAATTTCAGAGTTTAGGGGAGAATAGATCACTTAGTGTCCCCAAAAACTGATGGGCCCGTATGTTGGTTTTTTTTTTTTTTTTTTTTTTAAATAATTATATATTATATATTATATATTTTCCTTGACAACATACAGTGACCCTACTTTAAGTTTGCCAGCCTCCAACCTGCTGCAAAATAAGGGGGGTTCTTGGCTTAACAATAAAGGCATTGGAACAAAGTCCACATGTACTACCCCCTCTTCCGCCACCGGGAGTCACTGTTCTGCCGCTCTGCGTCCTCTCCTTAAAAGATCAGCCTCAGACTGAGCACTGACAAAGCCTGCTGTCTATAACAGCACAAAGGCGCGCCCCTGTATGACGCCGCAGGCCCGCCCCCCCCCGCCCTCCTGTCTGGACGGCGCGAAAAACGTCAATAAGACGTGCGCGCGCACGCGCGCGCGCGCGCGTATGCCGGAAACAGGAGGAACATGGAGGAGCCGCGCTGCTGGAGATCCAGGCACGCAGAAACAGGCGGCAGATTCAAACCCCCGGCCAGGTAGGACTCTCTCAAGGCCCCTAGGGATCCTTACTAGCCCTAGGAAGAAACAGCAGGTTAGCTAGCAACACATATTTACACAGGGGGGCCTAGTGATGGGGGGAGAAAGGGTGTCATCCTGTCTTTTAGACATAGTGATCACGGTTGCCCATGCAGAGCATACTTAGGCTATCCCCCCTTTTAGGTTACCCTGGGGAGCCTGCTGTCGAACCAAGTCCCGCAGGCTCCCCCTTACCTGCTCCATGCTGCAGGATGTTTGACCAGCAAACTGATCCAATCTTCTCCCATCTCCGTGGGTAGCGTAGTAGACCTTCAGGCCCTGGGGTCCTATGAAGGTACCCACTGTCCTGGACCTATATAGCACCCTGGCAAACAGGAACTTTATGGTTTTGCAAACTCCAAGTCCTGGGCCCAGGGTCCAGCCCTCCAAAGAGGAGCATTATAGGCAAAACCCCACGGTCTGGGGCCCGGGTACTGTCCACTTTGGCACTGAGGCTCTTTGGACAGATCCGGTAGCCCGCCCTTAATCCCAAGGATGTGGAGCAAAGCTATTCCGTGACCAACACCTAAGACACTGGCGAAAAAACTGAGGGACTCCCTCTAGGGGAGGGGGTTATATAGGGAGGGGACTTCCTGTTTGAAGATTGCCAGTGTCCACACCTGAAGGTACTCCATATAACCCACATAGTAATGAATATGCCGCTCTGTGTCCCGTGATGTACGAGAAAGAAAGTTATTTTATCTTCTGGTTTTTGTATCAGCACTGTTTCTGTTTATTTATGGATGTCATAGAAAAATGGCACATATAAAATGGTTATTTGTGTTTGCTCCTAACTCAAGGAAAATGTTTTCTATCATTGACGAGACAAGAAGGTAGCAGCATCTTAGGCCTTGTACACGCGATCAGACCGGTCTGATGAGACTTGTCCGACGGACCGTTTTCATCAGACAACTCTGAACTTGTCTGATGGTCTGATGTGCGTACACACCATCGGACCAAAATCCGATCAGACCAGAACGCGGTGACGTAGAACACAGCGACGTGCTGAAAAAATGAAGTTCAATGCTTCCAAGCATGCGTCGACTTGATTCTGAGCATGCGCAGGTTTTTGGTCCAATGCTTTGTGTACTAACCATCGACAGGTGTCCATCAGACAGGTTTTAAAGCATGTTTTAAAACTTTGGTCCGACAGACAACGGTCTGATGGGCCGTACACACCATCAAACTGGTCCACTGAAACCGGTCTGCAGACCAGTTTCATCAGACCAGTCTGATCGTGTGTACAGGGCCTTAAACATGATGCGCTCTTCATACTATAATCAGAGTTACCGCATCACCACAATTGAAATATTTTATGTCTCGTAGTTATAATTCTCACAATTAAATTACTACACTAATAAAATTAAATAATACGTGTAAAAAAAAGAATCCAGATCAAATGATTTGTTTCCATGTTGGTTTTCTTTTATTCCACACAATAAAATAAAATAAATCTATAACAATATCATATCAAGTAGTAGTAGAGAAAAATTAGACAGACAGCAGTAACTGTGTACCCATCATTCACACACAACACAGGTCTATAGTCTGTCTGGCTTCTGTTTCAAAGGATTCACAAGTAGCCGGTGACATAATTTTGGCTTGAGGAACAACCTCCTGACATCATGATGTCACCAAATCCTGGCGAAGTGACAGACTGAATACCAGCTTAGCACTGCCTTACGCTCAAAAATTACATCCGTGATAGTTTTACTAATCCTGCTCTACTATAAATACGGTTCTGTGATCCCTCCATTTGCACATCATTGCATACTAGTATATTATGTAACACTTACCTACAAATGAAGCCCTTATCGTCCCCACTGGAGGCCACATCCATCTTTGCCCATCTAGCATCCAGGTCTATTTTGCAAACAGGTCATTTTTCTCCTTCGATAATGACTGCACTGATGAGGAAGCACTGGTGGCCACTGATTAGGGGGCACCGATAGGCACTGAGAGGTAGCATTGATAGGCGGCACTGATAAATGACACTGACGATGAGTCACTGATTGGCAGCACTGATAGGTGGCACTGGTGAGCACTGATTAGCAGTACTGATGGGCACTGGTAGGTGGTACTGGTGAGCACAGATTAGCAGCACTGGTGGGCACTGAGGGGACCGATGTCCCTGTAACAAATACAAGTTGTAAGCGTGAGGGGAAAAGAAAGCCGATAACTGGCTTCTGTTTACATCCGTGATCAGCTCTCATTGGCCGACAGCTGATCACGTGGTAAAGGGCCAATGTGATGGCCGATTTGATGTGGCTCTACCCCGATCTGTGATCAGCCGAGTTCCAAGGACTCGTGATCACGGAGCACGCCACAGGGGGTGCGCAAACACGTCTACTGATGCCCTCCTGCCATTTTAAAGGGTCACTAAAAGAAACATTTTTTTAAGCTAAATAGCTTCCTTTACCTTACTGCAGTGCTGTTTTCATGTCCTCATTTTTCGTTTTTGCTTTGATGTTGCTGTAATCCGGCTCTGTTCTGGACACTTCCTGGTTGTCTGTTTCCTTATAACCACAGTACTGGGAGCTTTCTCACTGTGGTCACTAATCAAGGAGGTGTGATTACTGTGTGTAAATTGAAACTAGATTGGGCTGAGGGGTTTTAGACAAACCACCACTGCCCTCTATTGGCTCTCTGGCTATGTACATCAGAGAGACGGGAAACAACAGCAAAAACGAAACTAGAACTGTAGGTTGATTATATGATTGATTTTTATCTATTTTTAATAATTTTAAAAGGAATCAGTTAACTATTATGTCTCTATACCAGAGGTGGCAAACACAAGGCCCGCGGGCCGAATGCGGCCCTCCAGGCCATTTCATGCGGCCCTCGCACCTCTCCAGTCTTCCTCCATACCCTTACTTTATGCTTTCAAGCAATGCATCCAGCTTCTTCCCAGCAGCAGCATGAGGAAAGCAGATGCACTGTGATGTAAGGGAGAGTGGGGGACTTAACTTCTGATGGTGGGGTGGCTCTTGACATCTAATGTAAGGGGAGGGAATGCACTGGACATCTAATCTTACAGATACAACCGGCCCTTTTGAGGGCAACCATAATGCTGATGCGGCCCACGATGAAATTGAGTTCGACACCCCTGCTCTATACCCTGTAAACAGCGATTTCAGCCCAAATTTTTTTTTTCCTTTAGTGACCCTTTAAGCCTACGTGTAGCCATCTTTCGACTATAGCGCAGGCACCAAGTGCTTAAAGAAAGCCTTTTCAAAGTATCAATTACTCATTAAAAGGAATAGAACTGTCATTTTTTTTAAGCGAGTATTTTTTAAAGTAAACAAATCATAAACATAGCTTATGATGAAAAAACACATTTGTAGTAGAGGATTATACCTTTAGAATATGTTAAAACTGTTGGTAGATCCAGAGATAAAGACGTTTATACATTTCTCAAAGTTCCCTGTTCATGTTAACTTGTTCCTGCCACCTCCAAAGCCTCCCTATTGGTCTTTTAATAAGATGGGCAACCTAAAGTGGAACTAAACCTACTCTCAGCCACATTCCAAGCCAAATCTATCTAGCCCCTTAACCACTTCCCACTGGGCATGTAAACCCCCTTCCTGACCAGGTGAAATTTCAGCTTGCGGCACTGCGTCGCTTTAACTGACAATTGCGCGGTCGTGCGATATGGCTCCCAAACAAAATTGGCGTCCTTTTTTCCCCACAAGTGGAGCTTTCTTTTGGTGGTATTTGGTCACCTCTGCGATTTTTATTTTTTGCGCTATAAACAAAAAAGGACGACAATTTTGAAAAAAAATACAATATTTTTTACTTCAGTTTAGGGCGATACGTATTCTTCTACATATTTTTGGTTAAAATAAAAAAAAAAATCGCAATAAGCGACTGGTTTGCGCAAAAGTTATAGCGCCTACAAAATAAGGGACAGAATTGTTATTTTTTATTATTTTATTTATTTACTAGTAATGGCGGCGATCTGCGATTTTTATTGCGACTGCGACGTTATGGCGGACACATCAGACACTTTTGACACATTTTTGGCACCATTCACATTTATACTGCAATCAGTGCTATACATATGCACTAATTACTGTATAAATGTGACTGGCAGGGAAGGGGTTAACACTAGGGGGTGAGGAAGTGGTTAATGTGTTTCCTGCATTGTGTTCTAACTGTAGGGGGAGGGGGGGGTGACCGATCTGTGTCCCTATGTACTAGGAACACAGATCGGTATGCTCTCTCTATGACAGGACGCTGTCATTGTGAGAGCAGGCAATGAGAGATGATCTCATATGTTTACATATGAGATCATCTCTCATTGGCCCATCAGATCGCATCGCAAACGGCCACTCTGATTAGCCGTTCGCGGCGATCTGTGATTGGCTGTGTCCAAGGGACACGGCCAGTACACAAGTTCCCCGCTGCACGCTCTGGAGCGCGCGCTGGGAACGAGGAAAGGGGCTGCCGTGAAAACACGGCAGCCCGGAGATTTAGAGCCACCCTGCAGCCGTATATACTCGTACGGCCGTAGGGAAGTGGTTAAAGAAAAAGGAAAAAAATAATAATAAATCGCTATACTTATTTTACTATGGGACTTCCATTGTCGGCTGCCTCTCCTACACACTGAAGCCGCCACTGACAGCTCAGCCTGGGACTGGAGCTGCTGCAGAAGAAGTAGAGCAATTTTTTTCTTCACAGGGCTAGATAGATTAGGCTTAGAATGTGGGTAGGAGTAGGTTTAGAGTTAGTTTTGCCCTTACTTGCACTTTACTTTAAAGCTATCCTTTTGTGACTAACAGTTAACATACACCTAAATAAGACCGGTCTTAAAGTGGAACTAAACTCTCCTTTTCTTTACAGCCAAGGAAGCAGCCATCATCTATCATAAACAACTGTGCCTTGAATGCAACTGTTTTGGCAAACTGTTAAATCAATTTGTTTAGTTCCACTTTAATGGACACTGGACTAGCCCCAACTCCTTACCATCAGTTATGACTTATTTAGAGCTTGTTCACACCAGTCCAGAAAAAAAAAAGATGGGAACATTTAGCAGTGGGCTGGTATCCAATGTGCAGCGGCGGTGAGGTGCAGGTTACCATCACTAGATACCTTTGACCTGGATTGCTAAAATCCTTTGCATATACACTAAAGATCACCAACCTAATGAACTGCAGGTAAAAGAACAGAAATGTTTTAATTGCTTGTTGAAAGTGTTTTTTATTTCAATATTTGTTTTTCATGTATTTATTTGCAATGTGTTGATTTCCTAGCACATCCATAGTTTCCCCTCTTGCCTGCCATGACAAATACCTTCTCCTCTCCTGCAAGGGTGTATGTACTGCCTATGCTGGCCTAGCTACTCCGCCCCTCCCGACACTGATGGGCACTAAAAGGTGACACCAACGGGCACAGAGTGCCATCCCTAATAGGCATCCCTGGTGGTCTCCAGTGGGCATCCTCAATGGGTCTGCACTGATAATCAATGTGCCAATTATTAGCGCAGACCCCCCCCATCAGGAGAGCAGCCACTACACACGCCTGTCATCACAAAGCCAATAAATAGAATCTCCTGGTTACCATGTGATCAGCAGTGATTGGACACAGCTGATAACATGGTAAAGAGCCCACGTCATATGCTCTTTACGAAGGATGAGCTCTGGCATGTTGGCAACCCGCATGTGTAGAGTCCGTCAGGAAGTCAGCACTGCACAGCGCTAATCACAGGCAGTGAGACATTTCTCGATCTCTGCAGCCGCAGACTGGGAAAATGTCTTACTGCCTGTGATTAGCGATGTGCCGTGCCGACTTCCTGGCAGCTCTGCACGTGCGGGTTGCAAACACGCCCGAGTTCATCTTTACCTAGATCAAACATGCGGTGAGTCAGACTGACACATAACACTACTGATCACATGCTGCGCTAGCAGCTTATCATGCTGGACGTCATATGACATCCAGTCAGTATAATACAATACAAGCACGTAATATTGCTGTAACGGAATGGCCCGTGACACCCAGAGACTTTTGAAGGATGGGGGGTACTCCTGTGCCAGGGTCACTAATGACTCTTGGGTCTAGTGTCACCCTGTGCCCCTTTTGGGCATAGGGTGACTGAGAAATGATAATTCATGTTTGCAGGATATCTTGGAATATTACAGTTTGGTTATTGCAGTCTACAACAGGTTAATAGGATGTCTCCTTCAATGCTTAACCTAGGCTGTTGAGATGCTAATTGAGTCCGTACTGGGGAGATGTTATATGGTGAGTGGCAAGTAGTTAAACTATTTTTTGTGTAGCTGCCAGAGGAAAGTACGAAAGGGAACAGAGTTACACTTGAGTGAGATCTCCGATTGTTGAGGCTGCCGATTTATTGTCCAAGATGGCGGCACCATGCCTTTTGGATGTCTACACAAGGGAGGCTTTTACACATAAATAACATATATAAAAACATTTAAATGCACAGCCTAATAATAAGGAGGAAGATTGTTGTGTTAGATGGTTGTCTGGTGACAGCTGAAGCAGGGTCTTTCAATTAAAGTAGAAAATAACGTTAAACATGCTCTGGTTTGTGCAAAAGGATATAATGGGGAATAAACATGGAAATTCTGCAATTGTGCACAGAACTAAAGAACACCTCTCAACATTTATAGGATGAAGCCTTCACTTACTTTAACCACACAACTTTCTGTCTTCATGGCAGAACCGGATAAACACACGTTTTCTTGGTTCAAGCAGAGTCTGGCACAGCTGTTGTAGGTCTGAAAAGAGAACATGTGGGGTTATTAGACATATATTAAAACTTTAGGTCATGTGTTGTGCAATGAACCTCTAGCATAAAAAATAACAGCACTGTCAAAGAGCTAAGATATTGTTCACAGCAACCACTCTACAAATCCCTTTCTCTGAGTTCATTGATTGACACAGTGTCTCCTATTCCTGACCCTAGGGTTATATTGCCATCTACAGGAGGATGAGACCAGGCAAAAAAAAAAAAAAAACAACAACAAAAACACAGCCCTGCCTACAGGCAGTCCTGGCTGATATAACCCCCCTTTTGGCATAGGCAATTCAATTAGTCACAAGAAAAGTTGGCCATATATGGAAATCCACAGAGGGGTGGGTGCTGTTTCCGTCAATGAACTCAAAGAAAAGTTTTTTCCAGTAACAAAAAAATCCCGTTCTCTCGTACATTTATTGATTGACTCAGCATCCCCTATTCTTGACCACATGGATGTCCCATAGCAGTGGGGTGGGAAACCAAACAGACTAATAATAATAATTAAAAAAAGGCCAACAGGAGTGGTCGTATAACCCTATGGTCAAGAATAGAAGATGCTGTGTCCTTCAATGAAGGGAAGAGAAAATGATTTGCCAAGTCGAGATATGCCATGCTGATACTCGTACCCAAAAAGACTGAGTGCTGTAGAAAAAATCAAAAGGTGTTTTAACAAAGTATTAATGTAAGGGTATGCACACTTATGCAACCATATTTTTATTGTTACTTCCCTCCACCCAAAAGATTTCAGTTTGATGTACAGTTTATAGGTCCCATTAAAGGTGGAAAAAGTTCTGAAATGATTTATCTTTGTCTAATTTTTTTACATCACAGAAACCTGACATTTTAATAGGGGTGTGTGGCCTTTTTATATCCACTGTACTTACCTGCTCTGTACAGTTTTTTTGCACAGAGCAGCCCAGATCCTCCTCTTCTCGAGTCCCACGACAACACTCTTGGCCCCTTCCCTCCTGCCGGGTGCTCTCACAGCAAGCGGCTTGCTATTGGGGCACAAATTAACCAACAATGGCATAAGAGTCGCGGTAAAGAGCAGAAAAGAGCTGAAAAACCATGCGATTCTGGGAAAGTTGGCTGAAAAAGTCCTGCCGTGTGTATGCATACCAACTTCACGGCCAAAGTCCTTCAAACAAAAATCCACTGAAAAGTTTGTTTGAAGTCCAACCACGTGTATGAGGCTTTAGGCTGACAAGAAATACAAAGGTTGGAATAGTCCCAGTGTTAACAAGAAATGGATACCTACAACACAAAAACGAAAAACATGCTCCAATGGGAGAGAGATTGCACTGCATACCAGTGCAATAAATCGGACTATACGATAAGCTACAAATAGCATGTATTGATTTGAAAATACTGTGACATGTCTGGGTTATTTACTTTCAGGGCTTTCCTGCCCACTTTTATTAAACGAACATCAAAACTTCATACAGATATGTCTTCCCACGCAAGGGGGTTTTCATCATCACTGCATAAACATAACATTCAGCCTCCTGTGTCTCTTGTGGCAGCTTTACTGCTCCAAGGGATCCTCTTGAATGTCAGTACCTCTTTGGTCCCTTTGACCATGAAATACATCCCAGTGTTTCTGCACAGACGCTGCACCTCAGCTCTGTGTCTTCCTTACAGCTTCCTAGCTGCTACTCTCCCTCATGGCTATTCACTCAGGCTCGGGCCTTGCTCTGTCCTGACCTGGATGCCATGGTGAATAGCAGCACCTCACACAGGTCCCATCACACACTAACCTCCCCTTGTATCACCCATATGAATGCAGCACACCCACATGGGCCATTAGTGTGTTGCATAACCAAGACACCTGGCAAAAACAGCCATTTTAAACAGTAGCACAAGTAACACTTCTGCTACAAGACATAAAGCATGAACACGAGCAAACTTTGAAAAATATTTAAAATTCAGGTTGTCACCAGAAAGGGAAGTATATAAAAAAAAAATAACAAGAAAATAAGAAATAAGGTAAGCAGAAGGAAACTTCTAACTACAATGCTCAAATCTGTCAATCTGCTTGTAGATATCAGTCACATATGATTTCCCCGATGATGACTTCAGTAAATCTCTTGAATTAAAGTAACTTAATGTTCCAGAAAAAGACTGTTCTCTGGCAAACTTGCATCATCAGCAGCACATTAGATAACTGGCACCATGGCTGTAAAGCCTGCCTACAAGACAGGAGGTAACTGGAATGAAATTGGTCCCTCCACAACAGTAAGTTATTCTTAGCATTGAGTTAGTATGTCGTGGAATGCTGGCCGGTGTCCTATGAGCATTCAACTCCTGACTGCCACTATGAAAATCCCTGTTATAATTATACAAAGTATAGTCAGGGCATCAGGGTTCTGATATATGGCTTTAACCCTGATAAGTCAAGGCAAAGTCATATAGTACGTAAACTACTGTGAGTTGCTATCCTATTACTAATGAAGGTTAAACTTCTAATGTCAAAGGCCTGCTCTGGAAGTGTCATAGGCTTACATACATATTTGTAGAGGGAAGTAAGTCACATAGGGCCAAGTTTCTTTAACTTAGGGGCCTGCTGCTTTTGCACAGCCAAGATTCTTTGGATATTTTAAAAGCTACCACAGACAACAGACTGCTGGCAGATAAATATGATGCCCTTCCTATTTGATAAGCAAACTGGTAAATATAAATTATATTATTCATTTAGATGGCACCAACAATCTCTGTACATGAATTATTTACAACAATTCTGGACTTCGAAGGCATTTAATAACCCAAAGTGTATATAAGCCATAACTAATTCTCTTATTTGGTTCCTTCTGGTTAAAGAGAAACTACACTCACATCAACTAATGTGGTCCCTTGCCGACTTCTGACATGTTCAGCCAGTCTTTTTCTGGGTTCTGATCTTCAGCTATTTTTGCTGAATGGACCTTGATGATGTCACTCCCATGCATGTGGAGGAGTTCATTCATCTTGGTAGTTGCTGGAATTATACACAGAGCAGCGTTTGTGTACAGAGTGAAGTAGCAGGTAACAATAATTAACACAGGAGATATACACATGAAACTTGAAAAATTTGAATATTGTGCAAAAGTTAATTTATTTCACTAATGCAACTTAAAGGGTCAAACTAATACATGAGATAGACTCATTACATGCAAAGCAAGATGGTTCAAGCCGTGATTTGTCAAAATTGTGATGATTATGGCTTACAGCTCTTGAAAACCCCAAATCCGCAATCTTAGAAAATTTGAATATTGTGAAAAGGTGCAATATTCTAGGCTCAAAGTGACCCACTCTAATCAGCTAATTAACCACTTGCTTACTGGGCACTGAAACCCCCCCCCTCCTGCCCAGAACAATATTCAGCGCTGATGCACTTTAAATGACAATTGCAGGGTCATACAACGCTGTACTCAAATTACTTTTTTATAATTTTTCACCACAAATAGAGCTTTATTTTGGTATTTCATCACCTCTGCGGTTTTTAATTTTTTGTAGGCAGCACGGATAGGGCATTGATAGGTGGCACTGATAGCTGGCACTGATATGCCTTGTTTCCACTGAACAGAACGGTTTGGGTCGGTACAGTTTGGAGCGCTTAGAATGGTCCGGTCTATTCTGCTGAGCGTTTCCACTGCAAATCGGACCGTCCGGGACCATACAAAGTTTAGAAAAAATGCCTAGCACGTCCACCAATCAGCGAGATGCATTGTAGGTCCGCCCTAACCGAACCGTTCCATTTTCTATGGCCCCACATCTGAAGCAGGACCCAGAATGGTCCGGTACGGTTCGCTTTTATGGGACGCTTTCATAATGGAAACACCCAAAATGGCGTACCGTACCGAACCGATCCGCTCAGTGGAAACGAGGCAATAGATGGCAGTGATGGGCACTGATAAGTTACTCTAATAGGCAGCACTTGTAGGCATTGATAGGTGGCACTGGTGAGCACTTTCAGGTGGCACTGGCAGGGGGTACTGGTGGACACACATGAGGCAGAATTGCCTCTTCCTCTTCGGGACTGATGTCTCTTACAAATAGGCTGGTGATAGGCTTTTTTTCTCCTCACGCTGTCAGTGTGAGGGGAAAAAAACGATTAAAGGCTTTTGTTTACATCACGTGATCATCCGTCATTGGCTGACAGCTGATCACGTGGTAAGGGACCGAGACTCAGGTGATCACAGCGCATGCGCCCTGCAGGGGCGCACAGGGAGCGTGCGAAGGGTAGGACGTCTATTGATGTCATTCCGGCATTTGGGTTCAACGCTGTAGTTGTCATTCGGCTATAGAGTGGGCGCCAAGTGGTTAAGCCATAACATCTTCAATGGTTTCCTGAGCCTTTAAATTGTATCTCAGTCTGGTTCAGTAGGAATCAATCATGGGAAAGACTGCTGACCTGACAGTTGTGCAGAAAACCATAAATTGACACCCTCCATAAGACTCAAAAAAGGCAATTATAAAAGAAGTTGGATGTTCCCAAAGTGCTGTATCAAAGCACATTAATAGAAAGTTATGTGTAAGTGAAAAGTGTGGAAGAAAGCAGGGATGACCGTAGCGTGGAGAGGATTGTCAGGAAAAGGCCATTCAAAAGTGTTAAGGACTTTCACAAGGAGTGGACTGAGGCTGGAGTCATAGATCCTGGAGTCATGGATCCTGGACATGGGCTTCAAATGCCCTATTCCTTTTGTCAAGTCATTCCTGAACAATAAACGTCAGAAGCATCTTACCTGGGCTAAAGAAAAACAGACCTGGTCTGTTGCTCAGTGGTCCAAAGTCCTCCTTTCTGAAGAGAGCAAATTTTGCATCTCATTTTGAAACCAAGGGCCCAGAGTATGGAGGAAGAATGGAGAGGCACACACTGCAAAATGCTTAAAGTCCAGTGTCCAGTGTGAAGTTTCCACAGTCTGTGTTGATTTGGGGAGCCATGTCATCTGCTGGTGTTGGTCCACTGTGCTTCATTAAGTCCAGGGTCAACGCAGCGGTCTACCAGGAGATTTTGGAACACTTAATGCTTCCTTCCACATACTAGCTCTATGGGGATGGCGTCTTCATTTTCCAGCAGGACTTGGCACCTGTCCAAACTACCAAAAGCACCAAAACCTGGTTCAACGACTATGGGATTACTGTGCTTGATTGGCCAGCAAACTCGCCGGACCTGAACCCCATAGAGAATCTATGGGGCATTGCCAAGAGCAAGATAAGAGACATGAGACCGAACAATGCAGAAGAGCTGAAGGCCCCTATTGAAGCATCCTGGTCTTCCATAACACCTCAGCAGTGCCACAGGCTGATGGCTTCCATGCCACGCAGTAATTGCTGCAAAATGGGCCCAAACCAAGTACGGAGTACATATGCATGCTTATACTTTTCAGAGGTCCGATATTGTTCTATGTACAATCCTTGTTTTATTAATTCCATGTAATATTTGAATTTTCTGAGATTGTAAATTTGGGGTTTTCATGAGCTGTAAGCCATAATCATCACAATTATGACAAATCACGGCTTTAACTATCTTGCTTTGCATGTGATGAGTCTATCTCATATATTAGTTTCACCTTTTAAGTTGCATTGGTGAAATAAATGAACTTTTGCATGATATTCAAATTTTTCGAGTTTCACCTGTAATACATCTCTCCTGCGTTAAAAAAAAAGGGCTGTTCACAAATTTTAATTTAGTGAGTTCCACCTAAAAAAATAAGTACACACCATTCAAATTGTTGACTTTTCAAAACACATTTTAAACAGCCAAACATTAGATCGTCATTAAAACAATGCCTACAAATAAAGGATGATGAACTTGAACAAATGGAAAAAAATAATAAAAGACAGTCGCAAAAATGCTAAATTTGCAACCTGGAAAAAGAAAGTACACCTCTACATTTTATATCTATGAAACTAGACTAGGTGTTCCAAACTGACTGGTAGTGAATTTATATAACCTCATTAAGAAGTATGCAGATGGAACTTGCCTTATTTAAAGTTATTACTAAACCCTTGATTTAAAAAAATAAAAATAAACCACAGCATACAACTGCACTATGTTTTATGTTTTTCTTAGGTTCTTTGCCAGTCATCTCCATGCAATTTTGAGTTTAAATCTCCCAATTCTCTTCTTTGCCCAGAACTGTAGCCCAACATTCTGTGCCCCCACACACAGGCAGTTAATGATGAACAGCTCAAACCCTCCTTCTCCAGGGACTGATTGGCAACTGTGGGTGGAAAGACGAGATGAAATCCCAAGATGGTCACACCTGCACCTTATGTTAGGTAATGGCACAAAGGATGATGGGTAGACCCGCCATAGACAATAATGTGAGCTTTAAAGAGTGAAAATCGAGAAAGTGGCATTGGAAGATCAGGCGTGAGCAATTTTTATGCAATTAAAAAGTGACTGGTGATTTTTTGGAGACACATGGCGGTATACATTTCCTATATAGACATGAATATATTGGAGCTAAATAAGGAGAGTTTGATACTACTCTAAACCTTACATATCTACAGTCTTTTTTTCTCTTTGTTTTTGATATGTGTGGTATCATGATGTCAGGGTCATAATACTTGCCCCTCACATCACTAGGACCTCAGTGTTCAGAATGTAATTCTAGAGAGGATCGTCAGACTGCAGACTTACTAAAAGAAACAAATAGCGATTCTGGACATGCTGAAGACATGTTGCAGAAGACAGACTGGAGACATGTTACATTAAGCTAGTAGAGATCACTACAGACCGCTGTGTTCTAAGGACTGTACAACAAGTAAAAAAGGGCTGCTCATGGCCCCTGGGCCACAAGGTTGGGCACCAGAGTAGTTGAAATATTGCACGATACTCTAATATGGGTATGCATATCCCAGGTAGCTGTACAAGGAGTGCAATGCCCTCTAGTATAGGTATGTGGACCCCCAAATGTGTAATAATTATGCACTTGCACAACAAATAAAAAACATCAGTACATGCATTAATTATATTTAAAATATCCTGCCATACTGATATAACCAGATAACTCAGAGTCAATGCCAGACCGAAAAGTTATGCAAAACATCTACATGTAGTAATTTCTGCCAAAGAGGGAATACCAGTTCCCATGTTGTATATACACAATTTTTACCAAAAGTATTGAGATGCCTGCCGTTAAAATGCAAATGAACTTTAATGGCATCCCAGTCTTAGGCTGGATTCACAACTATGCAGTTTTAGTTCTTTTTGCATTTTGCAGATTTGCACTACAGTCTATTGAACGTGTTTTTCCTATGGAACACGTTCTGTAGTGCAAATCTGCAAAATGCAAAAAGCACTAAAAATGCCTAGGTGTGAATCAGGCCATCCTGTACAGCTTCAACTCTTCTGGAAAGGCTGTCCACAAAGTTTAGGGGTGTGTTTGAAGTGGAGGAACTTGCACAAAGTCCTGACCTCAACCCGACAGAACACCTAGCGCTATCTTCAGTGTAGAGGAACATCCGGCAACGAATGCCCCATAGTAGGCCTATGGGTGACGTAATTGTTCTGGATCTGCAACCATTGTCAGAGATCTCACTTATTCGCTGAAGGTGGTGCTGAAACCTCGTCATAGGCAAGTATACACATCTTTCCTTTACATGATAGATAGAATGGGCTTAGAAAGAGGTTGGGAGTAGATTTAAGCATAGTTAGTCCCCTTTCACACTTATAAGACTTGTGCCATGATTTTGGACTGCAAAATTGCATGACAAGTCATTCTCCATGATTTTCAATGACTTCCATTCATATAGTACTGTATCAATAGTACTGATCCGAAAACGCAGTAAAATCGTTGCAAAGTCGCACGACTTTAAAGTCGTAAAATTGTGAAAGGGGCCTTAGTGTTTGACTGAACTTCCACTTTAATGCATCAAGAACTACTAAAGAGTTAATGGCTGAATTCCTCAAAGAAATACAGAAACTCATTACGGTTACAGCAGCCTGTCAGCCATCACTTCGCAAAAGATGGCTTCTGTCTGCCGTGTTTCGGGAGACCAGGTATGCTAACAAACACAAATACCGATTTCTTGTAATGACTCTGACCAAGCTGCCTATAATTCTGACTGCGTTCTCAATTTTCGTAGTGCTGCTGGGGTAAAAACATTGCTAGCTTTTATTTTCCTTTTCTTTTTTTACAATATGTTCAATGACACGAGATTATCTAACACAGTAATGGCTAATCAATAGAGGGTTTACTTGTCAAGAGAAACATATAACACACTAAAAGCAATTGATCACTTAAGTTCAAATCATTTATTAGTGGGAAGAGAAGCAGATAAACACACTGCCCAGGTCAAAACAGGATGATGTTGCACAGACGTACAATAATTGTCACAATAGTGCCAGTACAAATGTATCATTTTAGCTTTAATATTTTCAATATACAAATGTAAAAAGTTGTTTTACCGTAATCTTATCTAATCATCATACAGCAAGTTTACCAGAGTCCAACTTTTTAAAACAACAGACATTATGCAGTCTGTTACGATGTCAAGTCAGCATTCTTTTTTGGTAAGGCTTTGCGTACACTGCTGCTGGTAAACTGAAGTTTAGGAGCTGTTGGCCATTTTTTTCAGCTGCTCCTTAACTCTCCTCTGTTATCTTATCAGTGCATGTATACAGGGCCGTTTACAGTTGTTTCTAGGCAGTTGAGTTTAGAAGCATTTTTCAGAAAAGCAAAAAACTGCTTTCAGGACAGATGTTCAGAGGGATTTGAGACGCCAAATGCCTGTAACCGCTTGTAAATGTGGTAACTCGCGTTTATCTGCGTTTCCTTAACAGGCGTTTTTAATGGAGAGACATTCTTGACTATTTAAAAAAAAAAAAGCTCCTAAAATGCAAATGCGGCAAAACACGGCATGTAAATGCGGCAAAACAGACGTTTTTATTTCAAATCGTTTTTATTGAAATTTCAAAGTTTAACGTTACAAGTACGATATCAAGGCATACAACACTGCATATAAATGGCAACGTACCTATAGTGAGCGTTAGAGGGGTGCTGAATGTGCGCCCCAGCTAAATCAGGCTTGGTTCGGTCCAACAAAATGGTATATGCAAGTTCAAAAGCCAAACCAAGGAAGGTTTTGAGGTTAACATAGTTTGCGTTGTATCAAGGGTAGAACATAGGGGGGGGGTGGGAAAGAACCGGGTAGGGAGGTGGGGAGGAAGGGGGGGTGGGGTGAGAAGGAGAGGGGAGAGCACCCGTAAAGTTCACAACATGGGTCAAAGGTGTATCACTTGCTGTATGTGTTCGTGTACCAGAGAGTCCAAGGGTTCCAAAGGGCTAGCAGCTTGGGGTAATTGGATTTACCCCTAGCTAGGATAGTTTCATAGGTGTGGTGGGTTTGTACTAATTGAATGACTTCCGTGAGTGTGGGGATGTCTTTTGTTTTCCATTTCCTAGCAATCAGTAGTTTTGTTGCCAAGAGGACATGTGTGGTCACCAGTCGGAGACTCGGTGGTAGTTCGTCAATAGTTAAGTTGAGGATGGCTAGGTGGGAAGGCAATGTTAAGGGGAAATGAAGGATCTCCCGCAAAGTTACCTCTATCGTGGACCAGAGTTGTCGTAAGCATGGGCATGTCCAGAAGATATGCATGAGTGTGCCAGGTAATTTGCATTCTCTCCAGCACATGTTTGAGGTGTGTGAATAGAATGTGGCTATCTTGTGAGGTGTCATGTACCATCTCATTAGTAGTTTTTGGGTAAGCTCCCATAGGGTGGTGCAGGAAGTGTATTTGTAAACAGTTTTGATTGCCGCTTGCCATTGCTCGTCAGTAAATTTAGTTTGTATATCGGTTTCCCAGTCGGTTAAGGGTTTAGTTTTGTGGAAAACATGTTTGTCTTGTAGAGTAGAGTACAGTAAGGAGGTGCCCCTTGGTGTACTAGTGTCATTGAGGAAGTAGTTCCAGACGTGGATGGGCAAAGAGCCTTCTAGATAAGGGTTCGCTGTAAGGCATTTTTGTAATCTATAGTAAGTGAAGTAGTCCTTGGCAGGGGCATGGAACTCTTGTTGTAGTTGTAAGAATGAGGTGTTAGACGCAAGGGAGCGTAGGTCAGAAGTGAGAGTCACTTGGTCCGTAAGCCAGGTCGGGACAGCCAGGTCAGGGGTCAACAATGTGAGGGTCTCGATGGGGACGGGCACGGGTTTGGTCAGGTGGTTCGTCCATCGGGTGTTGTGAAGGGTTTTCCAAGCTTTTACAGAAGCCTGGATGGTAGGGGAGTAGAGGGACAACGAAGTGTTCCTCGTGGTCACGCTAAACAGCCAGCCGGATAGGGTGGGGCCAGGTGTTGTGGTGTTTTCTATGTCCCCCCACAGTGTAGATGGGGAAGCGGAGAACCAGTCTCTCATCTGGGAGAGGATAGAAGCTAAATAATAGTCTCTAACGTCCACATGTCCCATCCCTCCCACCGCTCTATGTTTAATGAGCTTGGTATGACCACAGCGAGATTTTTTGCCTTGCCATACAAATTGAGAGACGATGGTCTGTAGAGATGTGAGATACTTGTGTGAAAGGGGTATGGGCAATGTGCGGAAAATGTACAGTAGCCTGGGAAGTAGCATCATTTTGAAGGCCGCTAAGCGGCCCGCCCATGAGAATTCGTATTTAGAAAGGTTATTAGTTTCTCTGATGAGAACTTGCTTAATGTTGGCGTAGTTATGTTTAGAGATATCCTTTAGTGATTTAGAAAGTGTCACACCCAGGTATGTTATACCCTCGTCAGCCCAAGAGTAAGGATAAGTGTTTCGGAGTATGTTACTTGTAATTGCGTCTAGGCCCAAGTCTAAAATATGTGATTTTTGTTCATTCACCTTGTAATATGATACAGTGCTAAATCTATGTAACAGCAGTTGTACCGAAGCCAGGGAGGATATTGGGTCTGTTATCATCAGAATCACGTCATCCGCGAACAAATTAATTTTATGGTCTTTAGTGCCTATTCGGAAGCCAAAACAGACGTTTTTAAACGTGGTTTATTATCTGTCAAGTTAAATCGTTCGGGGGGGGGGGGGGAATGTCCCATGTACATGAAGCCCAACTAAAGAGAAAATACAGCGCTAGTGCTCTAACAATATGGAACCAGCCACCACGGCAATAGACAATAAAGCGTAGTAAATTAAAAAATAAGTGCAGCGTTATAAAAAAAAAAAAAAAAGGGAAGAAAATGTTATGAAGTTAATGAAATACTGATGAATATGTTGTAAGTGCAACTGAACGCTCTCTCAACTAAATATAAAACAAAAACTTAAAAATGTATTGGCATAAATATATCACAAATCATGAAAGACCGATAATAAATAACCGTGAATGATTAAACAAGAAGCGTAAATATACCCTAGTACAGGGGTAGGCAACATCGGCTCTCCAGCTGTTTTGAAACTACAAGTCCCATGAGACATTGCAAGACCCTGACAATCACAGGCATGACTCCTAGAGGCAGAGGCATGATGGGATTTGTAGTTTCATCACAACTGGAGGGCCGAGGTTGCCTACCCCTGCCCTAGTAGATAGATAGATCTATAAAACTGTGAGGCAATATAGTAAATTAACCTAGAAAATAGAAAAAGTGCAAACGCTTATCTGTTCAAGAACTATGCATTGACGATTGAAATGTATCGCCTACTATATATACGCACAAAAAGTACAAAAGGAAATATCAAGTGGTTATGTTACATATGTGCATGAATGTGAACACAAATATAAAATCTAGTTAAAGTGCAAAGAAAAAATGTCCACTAAATCTGAAGTAAAAAAGTGCAAAAGGAGAAAATGACCAAAAGAGAAATAGCTGAAAAGCCAAAAAACAAAAACAATGTTCCTGTGAATGGTCCAAGGAAGGAAAATGGAGTCACAATGCCAGCAATAATGGTCATATACCGGTATGTGAAAAAGATCCACCACCAATATGGAAGAGGCTTACCAGAATCAATAAGGCTTTTCTATGGACACCATGTAGCAGGCCAAAGGGAGCAGTGCCTTCAATAAAAAGTCCATGTGCAGCTTCCTGTATGTTACTGACCAATTGAGAGGTTTCAGGTTTAAAATGCAAGGGTTTGCGTACAAAGACATGGGAGTATAATCCTCGGTCTATCTCCCCTGCCAGAACCCGCACCACTACCTCCATCTGCTCCAGTTCTTCCAGGAAGGATAGAAGAGCAAATGGCTTCTCTGCATACCTTGGAAAGTCTGTGGGGGAAGGACTTGAAAATTCCAGCCGGTACCCCCTCCCCACAATCCCAGGATGAATTGATTGGAGGTGGAGAAACCCCTGGTCTCCCTCCCATTGCGGTTAACCAGTCATTGGGTCTTTCGGGGCTGTTCAAGCGGGTGAAAAATGGCTCCTCTACGACCCCTGCCCTTGTGGCCCAAAACCTTTTTCTGACCCTCAGCTCTCGGAGTCACAAATTAATTTTGGGGGGAGATTTCCTTTTAGCCTGTTCCCCAAACTTCCTCTTGATGGGAAAGACCGCCTTCTTGTCAGCTGTCTGGAGCAGAGGACCTTGCGGACATGTGTATCAACTCCGCAGAGGCATCCAAGTTGTACGCTACCCCTCTCAAAAGCATAAGAAAGGAAGACAGTATTGTTTCCTTTGAGGTCCCAGCTTCAATATGCGCTTTTATATGCATCAGCCAATACTTCACGTTGCAAGTCACTACCGTCAGTGCCATGGCAGGCTTGAGATTCCCAGAACGAGTCCCAGGTCTTTTTCAGGAGGGAGTCCATCCCTTTATCCATGTGCCCAGCAGGGACAGCCCTGCTGGGCAGCCACAAAAAGGCTGAGAGAGCGGTGCGGGTTTCAGGAACAGCCCAGGATTCAGTGACCCCTGGTAAATCATGATTCAAAAGCGACTCTTTTGGTGAAATGTTCTGACTTTTCCATAATGGACATGCCAGGAAAAAAAAAAAAAAAACAGAGTGAACATCCGGTGCAATATCCAGAGTTCAGAAATGTTGAAAGAAGGGTCAGGTCCTTGCTAAGGAAGAGTACCAGAAGCACTGATCCCTGTCATACAGGTCATTACAGGTCTACAAGTCACTTGTAGAAATAGGAATAAGGGAGCCAAGTGCCACAACAGAGAAGAACACCTATAAAACGAAAGGACTCCTCTGTGATGAGGAGTGCAAGTTTATTGAGACACCATCCCTAAAAATAGGTTCCTACAGAAAGTAGAGGTCCCAGTGTGTGGGGAACATAAATAAACCTGGAAGGTGCACAATGGAGTACAGTAATACTAGAAGGGTGATGAAGGAGGTGCCTGACTGAAAGAGATGCCCATCTGAATGATCTAGTGTGGAGACTACAAGGGAAACCCTGAGCATTTAACCTGTGGAGAGGTACCTACCAAGGGACCCAGCGGGATGAATGGCTAACCCCCTCATTTACAGAAGATGGGGTACACCTTCTTGCAGAAGGCTAGCCAGAGGGGTTATAAAACCTTGGTTTTGAGCCTGCCGCTTCACTGGAAGGTAGTCTCTGGATGCCTTTGAGGTACTACTGCAGTAACAAATGAAAATTGAATTTTCCATGTTGAGAGAGGAGCACCTTTTGACCATTGCTGATGACAGTGTCAAGGGCAGGTCCGAATAGACAACTTCCCTAAAAGGGCAAATTTATCAGATGTTACTTGTCCTCATAAAGGAATGTTTTAAACATAAAATGTAATGACAAAGTCTTTGCAATTGTAGAGACTCTAAAACTTAGGCCTAAAAACAGAAGACGAATGCTCTAAAAGGCAGAGTAGTACATACTGCATTAATCTAATAAACACTGCCTTGTAAAATCTGAATTACATGGAGTTTGCTAAAAAAAAAAAAAAAAAAAAAAAACGCTAGCAAATGATAGCGCTGAAAACAAGATATCCAACCTCCTAGGACACTAGCAAACAATGAGGCGTGGCAGAAGCAGGGTCATTTGGGGGCAGACTTAACATTCATTTTTTTTTGCCGTTGTTACAACCTTCTATAGGGAACAGTATAACCTGAATGTTTTGGGATCCATAAAAATTCTTTAAAGGCTACCAGATGTCACCTGAAAGATGACAGGTTTCCCCTAAACAGGATCAAAATACTCTTGGTTATTTTTTCAGGACCCCCATCCTATCGCTAATCTAATATCTGAAGCTGCCAAATATGCACCTGACAGCAGCTAACATATGTTCTTTTAGCCTCAGCCAGCCCCCAATGCACAGCCATGGTAGCGTTTCCAAGGCCTTTTCTGAGGGAAGATCCAGCCAACCCGTGACTCTGACTGAACCCACACTCTGACAGAGGCCATGTAACCATCCATCTACCTTGGCTGTGCCCTGGTACTGATGGCTAGAGGGAACCTAGGGCTGCAATATTTATATTAAATATTTATATTAAAAAATTACTTACTTTACTTAAATAGTCTAGGGTTAATGTCTGCTGAAGGCCCCTTTCATACTACTGCAACTTCAAAGTCACGCAATTTTACCACAATTTCAGGGAATGCCTGTGTAAGTGGCATCAAAATCGGACCAAAGTAGTGCAGGGACTAATTTGAAGTTGAAACAACTTGAAGTCGTACTAATATGAAACACATGAGGCACGTCCACCTGACTGACATGCATCTGGTGTGGATTGTACTATACAATGGGGATCGAAAGTTTGGGCACCCCAGGTAAAAACTTGTATTAATGTGCATAACGAAGCAAAGGAAAGATGGAAAAAATCTCCAAAAAGGCATCAAATTACAGATTAGACATTCTTATAATATGTCCAAAAAAAAAAAGTTAGATTTTATTTCCATCATTTACGCTTTCAAAATTACAGAAAACAAAAAAAAAAAAAAAAGGCGTCTGCAAAAGTTTGGGCATCCTGCAGAGTTAATATCTTGTACTGCCCCATTTGGCAAGTATCACAGCTTGTAAACGCTTTTTGTAGCCAGCCAAGAGTCTTTCAATTCTTGTTTGAGGTATCTTTGCCCATTCTTCCTTACAAAAGTCTTCCAGTTCTTTGAGATTTCTGGGCTGTCTGTCACGCACTGCTCTTTTAAAGGTCTATTCATAGATTTTCAATTATGTTGAGGTCAGGAGATTGTCAAGGCCATGGCAAAACCTCCAGTTTATGCCTTTTGATGGAATTCCCTCATGGATTTTGAGGTGTGTTTAGGATCATTATCCATTTGTAGAAGCCATCCTCTCTTTAACTTCAGCTTTTTCACAGATGGCATCAAGTTACCATCCAAAATTTGCTGAAATTGTATTAAATCAATTTTTCCTTCTACTCGTGAAATGTTCCCTGTGCCACTGGCTGCAATACAACCCCAAAGCATGATTGATCCACCCCCATGCTTAACAGTTGGACAGAGGTTCTTTTCATTAAATTCTGTCCCCTTTCTTCTCCCAACGTACCTTTGCTCATTCCGGCCAAAAAATAGGATTTTTTATGACAGCTTACCTGTAAAATCCTTTTCTTGGAGTACATCACGGGACACAGAGTGGCAATCCATTACTATGTGGGTTATAGAGTCTACCTTCAGGTGTGGACACTGGTGTAATTAACTACACAGGAAGTTCCCTCCCTATATAACCCCTCCCATACTGGGAGCTCCTCAGTTTTTGTAGCAAAGCAATAAGTGTCCCAATATCCCCAAACAAGAGGGGCGGGAGCTCTGTGTCCCGTGATGTACTCCAAGAAAAGGATTTTACAGGTAAGCTGTCATAAAAAATCCTATTTTCTTTATCGTACATCACGGGACACAGAGTAGCAATCCATTACTATGTGGGATGTCCGAAAGCAATGCTTACTGAGGGGAGGGAGACACAAACAACGCAGGCCGCCATCAGATGTGAGGATCTATAATGCTGCCAGATGCATACTGCGCCAAAAAGCTGCATCCTTTTGCCCTCCTATGTACATCTGCCAAGAATCAGTGAACCTAAGCACAGACGCCAAGTTGCGGCCCTGAAAATCTGCGTCATAAAGGCTCGGTAAAGCATCGCGCATAAAGCGCTTACTATCCTGGTACGGAGCACCCCCCCCCCCCCCCCAAGAAACGGGGGAGTCCCACTCTCCGAACCACAAGCCTGAATAATACCCTGATGAATCAATCTTGAAAAGTTGATTTTAGACGCTGCCTGCCCCTTCCTGGGGCCTCCTGGTAGCGCAATAACAACATCAGCTTTCCGTATCCGAGCAGCCGCTTCAGATAGGCCTTGACCCTTCTACTCCAAAGGAGAGAGAGTGTAACCATTTTAATAGCTGAACTGAACACTGCCTGCCCACATCTAGGGTCTTCTGGCAGCACAATAAAAACTTCAGATTTCTATATCTGAACCTTCAGATAGATATTTAACTGCTCTCATCTCTACTGAGAGAAAGCAATAACCTTTCCTTCCGAAAACAAGGTTTTGAAAAAGGGGGAGGTAAGAATATCTAGATTCAAATGAACACTAGATCCTTCTAGTAAATAAGGCTGGGTGAGGATTAACATCACCCTACTAGTAAGAATAAGTATGGTTTTATACCAAGAGGTTGCCAATACTGAAACTCTCTTGGAGGCTACCACAACCAAGAACACCAATTCCCTTGTTAAAGGCTGAAGGGAAATATGGTGCATCGGCCCACAGAGCTGACCCTGTAAGCCGACAAAACTAGAGCCAATCCTCCAAGCACAAGGGCGACTAAACTGGTGGACTTATGCGCGTCACCCCTTGTATAATGGCTCGGAACAAAGAGTGTGAAGCAAGCGACCTTTGGAGGCAAGGCCGAGATCGGATCCTTGATGTAACTTAAGGCTAGCTCCGTCTCCTTTCCAAATGCAGGAAGGCAGGAATTTTATCTTTGACAAACTTCCAAGGATGCCACCATCTGTTTCATACCAGGAACATGGGCTCTCCCGATCCTGGGATATCTGGTCCTGGAGGCCAGCCTTCCTGTATGAATCAAGGAAGTGCCGTTGATTATAAAAACCCTGATCCTGAAGAATGTGGGCTAAAATAGCCAGACCATTAATTCACCTGTTGCACGACAGGATGTAATACCCCCTTCGAAGTAGGCCTGGACAAGATGTAAGGGACCGTGGGTCCTCTACTACCACCCCTACTGCCCTGCACAGAAAAGGTCGTCAGGGCTAGGCCGGAGTAATCAGGCCAGCTTCCGTCATCCTCTAATGTTGCATGGAAGCCACAAACGCTGCGGCACTGGGGGGAGAGACATAACCAGTGACCACTGGTCCCACCAGATTACTAACACATCTGCCCCACATGCGGGTGGATCCCTTGTCCTTGACCTCAAGCTGTTCAATTTCTTGTTGAGCCTGGACGCCAATACATCTTATGTACAGGGTACTATTTCTGTGGCCCTTGGTCAGGAAAACAGTCGGGGTGTAGAGGTCCTTCTCCTGGAGACACTTGTTGACGGCTACAGCGAATCGCCTGCCAATTCTGCATTTCATGAAATGACGAATGTCAATAGGCAAGGCACAAGTTCCTCCTTGGTAAATTAAGTAAATCACTTAATATGGTATAGTCTGATTGAACTCTGACCGAACCAACCAGCCCCTGAACGTTCAGGCCCCTAAGCCAGATGCTCCATTGGTAGCTCTAGCTGACAGATAAGGCTCCCTTGGAGCTCGACTACTTCCCCTGGGCCAAGGTCTCTTCCTGACCTGGCAAACCCTTTAGTTAAGAACCACCAAGAGGAATTCCAGCCTATCTCTGGGACCGGTTCTTTGGATAATGCTAGGTCAAGATCCACTCCTTATAGGCCAACACAATACTGTTTATAACAGTCCTGAATAAAAGTATAGGGAACTGTCTTGAATGAAGCCAGCATCTTCCCTAGTGCCTTAAGCAGAAGGCCAAAAGTAAGGAACTGTTCCTTGCCGTAACCACCTAGACAAGCTTTCTTATAGCGATGGTCTTGTCTGAGGCCAAAAGTACTCTCCTGGTGCAAAACATACCCAGCTTCTTGCCAATGAAGAATGTATCTTTAGACTGGAATCCTAACCCAGGAGATCCAGATACCTGACCATGCTGGACACCCTTAGGTCCAGCCATGCTGCCGACTGATCCATCAGCAGGAGTCTGCTTCTGTATGCCATTACTGCTATACCCTGGGCCTACAGACCTGCTAGAGGCGGGCCTTAGCACCCTGACAACCCAGACACGGAGGCTAACCCAAAAGGGCAAGACCACCAACTGGAGATAGTGCTGTTCCCCTGCACAACGCAGACAACCTCTGCAGTCCCAAGTAAATAAACACATATGCAACTGGCTCCCCATATGCAATGTGTGCCCGCAACTGTGCATCCCTCCGATGCATTTGGTTAGCCTGAAGCCAACACCAGGCTGAGGATTATATGGAGGTCTTACTAGCCACCTATAGGAAAACCTCTCTTTACACTCTAAGGAGAAGATAGAGGTGTAATCAGAACCTGTAGGGCTTTTGATAGCTTCTCCTTGTTAGGCTGCAGCTCCTGTCTCCTGTCCTCTGACAGTGAAACTTTTATCCCCAAGCTTTCTAATCCCTTTGTTTCAGGATTAAAGCAGGAAAAGGGGGACACCCCCTTTTTTTTTCTTGCAAAACACAAAACACATGCAGAGTGATTGCAATGTTGGGGGAAGGCTGCATTGCCTGACAGGTCTGATGGCTCAATCTATGAGCTGTTTAAGTCTCTTCAGAGGAGAATAAGAGTCCACCAGGTTCAGGTGGCGATCCCTCTTTATATTCCTACCCCTGACCTTATTCAATGGGGAGACCAAGTCCTAAGCTAAAGCAGAGGCACTTAACCCAGGTGCATCAAATAGCTGAATTTAGTCTGACACAATGCCTGCTAATCTGCACAGCTAGATGCGAGTAGGCGTCTTAGATGAATCTGTATCCAACTCACACAAGGTGCTTACGTTTGTGTCCCCCTAGCTTTACAGAGCTCTGACGTCCGGGCCCTTTGAAGAGCCTTCTCTGCGACTGCACTGAGCCGGTGAGCACGTGCAACATGGTAGAGCCTGAAGCGGAGGAAGTGGGACACAATAGATCAGCTAACACTTAAGCTTCCGTTTTTGGAAAGCATGGTAAGCAAAAACATCAGGCATGTCTTCTACTGCCCATAGTAGTGGAAACACAGATAAGACTTGCAGCTACTCACGGAAGACAATCCTTTGTATAGGATTAAGGGCATATTTTTTATTTATTTTTTCTATTTATGTACCGGCCCCTTCAAGGGGAGATATATAGGTACTGCAGCCATCCTGTCTAACAGACATGGTGGGCCAGGCTGCATGCCGGCTAGGGGAGGTATATGGGTGCCCTGAGCCATCCTGTCTCAGAAGACATAGTGGTTTACATTGCCCATGCATAGAAGCATAATATAGGCGAGACCCAAGTCCCCCACGGAGGACCTACTGTCGAACCAAGTCCCGTAGGCCCTCCTCTTACCTTCTTCACGCTGCAGGGTATTGCCAAGCAAGAGGCCCAATCTTCCCCCTTCACCGTGGGTATTGTCCTAGACCTTCAGGGACCGGGGTCCATGGCAGGAACACCAACTCCCCTGGACCTATATAGCATCCTGGCAGCAGAAAAAACATTTGGTCCTTAGAAGGCACAAAGTTCTGGAACCCAGGATCCAGCCCTCCGCAGAGAGGCATTATAGGCTAAACCTCGTTCTTCGTACCGAGGCCCGGGTACCGTCCACTTTGGCTATGAAGCACCTTGGACGGATCCGGATTTATGGAGGTTTTTTACATCCAGCATGGATCCCTCCAGTGGAGCTCCTAAGAGCACATGTTCATTCGTGACCAACACCTTAGACACTGATGAAAAAACTGAGGAGCTCCCAGTATGGGAGGGGTTATATAGGGAGGGAACTTCCTGTGTAGTTAATTACACCAGTGTCCACACCTGAAGGTAGACTCTATAACCCACATAGTAATGGATTGCCACTCTGTGTCCCGTGATGTACGATAAAGAAAGTTCTATATTAACCTCATCGGTTCACAGAACTTGTTTCCAAAATGCATCAGGCTTGTCTATATGTTCATTTGCTAAGTTCAAACGCTGATTTTTGTGGTGAGGACGTAGAAGAGGTTTTCTTCTGATGACTTTTTCCCATGAGGACCATATTAGTACAAGTATCTCTTTATGGAATAGTGGAATAGTGTACCACAACTCCAGTGTCTGCCAGATCTGTCTGGAGGGATCGTGCAGTCAAACTTGGGTTTTTTTCATTAAATTCTGTCCCCTTTCTTCTCCCAACGTACCTTTGCTCATTCCGGCCAAAAAGTTCTATATTAACCTCATCGGTTCACAGAACTTGTTTCCAAAATGCATCAGGCTTGTCTATATGTTCATTTGCTAAGTTCAAACGCTGATTTTTGTGGTGAGGACGTAGAAGAGGTTTTCTTCTGATGACTTTTTCCCATGAGGACCATATTAGTACAAGTATCTCTTTATGGAATAGTGGAATAGTGTACCACAACTCCAGTGTCTGCCAGATCTGTCTGGAGGGATCGTGCAGTCAAACTTGGGTTTTGAATTGCTTTTCTCACAATCCTGCGAGCTGTTCTGTCTAAAAATGTTCTTGGTCTTCCAGATCTTGCTTTAAATTCCACTGTTCCTAATGACTGCCATTTCTTAATTACAATTACGAACAGAGTATATTGACATCTGAAAACGCTTTGCTATCTTCTTATAGACTTCTCCAGCTTTGTGAGCGTCAACTATTTTCAGTTTTCTAGACAACTGCTTAGAAGAACCCATGGTGCTGACTGTTGGGGCAAGGTCAATGAGTCTGGGCATTTAAAACCTTTGAGATTGACATCACCTGGTCTTCCCAGACGATGATTGAGAACAATCCATGACACTGGCAGGTCTCAGCTTTGCAAAGGGGCAGTGCATGCTATAAATTCTGCAGGGTGCCCAAACTTTTGCAGACACCATTTTTTTGTTTTCTGATATTTTGAAAGTGTAAATGATGGAAATAAAACTTTTTTTGACATATTATAAGAATGTCTAATCTGTAATTTGATGCCTTTTGGATATTTTTCCATCTGTAATGCGCTTCGTTATGCACATTAATACAAATTTTTACCAGGGGTGCCCAAACTTTCGATCCCCACTGTATGCCTGTGACACTTTCGTCTTATTGAGTACACTGGATTATTTTTAAGTTACTCATTAATTTTTTTTTAGTATTTTAGTAGGCCAGTGCGCCTTTTTTTAATTGTTCAGTTTGGTGTCGCTGTACCCAATAGGGCATCAAGCCATTGTGCACACATTGGGGATCACAGTCGTGGAACATTTCGGGGTGGTTACATTTTGCAGTTTATGGTTAAAGTATATTCAAATTCTGGTCTTTTTAAAGACAAAGAGTGCGGAGAAGAGTTTTAGATCATAGCACAGACTTGGTGTATTTACATTTTTATCTGATTGACTTCTCAGTGCTGCTAGCCTGGTTCTTGAAGCCTCTTGCAGAGAGACCAATGCAGAGACCTTAGTCCTGCATTGGATGTGAGAGCACTGAGGAAAGACTCACTGCTGAAACTGGGAAGAGTGTTGTCTTCTGGGGAAGTGTAGGATTAGGCAAGTGAAAATGTTCTTCTCCTCCCTTAGATAGAAATGAGCAGTTAACCCTCACAGCACAGGCATAGACCCACTGCAATAGAGGACTTTTTGTTTTCCTAATGCCAGGCTTAAAGAGCAAATTATAACTTGGCTTAAGTCTTGTTTTTTTGTTTTCTAAAAACAAGAAAACATGTTATACTTACCTGCTCTGTGCAGTGGATTTGCACAGAGCAGCCAGGATCCTCCTCTTCTCTGGTCCCTCTTTGGTTCTCCTGGCCCCTTCCTCCTGCCGAGTGCCTCCGCAGCAAGCAGCGTACTATGGGGGCACCCGAGCCGAGTCACAGCTCCCTGTGTCCATTCAGACATGGTGGCCCAATTAGGCCCCACCCCCTCTCTCTCCTGATTGGCCAACTGACTTTGAGCACAGAGGGAGCCAACGGCGCTGCTGCTGTCACTTAACCTATCAGGAGGAGAGTCCTGTATGGCTGAGGAACTCGTGGACATCGCTGGAGAGAGATGGGGCTCAGGTAAGTATTAGGGGTTGCTGAGTTGGCTACTGCACACAGCAGGCCGTTTATCTTATTGCATAGAATGCATTAAGATAAAAAAATCTTCAGACTTTACAATCACTTTAAAGCGTTTGTTAACCCAACACTTCATATTCCTGATATGTGCCTGCTGTACCATGTACTTGTATGATAAACTATCATGTTCTCTTTGTATTGCTTCCTTTGTGTGAAGTCCCTGGTGATCCTGCCAGTCCCTCTGCTTTCCTATTAAAAACTGACCACACCAAGCATGGGAACACACCGTGGTCAGTTCTTTAGATATGCCGGGAACTCAGCCTGCGCTCATAAAATTATCAGACTTGTCCTGACATGCCCCTGCTGCACAGCTAGTCACTGTTTACAATTACTTAAAAACAGAGTTCCACCCAAAAATGGAACCTCCGCTTATCTGCTCCCCCCCCCCCCGGTGCCACATTAGGCACCCGTTTTTTACAGATTCCTTCCCCACTTCCTGCGCTGGAAGCTTCCCCCCCCCCCCCACGCTGCTGGGCAAATTAGAAAGCGCAGCGCGCTTTGTGCATGCACAGTAGGGAACCAGCTGTGAAGTCGAAAAAGCTTATATGTAGTGCCCCCTTATTTTCTGTAGGGGCGTTACGCTAAAGTTAGTGGGGAATGGGAGAGTTACGTGGCTCCCAGTCGCAATTTGTCAAATTTGGGCTGCTGCCATTTCCAGAATTGTCCAGTGGGCTGGTCTGCGCTCCAGGGGTGCGTTTTCCACCCCTGGGCGGCAGCTGGCGCTAGAGGGGTTCTGGCGGACTTGTTTTCCTCAGCAGCCAATCAGAGGGGTTGGTTCCCTCTCTAAGGCATGCTGAGGGAGGCTATATCTGGGGCAGCCGCCTTGGCCTGGGGGCCATTCTTGCTTTCTGCGGGGTCCAAGTTCCAGGTGCGGCATCCATGGACCCCGCAGCCGTGGCCTACCTCGCCGAAGTTGCGCACAATGCAGAGCGTCACTCTAACACGGAGAGGAATCCCAGTAGTTGCTGGGTCCCAAACTTTTCCTAAAAGAATCCCAGGCTGGGAGCCGTATGGTGGGGGATCGGCTTGAGGAGAAACCGGAGGCAGGTGATCCAATAGTGCTTGAAAGAACAATCGGGGATCCAGTGACTTTAACTAAATCTATTGGGAGGAATCGCTCAAATCAATTTTATGCTCATTCAAGTACTAGGCCTGTGGCAGAGGCCGGGTCCTCCCAGTAATTGCGAGTGACATTCCGGCCGCCAGGCCTGTGGTAAAGGCCTGTCCGGAGCAGCTTTGCCCATTCCAATTGGAGTGGCGATGAATCACTGCTGAGGTGTTCTCTCACCTTTCGATATCCAAGGCCTGATACTCAAGCTCTCTCTTTCTGCTCATCAACCTTTCCTGTCCTGTACCATGTTGATGAAGGCCATGTTGGGCCTTGGAATAAAGCATTGAAGAAAACCCAACTAAAGACTGGACATTCGCTCTCTTTCTCCTCAACTCACAAGTATCACCTCTAGACACCTGCCAGGTAACACAACACGCCGATCCCACTTATACTCAGCGGCTCCTGAATGGGGTAGCGCTACATATATACATGTATATACACACACACACACACACACACACATTATATATATATACACACACACACATATACACATATACACACACACACATACACTATATATATGTATGTATACACATAAATATTACAGGGGGACATGGTTACAGTGTTGGGGGGGGGGGGTCAGAACGAGGTAGAAGTTAAAAAAATCTTCCTCCTTCCTCCTCAGAACCCCCGGGATTCCCTCTTCACTCCCCGCTTCACCACCTCTGAGATGGTGAATCGGGGAGTGTGAATTCTGACACAGATCACCAGTGAAGCTCTCAGATTACAGCTTCATAAACTGGCCATTTCTGTGTCAGTCTATGAGACTTCTCTGTGTGTGGAGATAATCGGCGGGAGAACAAATCCAAACACTTCTCCCCCCGATTATCTCGGTTTTATAAACTGATTATGGGCTGTGATCAGTGGTGATTCCTGGGATCACAGCTGTTCACTGCTTCATAAACGGACACCTGTGTGATGGTTTCTCTTACCATGAATGGCGGTAGCAGCACCTGAGAGCCGATCCGAAAACCGGCTGGGGTGCCCACATCGCAGGAACAGGTTAAGCGACTTTGGGGACAGTCACAGACCGCAGCGCCGCTCGCCCATGTGCAGTGGGCACCCGGCTGTGAAGCCGCAAGCCGTCACAGCAGCCGGGTGCCCATAGTAGAGATGACGGTGCCACCGAAGGAGGACATGGGAAGAACACAACTGCAGTGAGCACACCGCTCGACTGTGGGACAGATAAGTGGCTGTTTATTAAAAGTCAGCATCCTACAGTATTTGTAGCTGCTGAATTTTTATTATTTTTTTGTGGGGGGCGGGGGGGAACGACGACTCCTCTTTAAGTGCAACTATTTATATTATATTCAACAGTTGCACAAAACCAGTGTTGTTAATAATGCAGACGGCCACTAGAGGGAGAGCTGTCAACACAATACACTTGCCAGTAAACAGATGCATTAAAAATGCCATTTCCAATGAGAAGACTGAAGCTCTAAAAACATAATTAGACAGCCTAATAAAAATAGGGAAGCATAAATTAGATGAATCCTGCGTGATAAGTTTTAAGTATAAATATGTAATTAAATTCAATAACAAAAAACTCAGAAAATAACGAGAGGGTGTTCCTGGTTTCATGGTATGCATAATATGAAAGCAAGGCCCTTCGGTGAGTTTTACATAACGCAAAGTGCTGTGAATAGGGGACAACACAAGCAGCTTTAGTGCCAAAGTCAAAAGGTCAGCAGTAAAAGATACGAAGGAAGACCATCTACAAAGTAATTCTCTATTTAACAACCCATGACATTACTCCAGCCGTTCACAAGGTGGTGAAAACGTGGCAGCTGCTAGCTTTTTGCCTTGTCTGACAGTTTTACTCAACAATGCTCCAGCACCCTTAAAATTAACTGCAAAGTATCAATGAAGACTTGAATTACAGCTTCTAAAACAAACCGGGGTGCCCCCCTACCCTCACCGCAGGTGAACACGACGACAATAGTGGTGCAAGGCAAGACAATATGGCTGTCCCAAACCAGATGGTTTTCATTAGGATTGTATGAATAGAAGGAAAAGCCAACAAGGGTAAAAGGACTTTGTTAGGGTTTTTTTTTGGCCTCTCTCATGCCTTCAGATGCCACCCCGGGGTTCCAGCCAAGCAGCAATGATAGCTAAAGAATCCTAACTACTCCAAGAAATATATGTCGGGGGTTGGGGGCCAAGCTGCTTTCACAGTCTACTCAATGCTTTTATTATACCAGGCCACATTGTTAGGATGGTAAGTGGACACACAAACTGCCAAGTGCACAGAAAGGTTGCCATTTATACCGTTACAAATGAGGCCCATCTAAAAAGCTGACAGAGCCTATTAGCAAAGAGCAGAGGAAAAGCAAAAACACTCTTCTCCAAGAAATATACGCACGTTGTTTAAGGTCATGGAACGCAATCCTGCCTCTCTTGAGTTGTGTTTACCTTTTATTAATTACTTTGCTTAGAAGAAGCTCTGGCTGGGTATAGTAAGGTCACTTGGTGAAAAGAACTATTAAATGCCTGCTTAAAGCTAAACTACAGGCAGATAGAAATACACCAATAAAATCAAGTAATAATAATAATTATATTGTATTGGGACGCCTGCCTTTACACATACACTTCACTCTCTACGATCTGACCAGAAGTGGGGGGCTGGTACCTG
>CM056056.1:66667589-66710089 GCA_029574335.1 Rana kukunoris | reverse complement strand
GGTGATATTGGATTTCTCTGTGTTTCAGGGTGCTGTGGTTATTTTTATGTGTTTTAGATTATGGTTGCTATTATTATTTTTGTATTATTATTATTTTTTTATATCCTAGGTGCTATTGGATTTTGTGTGTGTTTTTAAGCTTTTGAATCTTATATGTGTATCGCCAAATGTTCCCAATGAACCCACAGAGACTATAATTTCTATAAATCAGCATGTATTTTTCTGTCTAAAGTTTAAAGTTTAGTTTAAAACTACAATTTAGTCCTTCATTACATATCCCTAATACAAGGTAAGTGTAATAAAAAAATTAGGCAACTTTGAAAAATTGTTAGCGACCTGAATATATAGTATTGAGAATCACTGCAAGGTTTGTGGAACTACAAGTTCCAGCTGCACACTGCCATCCGGCATTTGTTAAACAGTCTTTATACCAAAAAGAAAAGCATGGGATCTCTTTCCTATCCAGCTCCAATGACATTGTTAGTCCTCTACATGGACTGTCTCTTTTTTCTTGATATAGTCCTCTACATGGACTGTCTCTTCTTTCCTTATTTCAGAAATAAAAACTGTCCGGTAACAGTAATAAGAGAAATAGAACGTATGCAACAATCTATTTGGATCATTCTTAAAATGCATGTAAAATATTTAGCTCTAATCTTCATTAAAATATCCCAAATGTGATAACTTTAATACAATACTTTGGACATTTTTTTAATGCCTCAACACCCATATGACATCCATCCGCCATACATAAATGTAGAACAACCAACCTGTGACCTATGGAAGGCACACCAGCGCTTTTGTTGGCTAGAACTTGCTGGGAACTAGATTATATTTCACACTTTTAGCTCCTTTTCCGATTTGTAATTGTAGATTGCGCTATAAAATCCATAATGTTTCACTAATAATAAAAAATCTGCTATAGCTGTGTCCCTTTGTGTACATGGAACTTCAATTGCTAAGTTAAATATTTCATAAATAGTTACAAGTTGAAGTTTTGGAAAGTTTGTAACTTTTTGTTAAACCGCTAATTGGTGCTGCAAACAATGACGTCACTGTAACATTCTTATGTTTCTTTTTTTTTTTTCCTTGTCGAACAAAATATTTCTAGCTACAATTATTGCTACACTGAAAGGGAAAATGTACAGTGCAGAGAATAGATCAACCTTTCTCAACCGGGGTGGCAAGGGAGGATGCCAAAGGTGTCCCTGAGCTGTGAGCAATGGTCTCTCCCACTACACTGAACATCATGGCAAGGGGGAGCTTTGTTTTACTCATTATCAAAGGGTTCACTAATGTGAGGGATGACACATTTTTTCTTTAACATATTTTATTGTATGTAAAAAAAAAAAAAAAAAAAAAAACACACACACACACACATGTATGTATATATATATATATATATATATATTGATATATCTTAATAGAGATAGATAGATAGATAGATAGATAGATAGATAGATAGATAGATAGATAGATAGATAGATAGATAGATAGATAGATAGATAGATAGATATACACCCTTGGTGTTATATATGCTAGGTAAGCCACAATTATTTACCTAAAACTTTTGTTTTATTTAAAACTTTGGAACACTTTCTGACTATACTAAGCTACCATGAGCTGCAAATGCTTTCATTTGGCAATGGTTCTTCAAGACCTGAACATTTCAAGGGTTCTTTGCGATAAAAAGAAAAAAAAAAAAAAAAAAAAAAACGAGAAAAAAAAGTTTGAGAAAGGCTGCATACAGTTATTATTATTATTATTATTATTATTATTATTATTATTATTATTATTATTAATAATAATAATATTACTAATAATAATATTTGTTACTGTTATTGGTGGACCTTGCAGTTCTACCTCTGTTGCTGAAGTGACCAATTTCTATACAGATTGCAGTCAAATGTTAATGCAAATAGCAATGTTAGTACCAATGGGAAAATAAACTATCATAAGATAAAATATAATTATATACTGTGCTGATAGGATGATAAACCCTTTGATCTGGCACTGTGCAGATGATACAACATCTGATAGTTCTGTATATAAGCGGTACCTAGGTATGTTATAAGAATGCAATTTGAAGGTACAGTTTGGTATTTTGAAAAGTTCATTATCCAGAAATGCTCTATACTGTAACATTATTTGTGAATTATTTAAGATAAAGATTATTGATATAATATTTTGTGTTTGAGGTGGTGCTGTGATTTACCTTACTACACTGGGACATAAAAAAGTAGACCCATCGTGCTCATAGTCTTTAGAATTTGCAAGGTGCTTTTAAATTTGATCTTTTCAATTATTCCTCTGTACACTGGTGTTACCAGATATATTTTCATTAAAATCCTTGGTGTGCATTTATTACAATTCTACTGTATCAGTTGGTATTTTATTTATTGTTTTGTTTTTTTCCTTTCCTTTTTTATAGTAAGTGCATGGTGCTAAATAGCAGGCAAAGTAGCTATTTTGCTGTTAGTACACAGATAGTAACTTTATTGTGCCAAGCAACATACTATAATATAGATTGTTCAATTGTGTGTCATTTTTGTTATTTGAGTGTTTGCATTCTCTATAATGTCTCAAGTTAAGTTATAATCTCTTATAGCACAGCCATTAATATCAACACACACACATATATATATATATATATATATATGTGTGTGTTTCTATTAATTGCTGTGCTATAAGAGGTTACAATTTAACTTGAGACATTATAGAGAATGCAAACACTCAATATATATATATATATATATATATATATATATATATATATATATATATATATATATATATATATATATATATATATATATATATATATATATATATATATATATATATATGCTCTTTTTAAAAATAAAAGTAATCACCATATGAGCAAACTGTGCAATTGAAATGATCACAAGTTTTATAGTCCATTTTAAAAGCGAATCTGTCAGAAAATGAAGAGTATTTAGGACATGAAGCAGTTCATGGAATACTTGGGGGGGTGGTCACATGATTTTTTTTCCTATAGTTGTTGTAGTCCAGATTACATCTATTGTAGGTGCTTACATCTGAGATAAGTTTACAATGTATTTACCATGCTGCATTTATGATACAATAATGAGGCATTCTCAATGAATTTGATACAGGAAACATCAGAACTGAACAAAAACATAATGGGAGGATTTACTAAAACCTGGAGCACTCAGAATCTGGTGCAACTGTGTGGGGTAGCCAATCAGCTTTAACTTCAGCTTGTTCAATTAAGCTTTGACAAAAAAAAAAAATGGAGGTCAATGCAGAGCTGCATCAGATTTAACATTTTGCATTTGTAGTAAATCCCCCCAAATGTATAAAAATCACAACTATAAACATAAGTTAATGCAAGTAAAGCTACATACATTCAAACCCATGCCATAAAATAAACAACATTGCTTCTATTTCTGGGTTACTTATGAAAATGCTAGTTATCTGGCTGAGCTGGGGTACCATACATCCCAGGCACAGACATGTAACAGATATGAAGTCAGAATTTATTGGGGGCAAATTACAAAGAACTAGCGGCTGCTCATTAGCAAAGTGAATTTTCCACTGTGCTGAATTGGCTTATCCAATCACATGTAAGCAAAAATCCTCTATTCCCCTGCATTTGATTGGGTTTTCTTTGCAAAAATTAAATGTTCACGTCACCTCATTCACTAAGCTAGGTGAAAATTTGAAAACGCATGAAAAACGCATGTTTTTTTTGTTGGCGCACTACAGTGCCATTCCTTTTTAATGGCACCCAAATGCACCTTGCCAATGCTTGTGCATTTCAGCGGAACTTATTTCCATACATTGTGGTGCAATGAGTTATCAAAAAAAGTACATGCACTTCTTTAGTGCCCCTTCTAATGAATATGCTGCACTAACGTAACGCATGTTAGGATGCAGAAAAAAAGTGAATCAATGCTCATGCGTTACCACAGCACACAGATGTGATCCTAGCCATATTCATTTAGTAAATCATGCAGTAATTCAGTACGGAAGCCAAAAAAACATCATCATGACAGCCCAGCAATTAGCATTCTCTGAAAGGTTTCCTATGACAACATTCCAAACCACTTCAAAAATCATATCAGAAGCAAAACCTGAATGTCTGTGTATACTAGTCCCTTTGAACGTTGGTAATAATTAATTCTTAGACTTTTTATGAATTTTCTTAGTTTCCAGGCATAGACTAGTCTGACTTTATGTACATAAGTCTTCTCTGGAACTGAAGGAGTTTTAAAACTTTGAAAAGTATATGGCAATTCACTTGTGGCAGTTAAAGGCCTACATCTGAACTCCAGGCACAACAAATATCATTTAATATGTTTCTCAATAGCCACAAAGGTTATAGATCTACTTGGGGTGAACAGATGCCTTTGTGTATCCCTAGAAGTTACCTTGTAAAAGTAGCAGTGACATCATCACTCTGCTGTACATAGCTTGTGCAGAGAGCAGAGCTGTGGGAGGGACCGAGCAGGCTCCGCCCACTACAGGCTGCCTGCAGAAAACTACAGGAGGGGTGGAGACAAGACCAGTCACCCTGCACAAGGAGAGAGAGCAGAAGTGACCGGTCTTTATTACAGGACGCTCCTACACATGGCCAAAGTTTCAAATTGGATTCAGATTTGGAAGAAATAACACAAAGCACACTCTCTGCATAGAAACCAATCAGCTTCCATTTTTTATTTTTTTTGTCAAAGCTTAACTGAAGAAGCTGGCTAGCTACCATGCA
This sequence comes from Rana kukunoris, assembly GCA_029574335.1. Taxonomy (NCBI): domain Eukaryota; kingdom Metazoa; phylum Chordata; class Amphibia; order Anura; family Ranidae; genus Rana; species Rana kukunoris. The sequence goes on along the minus strand of CM056056.1, from coordinate 66,705,339 downwards.
CAGCTGCACCAGACTGTGCACTTACCAGTTTTAGTAAATCAACCCCCAAGAAAACAGTAAGAATACACATAACTCTTTAGTTTGGACAATATTTACTGATCCCAGAGTTCAGCTTTAACGTGTGTTAATCAATTTTGTCCATTGATAGTTTGTCCATAGCAACCAGTTTTTAACTATATGGCCGCTTACACACGACCGGTTTCCTCGACAGAATCCATGAAGAAACTTGGTGGGAGAGCTTTTTTGCCAAAAAAAAACCGGTCGTGTGTATGCTTTTTATTGAGTAAACTGTCGAGGTACTCGACGAGGAAAAAAGAGAGCAAGTCATCGTATTCCTCGTCGGGCTGGTTTTCCAACGAGAAACACGTTGGTGTGTACGCTTAGAAACCCGCGCACCGTCGGTAAAAGTAGCGTTCGTAATGGAGATAGCACATTTGTCACGCTGTAACAGACTGAAAAGTGCAAATGTCTCTTACCAAACTTTTACCTAACACGCAGTAACATGAGATTAGCAAAATCAGCACCAAGAGTTGTGCCAGTGGAATCAAACTTCCCCTGCCGTTGTATGTGTTGAAGTCACCGCGTTTGAGAATGAGGAGATTTGGTCTTGACAGTGTGTACGCAAAGACAGCTTGTCAAGATTCTCGACAAGCCTAACAAGGAACTCGTCGAGGAAAACGATGTGTCTTTTCCGACGAGTTCCTCGGTCGTGTGTACGAGGCCTAAGGCCCCTTTCACACTGGGGCGGTTTGCAGGCGCTATTGCCCTAAAAAAAGCGTCTGCAAACCGACCTGAAACAGCGGCTGCTGTCTCTCCAGTGTGAAAGCCCCTATGGCTTTCACACTGGAGCGGTGTGCTAACAGTACCGCTCCAAAAGTCCTGCTAGCCACATCTTTGGAGCGGTGAAGGAGCGGTGTGCATACCACTCCTCCACCACTCATTCCTTTCGAAAGCAATGGGAAACCTGCAGAGGCGTATTGCCGGCGGTATTAACCCTTTTTTGGCGACTAGCGGGGGTAAAACCACCCTACTAGAAGCCGAATACCGCCGAAATTCCAACAGTAAATCTTTACCGACAACAGACCTCCCATCCCAGTGTTAAAGGGGCCTAAGTACAGAAGACCCTCACCATGGCATCATCCAAAATATATGTTCAAGGATTGACCAAGTCAAAAAATGAGTGGACTTTGTGGGCACACAATTAGAGAGGGAATCAGTAAAAGGGTAAATGAATATAACTGCATTACTGGCTAACTGGTAACTGTGTCCATACAGGGTGTTTTTATGTTGTTTATATGTTTTTTAAATATGTTGTAATAAAATTGATTCCCTCTCTCATTGTGTGCCCACAAAGTCCGCAAATTTTTGGACTTGGACAAACCTTGAATACAGTTTTTAACTGTCATTTCTGCAGTACAGAGTTTAAAATTAAACAATGATTATTTATGGTTGCAATAGGCAGCAAGACCAGTTTTAAAGTGGTAGTCAACCCCAAAGCAATTATTTTTTTGTGTGCAGCTTACCTATTCTTAGATGTGACGGCTGCATTCGTTTTCTTTTTTAGGCTTTCTTTCTTCTATTTTCATCTGGTGATCCAGCCTGTAAGCCTGTTGTTTTTCAAAAAAACAAGCTCTCCAGCAAAGTGTGTCAGTTTACATGGATGAGACAAACCATTTAACACTGACAGGGGTGTTTACTATGATAAAAAAATGTTTACTCATGTAAACTGTTGCTATAACTGCCTATAAAGTGCGAGCTGGTGTTTCAATGGCTTCAATTTGTTACGGTAAGTAAGTTTGCAAGTCTACTATTACCAATAGGATCCCCTGAGGAAGCTGTAAGCGAAACGCGTAGTGATCCCTTGGTACTCTGATTTCCTGTAGGGCCCTCCTTTGGAAGATCATCAAAGATACAAGTAATAATTCTTTATATTTATGGGCATACCTACAGGTTTCTTTGTACAAATCATATGACCAGCTTCTTTGGGATAATGTCACATGTATATATTATCTGCCAAGAAAAGTGTTTTTGGGATAATTCCCTTTGATTTTAAGATGTTTAACATGATGTTATAATAAATTTGGATTCTACATTCAATTGAGTACTTATTATTTTTTTTGGAACTACTAGTTGCTACCAGTATAAAGTCCATTCCAATTCCTGTTTTTTCTCTCTGTCAGCATTATGTGGATATGCTGCCGCATTCTGGGTCATGTCTCCAAATTTTTACTACGTTTTCTAGTCTAACTAACAACAACAACATCCCCCTCCCCCCAAGACTGACAAGGCTGCTGTCCAAAGATGCCCCCTGTGCTCCTTCATCCAGAGTAGGGGTCCTCTAACACAGGAGGTATGCTACTGGCCAGATTACCAGGTGAAAACCAGGTGAAACAGAGGAAAAAAAATCCTAAAAAACAAATGCAGCTACCACCTAATTACTGTTAAGCTGCACTATTTAAATGTTTTGGTTTTGTGTTTATTACCTCGTTAACACTTTTATACGCTCACCCTTTGTATTTAAAAACATAATGATCATATGAGGAAGTCTGTGGCACACAGGAGATACTTTTTCACAAAATATAACAAAAATCTGTGGAACTGAGAAACAGTTACAATATTTTAAATACAAAAAAAACATTGCTGCCAAATAGAAATTATTTTCTGCAGTGCAGAATATTTTATAATATTGCCCATGCCTCACTGTGCCCATGCCTCACTGTGTCCATGCCTCACTGTGTCCATGCCTCACTATGCCCATGCCTCACTGTGTCCATGCCTCACTATGCCCATGCCTCACTGTGTCCATGCCTCACTGTGTCCATGCCTCACTGTGCCCATGCCTCACTGTGTCCATGCCTCACTATGCCCATGCCTCACTATGCCCATGCCTCACTGTGTCCATGCCTCACTGTGTCCATGCCTCACTATGCCCATGCTTCACTGTGTCCATGCCTCACTGTGTCCATGCCTCACTGTGCCCATGCCTCACTGTGTCCATGCCTCACTGTGCCCTTGCCTCACTATGCCCATGACTAGACTAGTGTTTAACATGGGAGATAGACTTTGAAAAATCGGTGCTCCCCAGCCGTAGGTCCCTCAGACAACAAAATGTTTACACTTGTAGAGGAGAAATGGGGCTACATGTGTGCCATGTTCCGGGTCCAGGGGACCTACAACCGGCTGGTACCAGGTCCCAAAATTTACAGGAGAAATTACTGTTTAACATGGGAGCCTATGGAAGGGGTGCCCGGCTTTGAAAAATCGGTGCTCCCCGGCCATAGGTCCTCCAGACAACAAACTTTACACACTTGTAGAGGAAGAGTGGGGCTACACGTGTGGCAAGTTTGGAGACCTTAGGCCCGGGGAGTACTGGGTCCCAAAAGTCCGGAAGATCAGGCGCAAAACGGTGACTTGAGTGTAGGCTGAGTGGGGCATTTTCAGCACAAAAAAATTGTGCTGAAAAACTTGACTTATAATTAAGTATACAGTACTGTATATATATATATAAATATAGATATCTATAGATATAGATAGATATATACTGGGGTTTATTTACTAAAAAATTGAGAGTGCAAAATCTGGTGCATCCCTGCATAGAAACCAACCAGTGTAATTGAACAAGCTGAAATTGGAAGATGATTGGCTTTCATGCACAGCTGCACCAGATTTTGCACTCTCCGGTCTAAGTAAATAAACAGCATTGTATATCAGAAAAAGAAAAAAGCAAGTAGGAAATTAGTACATTATTTCCTGCTTACAGTTTTTGTAATATATATAACTGGCAATATTACTGGTATGACCAAGCTGTGCTCCTGCAGTGGAATTAGAGGGCCAAGTAGAGCTATCTGGTCACACAGCTATCTGCATGGCTGGTAAGACCCTATACACACTATCAGATTTTCCAAAACCATATAATATGAGGTCAAACCTTAATGCCTTGTACACACGATCTGTCTTTTCCCCGGCCAAATCACATCGGAATTCCGACTGAATTTCATCGGAATAAAATAGAACATGTTCTATATCTAAACGTCATTGGAATTTCCAATGAAAAAACTCTGATGGGGCTACACACGATCGGAATATCCGATGGAAAAAGGCCATCTGACTTTTTCCTTTGGAAATTCAGATCGTGCGTACAAGGCATTAGAGTTTCAAGTTGTATGCAATCAGGCAGGCCCTTGCACTACATGATTTTGGTAAATCTGAAGACAAAAATCTGTAGAAAATCTAATAGTGTGTATGGGGCTAATAGCTTCCTTTACCTTAGTGCAGTCCTCCTTCACTTACCTCATCCTTCGATTTTGCTTTTAAATGTCCTTATTTCTTCTGAGAAACTCCACACAGTAATGCAAGGCTTTCTCCCTGGTGTGGAGTGTCATGCTTGCCCCCTCTCTTGAACTACAGGAGAGTCAGGACGCTCGCTATGTTGCAGATAGAGAAAGGAGCTGTGTGTTAGTGGGAGTCCTGACTCTCCTGTAGTCCAAGGGAGGGGGCGAGCACGACACTCCACACCAGGGAGAAAGCCTTGCATTACTGTGTGGAGTTACAGACAGAAGAACAGGAAGTGAGGATTTCTCAGAAGAAATAAGGACATTTAAAAGCAAAATCGGAGGATGAGGTAAGTGAAGGAGGACTGCACTAAGGTAAAGGAAGCTATTTAGAAAAAAATATTTGTACCTTCACAACCCCTTTAACACACTTTCCATATGGGTATTTCAGCTCTGAATTTAGCTACTTGCCTAGAGCTTAGCTTTAAGGTGACCACGTATACTTAAAGTGTACCTACAGTCTAAACTTTTTTTCTAGTTTTTGTTTTTTAGTTTTAGATAGAATGGTAAAGGGTTAGACCCTCTGTCAGATTTTTTATTTATTTTGTTATTGCTATCTGTTTGTCTTGATGACCACTGTCACCAGCACAGAACGTTTTAGAAAAAATACACTTAATCAGGAATAGAGGGGAAGTCTTCAAGTGGAGTTGTTCCTGTTGTATCTATAGGACATACAAGGGATTCTACCCAATGAGACACAGATCCAAAGGGGTTAAACCATTTCCCTTTCATTCCCCAAAAAAAAGTTGCCTTTAGATATACTTAAGGGTAGCCCTTAGATGGTCATCACCAGGTCAGGCCCTATGTCAGCAAGATCATTTGAAACTCATTATGTTGGATCAGCTGAACTCCTATATGGCCTGATTATCCCAACAGATGCTTGTATCCGACAGATCACTTGCATTTATGGCCTTAGATGATCAGATTTTTATCAATAATGATTGTACATGAAAGAGTTATCCATGAGATGACAATTGATAGATTGGGACAGCTTCACCGTAGCACTGCCCCTTTCCTGGTTTCAAGGGAATTAGAAATTGGTCAAGGAGGAATTTTTGGTCAGTTGTCCTTGTCAAAGTCACAATTATGAGGCTGGCGCCAAGAGGGATTGGCCACTCTCATTCCTTCCTCCTTCGAAGACTTAGGATATAGCCAATAGTACATGTTAATCATTTAATAGAAGACCATCCAGGGGTCATTAGGAACAAACACGTGATGATAAATTGGGTCATTTGGAAAGGGCCACTGCATGTACATAGAGATATGTGATCATTTAAACTAGATCCTTATTGTCATACCGGTTGAAATATTGCTGTGTGTGTGCCTAAGTTTAGCAACAGCCATTAGAAACAGAAAGTTGATGGCAAGCAACCAGATTTGTTCCACATGGATTACCGTGGACACTGGATATGTTAATATGATGTAATGGCATGCATTCACAATTAAGTGCTTGCAAATGACAGATGGATCTCTTGAAATATTATTTTCTTAAAAAGGAAAAACAGCACTTCTTACATATAAAGAAGAAAGGCGTGGACTGGCCTTGGTTGGCTTTGGACATATTTTGTTTGTCTTTGGCTGACACCCTATCCAATGATGTTAAACAGAAAATAAATAATTCTGCAGTAATGCATGTTAATTATGTACACCAAGTTTGCACTTTGCTTGCACTTCACAAATGTTTGTACAGTGTTAGGGGCATGAAGAGAGCAGGACTAATTAGCTAGTGATTATAGCAGTTGTTGTCAAACTGTGCTTCGGGCAAGCAGCACTGCTATATCACCAGTCTCATGACAAGTGGGGGAAAAAGTTATTAGTAATTAGCTGGTTGGGCTAAAACGGGTTTCATAAATGTTCATTAAAATTTAATTTTATGGGTTATGTTAGATATTGTAATATTTGTATTGCTTTGTGTAAAATTAAAAATGTATAAATAAAGATTATAAACAAAATAAAATGTTATAGGTTAAAATGTTTTTTCTTAACCACGTGAGAGCCGCGTTAGAGACGAAAGATGTCCACAGTGCGGCCCTCAACTATCGGGTGGACATCCTGCTATTTACATTCCCCGGGCACGCAGCAGGGAAAAACTGTGCCCGGCGTGTCACGTGATGCCGATGCATGTGCCTGGCGGCCGCGATGTCCGCCAGGTGCCCGCGATCAGCAGTGACAGAGCCAGGACGTGGAGCTCTGTGTGTAAACATAGAGCTCCACGTCCTGTCAGGGAGGAGACCGATGCTGTGTTCCTTGTGCATAGGGACACAGATCGGTCACCTCCCCCAGTCAGTCCCCTCCCCCCACAGTAAGAATCACTCCCAGGGAATACATTTAACCCCTTCCTCGCCCCCTAGTGTTAATCCCTTCCCGCCCAGTAACATTTATACAGTAATCAATGCATATTTATAGCACTGTTCGCTGTATAAATGTGAATGGTCCCAAAATAGTGTCAAAAGTGTCTGATATGTCTGCCGCAATATCGCAGGTCGCTGCCATTACTAGTAAAAAAAAAAAAATACATCATAAATCTATGCCATATTTTGTAGGCGCTATAACTTTTGTGCAAACCAATCAATATACGCGTATTGCGTTTTTTTTCACCAAAAAAATGTCGAAAAATACGTATCGGCCTAAACGGAGACGTTTCTTTTTTTATTTTTTTTTATTGTGATATTATTATAACAAAAAGTAAATAAAAATGTGTTTTTTTAAAAAAAAAATTTTTTGTCTTTTTTTGTTTATAGCGCAAATAAGAAAAACTGCAGAGATGATCAAGTACCACCAAAAGAAAGCTCTATTTGTGGGGAAAAAATGATAAAAATATAATTTGGGTACAGTGTTGTATGACCGCGCAATTGTCATTCAAAACGCGTCAGCGCTGAAAGCTGAAAATCGGTCTGGGCAGAAGGGGGTTTAAGTGCCCAGTAAGGAAGTGGTTAAATAGTGTTACTTAATCTGAATGTACTACTTTAATGCATGTTTTCATAACGTACAATTCCATTATATCCCTAGTGATAATAGCATTAAAAAGTGTTTTTATAGCTAACCAGTTCACATCATTAGAGCATTTAAGTAGCCAGTTGCTGCACTTAAACATTTATAGGGCAGGCAAAATCTATCCAGTTTAGACCGACGTTTGCTCAATAGGTAGCTGGCTATCATTTTTATCCGTTCACTAGGCTAGGCCAACATTCAACAGGGAGCCAACATGAACACAAAACCATAGAAAAGGCAATGGACACAGTAGACTAGATACATTTTCAGATTTAAACCAAAAGTCAACACATGTCTCTGTGTAGCACAATGCAAGTCACTATCATGGGATGTTATAAAGATGATAGTTATTTGTCTCGCTGAACTCCACCTAATGCTATATGACTTATGCCTGTGTTTCAGATTTTTTTTTCTTTCAAAATATTTTATTTTTAAAGTATATGGAATTCAATTCAATACAATTAATTATTGTTTTAAAGTTGTATTAACAATAAGTCCTGGATAATGACAAATTGATATGACTAAGTACTTAGCAGTTACAAAAAATAATATAGAGGAGAAAATAAATCCCTATTAGGCCCAACTAATAAAGTGACTGGCCTGGGGAGGGACACCCAAGAAATTGATCCCCCTGCACCCCTAAAGGGATCATACTGTGATGGTGGAGAGAACCCCCCAAGTCCCCCCCCCCCCAATGACCCTAACCCCCTACCGAAAAGGTAATTTTGTCATGGATATCCAGCCAAATAGGTAAAAACAGAAGATACATATATCTATAACTTATATGATAATAAGAGAACATGGGAGATTAGTAAGGCTGTTACTGATTACAATTTTCGTGTTTGATTAATCAATTTTTTTTAATCGATAAATCGACTAATTTTGATTTATTATAAATGTAATGTCATCATCTCCCCTCTGTAATATCCACATCTCCCCTCTGTAATATCCACATCTCCCCTCTGTAATATCCACATCTCCCCTCTGTAATATCTACATCTCCCCACTGTAATATCCACGTCATCTCCCCCACTGTAATATCCACAGACATCTCCCCCACTGTAATATCCACACACATCTCCCCCACTGTAATATCCACAGACATCTCCCCCCACTGTAATAGCCACAGACATCTCCCAGACTGTAATATCCACAGACATCTCCCCCACTGTAATATCCACATCTCCCCCACTGTAATATCCACAGACATCTCCCCACTGTAATAGCCATGTCATATCCCCCACTGTAATATCCACAGACATCTCCCCACTGTAATATCCACAGACATCTCCCACTGTAATATCCACACACATCTCCCCCACTGTAATATCCACACACATCTCCCCCACTGTAATATCTACAGACATCTCCCCCACTGTAATATCCACATCTCCCCCACTGTAATATCCACAGACATCTCCCCACTGTAATATCCATGTCATCCCCCCACTGTAATATCCACAGACATCTCCCCCACTGTAATATCCACAGACATCTCCCCACTGTAATATCCACAGACATCTCCCCACTGTAATATCCACAGACATCTCCCCACTGTAATATCCACAGACATCTCCCCCACTGTAATATCCACATCTCCCCCACTGTAATATCCACAGACATCTCCCCACTGTAATAGCCATGTCATATCCCCCACTGTAATATCCACAGACATCTCCCCACTGTAATATCCACAGACATCTCCCACTGTAATATCCACACACATCTCCCCCACTGTAATATCCACACACATCTCCCCCACTGTAATATCTACAGACATCTCCCCCACTGTAATATCCACATCTCCCCCACTGTAATATCCACAGACATCTCCCCACTGTAATTTCCATGTCATCCCCCCCACTGTAATATCCACAGACATCTCCCCCACTGTAATATCCACAGACATCTCCCCACTGTAATATCCACAGACATCTCCGCACTGTAATATCCACAGACATCTCCCCCACTGTAATATCCACAGACATCTCCCCACTGTAATATCCACATCTCCCCCAATGTAATATCCACAGACATCTCCCCACTGTAATATCCATGTCATCTCCCCCACTGTAATATCCACAGACATCTCCCCCACTGTAATATCCACAGACATCTTCCCACTGTAATATCCACAAACATCTCCCCACTGTAATATCCACAGACATCTCCCCCACTGTAATATCCACAGACATCTCCCCACTGTAATATCCACAGACATCTCCCCCCACTGTAATATCCACAGACATCTCCCCCACTGTAATATCCACAGACATCTCCCCCACTGTAATATCCACAGACATCTTCCCACTGTAATATCCACAAACATCTCCCCACTGTAATATCCACAGACATCTCCCCCACTGTAATATCCACAGACATCTCCCCACTGTAATATCCACAGACATCTCCCCCACTGTAATATCCACAGACATCTCCCCCACTGTAATATCCACAGACATCTCCCCACTGTAATATCCACAGACATCTCCCCCACTGTAATATCCACAGACATCTCCCCCACTGTAATATCCACAGACATCTCCCCCCACTGTAATATCCACATCTCCCCCACTGTAATATCCACATCCCCCCACTGTAATATCCAGGTCATCTCCCCCACTGTGATATCCACATCTCCCCCACTGTAATATCCACATCTCCCCACATCTCCACCACTGTAATAGCCATGTCATATCCCCCACTGTAATATCCACAGACATCTCCCCACTGTAATATCCACAGACATCTCCCACTGTAATATCCACACACATCTCCCCCACTGTAATATCCACACACATCTCCCCCACTGTAGTATCTACAGACATCTCCCCCACTGTAATATCCACATCTCCCCCACTGTAATATCCACATACATCTCCCCACTGTAATATCCATGTCATCCCCCCCACTGTAATATCCACAGACATCTCCCCCACTGCAATATCCACAGACATCTCCCCACTGTAATATCCACAGACATCTCCCCACTGTAATATCCACAGACATCTCCCCCCACTGTAATATCCACAGACATCTCCCCCACTGTAATATGCACAGACATCTCCCCCACTGTAATATCCACAGACATCTCCCCCACTGTAATATCCACAGACATCTTCCCACTGTAATATCCACAAACATCTCCCCACTGTAATATCCACAGACATCTCCCCCACTGTAATATCCACAGACATCTCCCCACTGTAATATCCACAGACATCTCCCCCACTGTAATATCCACAGACATCTCCCCCACTGTAATATCCACAGACATCTCCCCCCACTGTAATATCCACATCTCCCCCCCACTGTAATATTCACATCCCCCACTGTAATATCCAGGTCATCTCCCCCACTGTGATATCCACATCTCCCCCACTGTAATATCCACATCTCCCCACATCTCCACCACTGTAATGTCCACATCCCCCCCCCCTGTAATATCCACATCTCCCCACATCTCCCCCACTGTAATGTCCACATCTCCCCCACCCCCCCTGTAATATCCACATCTCCCCACATCTCCCCACACTGTAATATCCACATCTCCCCATTAGCGCGCTTCTCTAAGGAGCTCACTTAGGCCATCGCCGTGTGTACCAAGATGGCCGCTGCTCTGGAGCTGGGCCGAAGCCGCTGCCTTTCCTATGGGCTCAATCTGCAGATCGTGTGGTGTGCTGATCCACAGAGAGGTGAGTACCGATCAAAAGAATTTTGATCGATCAAAAAAATTAACGATTAATCGAGCAAATAATCGTTAATTTCCACAGCCCTAGAGATAAGTCACCCTAGTATCATTTCCAGGTATCCCCAGAGCAGGGGATAGTAAAAGAGAGGTATATAAAAGGATAGAAACAGAGAAGGAAAGGGAAAGAGGGATGAGAAGGGGGATATGTGTCTATCTTAATGCTGTGAAAGGGTGAGAGCCGGTGAGGCACCCTTTGAAGTAGAAATTGCTATATATTTAGCCCAGTGATCCCAGATTATTTTAAACTGTAGGGTCGTGTCAGTTAAGATGTTGACTAATTTTTCTTGGGCCATTAACTAAGACATTTTTGTTTCAGAAATGTTTAACTTCATGTTATGCTGTCCATGGACAGTCTGATAATGGATGAGATACTATGCCTGTTAAAAGAACTGCTATACCGAAAGAATGACAAAACTATTTTTTATGTTTAAAGTAAAAACTAGTAACACTATCAGGTATAGGGTGGCTGGTGAAGCCTTAGTGATCTGTTACAGCTATAGAGGCTGTCCACTTAGCTAAGTGAATAAGGTGAACCTGTGTTAATTTTGAATATGCAATAATGTGTGAGTGAAATTTAAAAAGCAGGATTTTTTGGTAGCACGTGATTAATTGAACACAGAGGGCCAGATTCTCATATATTTTCGGCGGCGTAGCGTAAGCCATTTACACTACGCCGCCGCTGCGTACTAGAGCAAGTGCTTTATTCTCAAAGCACTTGTTCCATAGTTTTCGCCGGCGTCTCGTAAATCGCCAAGCGTAAACCCGCGCAATTTAAATGGGGCGGCTTGTATTTAAATTAAGCGCGCCCCCGCGTCGAACGAACTGCGCATGCGCCGGCCGGGGAAAAAGCCCAGTGCGCATGCTCCAAAGGACGTCACATTTTCTCTATGTAAATGACGTAATCGCAGCGTACGCCAGCCCCATTGAGAATCGACGTACGCAAACGACGTAAATGACGCACAACACGACGCGGTCCCGAGGCCATACTTAACATGGCATCCGACGGCACCCGACGGCATCCGACGGTACTTCGTAAGGTTACTCCACATCGAAGCTGGGGTAACCTTACGCGGACGAAAACGACGTACGCGACGACGGGGCGGCGTAAAAGCATTTGGGAATCGCCGTACTAGCCTCATTTGCATATGCAAATGAAAAAACAACGTGAAGGCCACCTAGTGGCCGGAGTTGTCATTACACCTACGATCCAAAAGTGTAATGCTTTTACACTTGTCGGATGTAGAAGCGTATCTATGCAAAAGTGATGCTAAGCATCACTCGCATAGATACGAGGACAAAAAAAAGGCGATACGACGGGTTATCTGAGATACTCCGTCGTAACGCCTCTGAGAATCTGGCCCAGAGTCTCTACATACTAAGTTCAGTAAACATTTTTTTTTTTTTGCTAAGTGTGCAATCTCCACACCTTTAGTAAATCAGTCTCCCTCTGTACACTATATTGGAAAAAGTATTGGGACACCTGCCTTTACACAGGCATGAAAGTTAATGACATTGCATTCTTAGTCCATAGGGTTCAATATTGTGTTGACCTACCCTTTGCAGCTATAACAGCTTCAACTCTTCTGGGAAGGCTGTCCACAAGGTTTAGGAGTGTGTCTATGGGAATGTTTGACCATTCTTCCACAAGCACATTTGTGAGGTTAGGTGCTGATAGGGTCCTCCTCAAGACCCTTACTTTCAGTTTTTAAGCAATGCATCCAGCTTCTTCCCAGCAGCAGCTTAACCACTTAAGGACCACCGCATGTACTTTTACGTCGGCAGAATGGCACCGACAGGCACATCAACGTATATATACCCCCCCCCCGTACATGCGGCGGTCCTCGCGGCTGCAGGAGCGATCCGCCAAGAGGGGGCGGCTATTCGTTTTTGTCCGCCCCCTCCGGATCGCCTTCAGCCAATGCGCGCGCCCGCGCGCCCGCCCGCCCTGTCACTTCCTCCTCCTGTGTAAACACAGGAAGGAGGAAGTGACGTGATCTCTCCCTCTGTGTTTTTTTCAACCACCGCTGAGGAGAGATCACAACACAGTAAGTCCTGCACTAACACTACACTACACTAACACTTCACATAAACACATTTAACCCCCGCGATCGCCCCCCCCCCCCCTGCCCCTGTCACAGTGTCACTGAATGCAGTAATCATACATGTATGATTACTGTATTTAGTGTCAGTGTGACAGGCAGTGTAAAAGTCAGTTAGTGTTAGGTTCAGGGTAGCCCTGTACCCCCCCCTAATAAAGTTTTAACCCCTTGATCACTGCCCTAGTTAACCCTTTCACTCCCTATTGCCAGCGTCACTAAGCGATCATTTTTCTGATCGCTGTATTAGTGTCGCTGTTCCCGCTAGGTAGCTAATTTTTTTTTTATTGCGCTTTTTTTTTACTAAAGACATGTGGCTAAATAAATGTTGGCCTAAATGTTTGACTAAAATTTAGTTTATTGATTTTTCTTATAACAAAAAGTAAAAAATATTGATTTTTTTTCAAAAATGTCGCTCTATTTTTGTATATAGCGCAAAAAATAAAAATCGCAGAGGTGATCAAATACCACCAAAAAAAAGCTCTATTTGTGGGAAGAAAAGGACGTGAATTTTGTTTGGTAGCCACGTCGCACGACCGCGCAATTGTCTGTTAAAGCGACGCAGTGCCGAATCGCAAAAACCCCTTTGGTCATTTGGCAGCATATTGGTCCGGGTCTTAAGTGGTTAAGGAAAGGGGGTGCACTGTGATGTAAGAGAGGGTGGGGGGGACTCAACTTCTGATAGTGGGATGGCTCTTAACATCTAATGTAAGGGAATGGGATACGCTGCACATCTAATCTTACAGATACAACTGGCCCTTTTGAGGGCAATCATAATGCTGATGCGGCCCTCGATGAAATTGAGTTTGACAACCCTGATCTACAGCATCGTACCCTTCCAACACATCAAAAAACATAAGAAAATGGCAAACAATAAATTGTTTTCCTACTTGCAAATCCATCACTATCTGGAATCACATCACGTATCCAGGGTCAGTCCTTTCTCTTATCATTGACTGGCTTTGAGCGGGTGCATCAAAAAGTTTCCCATGCTTGAGGATTAAGCTTCCTTCTTTTACATCTTCCTCTTTTCCCTCATCAATCAAAAATAAGTCTTCCTATGTCTTGGCCTGGATGAGGGAACTGGAAAAATCTTGCACAGAGGAGCAATGGTTGGATGCCTAATCTCAAATAGATGGCCCCTTACTGGTGTAACTTTGGTCAGGGGAAACACTGGGCGCCTTTGAATAGAAAACCGCGGCTATACCGCCGGCAATGTACAGAGGCTGCTCCTTTATTGTCCAATTACGGGCTGGGGCAGGTTCTAGAACATATTGTGCTGATCAGCTACACTGCCAGGAGGTCCATTTTGGAGGTAATAATACTGTATATTATTTATACAGTTTACGCAAAGCTTTACAATCTAAAATGGGGACAGTACAATTACAATACAGTTCAATACAGAAGGAATAGGAGGGTCCTGCTTGTGGAGCTTATTTTGTCGTTTGTATGGAGCAAGACTGATGGAAGACAGCTTGATTGGAATTCTGACGAAAAATTTCATCAGATTTTAGTCCATCAGAAATTCCTATCATGTGTACAAGGCATAAGAATTGACTTCATCTCTTCTGTTCATGCATGCAAACCTTTATGGCCACAGAAAAACATGAGAAAGTGGAGATAGTATAGTTTACACTTCATACCATTTTTTTTGCCCAATCCAACCCACAACTGTTTCAGACTGCAGTGGGAGGGACTATGCAACCACATAGCCAACCAAAAATCTACAGAACAGAAAAGTTATTTGATGCTTCTGACAAAAATGGACCTAAAATATTCTGAGATAAAGTATATTTCCTAAATAATATATTCATCATGGCAATCTGGCCTTATGTCATGGATACGCAACCCAGCTGTTCACAAACGTGGACCTTATCAAATACAAGCAAACATAGAGTTAAAAAACTGTGAAGTGGTGTAGCAAAACCGTATGAAAACTGACATTTTAGTCAATGAGCTCAAAGACAGAATCAGAGGCAATTAAACAGCTGCTAAATCTAAGTGCCCTGAATTTGGCAGGGAAGGCTTCATACAGCACAGAACATAAAACACAGCCATAAATCACTGTGCATTTTTGTGACTTTCTTTTGTGCTGGAAAATGTTGAGATGGGAAAAGAACATTGGTTTAACGGAGTAGATTTTCTAAGTGAGTGAATATTGCTCTTCCAGTTACATAGGTGCCAATCCTACCTCAACCCTTCCACCGGAATAACTCATAGGATGTTTCCTTGGCAACAAATGACAGCATAAGTTTATCTTCCATAGCAGCAAATATAAAGGCTGTTTATACGCAACCAAGGCAAGCTACCCTAATATTTCTCTATGGAAAAACCTATGGTTTTCCTATGAAAGGGTTCAAGGGCTACAAGGGTGTGTGTGTGTTTGTGCAGCTTTTTAACATCTGCCTTTATACGTTTTTTCACAATATATCCCTGAGATGCATTGGGGTTGATTTACGAAAATTGGAGAGTGAAATATCTGGTGCAGCATGCTATATGTTAAGCTCAGCATTGCACTTGTTGCCAGCAGACAATAAAATTGGAAACTGTAACAATTAAACTGCGTATGGTACTAATCTGGGTTAGGTGGTCAATATGTGCAAAACACCCCAGTGGTGTGAACACAGGTAAAAAAAGTTCTTGTAAAAGAGGGTAGTACAGAAAGTCAATCATCCCAGAAGAGAGATGGACTGGTGGATAAATAAGTTCAGAGGCGGCTCTCTAATTAGGCAAATTAGATGGCAGCCTAAGGCCTCGCACTCACAGGGGACTTGTGGCCGCCTAATTTGCCTTTGCTCGATCACTAATGCGGGCTGACCACTTGGCTCCAGCGGCGATCTGTAAAAGGCGCCCCAGGTGGCCGCAAGTTCATGTGGGCTCCTTCAGTCTGGGTCGCTCCTCTGGCCTCTCCACATCTGGCCGGCTGCCTATTCGGGTCAGGAGTCGTGCCAGGCAGACAAAACTATCCAGCTGCCCTATGACTGTCTGTGAAGGGGAAGGAGGAGCTCCGGTGGATGGAGAGAAAGTGAGTGCTCGGCCGTGCAGCCCTCCTGTGTGCTTGGATAGGAGGAGTGGGGCCTAATTCTTGCCTAAGGCCTCACAAAGCCTAGAGCCGCCTCTGAATAAGTTCAAACTGTCTCTTGAAAACACTGCATGGAAGGAGTTAGGCAGCCTCTATGGCAGGCTGGTGTACCCTGTCACTGTAACAACTAGAAGGGGATGGGGAGAGATAGGTGCCAAAACTGCCAATAGTGCAGTAACATTTATTGAATAATTAACAATAATAAAACATAGGTAATGCACTCACAGGGTGTGCAGAATGAGAGGCATGTAAGATGTGCAATGGGTCAGCTCAAGGAATCTAGACAGTATTGGCGGTTTTGGCACCATCCTTAATATTTAATGCGCATGTTCTAGTAACAAATGAAACATGTTTAATACACCTGGGATTGCGGGTCTGGATGAAAATTTTAGGAATGTTGATCACCTTCACATATTCCACACAGTAACGCTATAGCATTGCTGGGCTCCAAGGTAGTACGGCTCAGTACGGCTCAGTTCACACCTAACACCGATGCGGCTCCCAGCAGGGGTCCTGTGCTTCCTGGTTCATTGTTTCAGGTCCGATTTCAGCTCCAATTTTTGGCTGAATTTGGCTGAATTTGGACTTGAAAAGGACCAAAAGTCGCACAGGGCTCCTGTGAAAATTCACACAGGAGCCGCATCGGAGATATGTGAACCAGCTCCATAGAGAGCCAGTCACAATCTCTTGCTATTGCAAATTTGATGCGAGGATCCCACATCCAGGTCACAATAGTGTGAACCCAGCCTTATGCTCACAAGGAAACGCTCCTCAATACTTATGCGAGAAAATAAAACCCTACGTCACCAATCGCATCCCCTGGTCAACTAACCAAAACCTCCTCCAAATCCCCAAATCCCGCTACAAATCTAAGGGAGGGGGAAGATTTGCAGTACAAGGACCTCGGCTTTTGGAACGCTATACCCACGACCATCCACTTGGAAGAAAACCATCAGGCTTTTAGGAAAAAACTAAAGACCCACCTCTTCTAAAGGAGCAGGACGACACTGGATGCAAAAAAGCGCCTTGAGGCGATTTAGTTCGCATTTGTAGCGCTATACAAGTTACTAACTCACTTACTCACTCACTTATGCCTTGTACACATGATTGGAATTTCCGATGAAAAAAGTCAGACGGAATTATTTCATCGGATATTCCGACCATGTGGGCCCCATCGGACTTTTTTTACATTGAAGTTTAGAAACAGAACATGTTTTATATTTTTCTGATGGAAAAAAATCCTATTGGAAATTCAGATCGTCGGTGTAGAACTCCAAGGGAGAAAAAAACATGCATGCTCAGAATCAAGTCGACGCATGCTCGGAAGCATTGAACTTAATTTTTTCTCGGCTTGTCGTAGTGTTTTACGTCACCGCGTTATGGACGGTCAGAATTTGGTCTGACA
The DNA here is from genome assembly GCA_029574335.1 of Rana kukunoris. NCBI lineage: Eukaryota > Metazoa > Chordata > Amphibia > Anura > Ranidae > Rana > Rana kukunoris. The sequence goes on along the minus strand of CM056056.1, from coordinate 66,687,683 downwards.
GTGTGGTGTATGCAAGACAGCTTGAACGGAATTCTTATGGAAAATTACATCGGTATTTATCCCATCGGAAATGCTGATCGTGTGTACAGGGCTTTAAAGTGAGATCACATTCAGAGCTATGGCGGTAGTGTGAGTGCCATGGTCCTATCACATCAGATGAATAAACATTTTTCCTGTCCACAGTACAGTTTTTCTCTCAAGAGTGAGACATACGCTACTAAAATGTGGCACAATGTACCTTTTTCAGCAGGTAAGTCATTGGCATGCTGATTGTGTAAGGATGAGACAAACTACCTAGGTTTGGTTCGGAGCAGCTTTGCCAAACTTTACTGAGATTCAAGTACCGAATCCAAACCACAGTAAAGTTAATATGAATTGAATGTTAAATGTAATGGCCATTTTCTAGGCTAGTAGGCAATGACTTTTCAATGTATGGGTCTCTGGGAACCACCCCGGGGAACACATACCCAATCACAAAACATTTATTTAATTTTTTTGGCAAAGAGCAGCAATTTTAATAATGCTTAAAGGGCAACATTAAAAATGCAAAATTCCTGTAAATAACATGCCTGGCGGTGACCTTAACCTGCCTGTGAAATAATGCATCAATACAAAGCATACAGGCTACTACAGCAAAACTGATATTTACAAAGAAAAAAGGAAAAAATGACAGTAAATGATGACTTCTGTCCGCTGTACTTATTTTTAAACAAAAGGCTAGGGATTCCCTTTTCATTTATACCAGACCATTGTGCTAGATTAGGGTCTACTATAGATATTAATGGGGGGCCCCACACAAAAAAAGGTGTGTAGTTCCCTCTTAAAATACATACCAGATCCTTATCCTTGATGATAAGGTTGTCAAAGGGGACCGGGCGCAAGAACCACTTTAACAATATTTACTTGAATTAATTTTTTTTTTTATAAACCAGAGCTTAGTTTTACTTTATCTGCTTTAATATTGGGCACTATTACCCCCTTTCTGTCCAGGCCAACTTTCAGCTTTCAGCGCTTTCACACTTTGAATGACAATTACGCGACATTGTACCCAAATACATTTTTTTATAATTTTCTTCCTATAAATAGAGATTTATTTTGGTGGTATTTAATCACCGCTGTTTTTCTTAGTTTCTGTCAGGAATATTTGTAAATAGGTATTTTTTCTCATTCACTGATATGCGCTGATGAGGAAGCACTCATATGCAGCACTGATGAGCACTGATAGGCGGCACTTATGGGCAATGATAGGTGGCACTGAAGGGCAGGCACTGATGGGCACCGAAAGGAAGCACTAATTGGCCTCACTATTAAGCTCAAATTGGGCACTGACTGGTGTCACTGATGAGTACAGGTTGGCATCACAGATGGGGACAGAGTGTCATCACTGATGGACACTTTTGGGGCTGCACTGTAACCAGGGAATTAATGATCAGTGTTCTGATTACCTATACATCTCCCCAGTGAGGAGATGCCGCTGATCGGCTTTAATCTCCTCACACTCTGTCGGTGTAAAGCAAGGAATGTCACTTTCTTGTTTACATGTGATCATCTGTGATTGGACACAGCTAATCACATGGGTAAAGAGCTGCGGCCGCGGCTCTTTACAGAGATCGGGGTAGCACTGTGTCCCAGGGACACAGCGCACCCATGATCGCCATGCTGCATGTCCCCGCGGGCGTGTCCCCGCGAATGCACCGAAACTGGGCAACGTCATAGGACTTTGGCACAAAATGCGAGCCGCCCACTCCACCGTCATTTTACTATACGGCGGGTGGGAGGAGGTTAAGTAACACTAAGGCCTCGTACACATGACTGAAAAAATCGTCGGAAAAGACACATCGTTTTACTCGACGAGTTCCTTGTTAGGCTTGTCGAGAAACTTGACAAGCTGTCTTTGCATACACACAGTCAAGACCAAATCTCCTCGTTCTCAAACGCGGTGACGTACAACACATACAACAGCAGGGGAAGTTTGATTCCACTGGCACAACTTTTGGGGTCTGCTTTTGCTAATCTCATGTTACTGCGTGTTAGGTAAAAGTTTGGTAAGAGACATTTGCACTTCAGTCTGTTACAGCGTGACAAATGTGCTATTTCCATTACGAACGCTACTTTTACCGAAGGTGTGCGGGTTTCTAAGCATACACACCAACGTGTTTCTCGTCGAAAACCAGCCCGGCGAGGAACACGACGAGGAAATTGAGACTCCCGTCGAGGAAAAAGAGAATTTGTTCTCTTTTTTTCTCGTCGAGTTCCTCAACAGTTTTCTCGATGAAAAGCATACACACGACCGTTTTCCTCTGCAAAAAAGCTCTGCTTTTCTTGATGGATTCTGTTGAGTTTCTCGGTCCCGTGTACGAGGCCTTACAGGTCTTTTCCCTTCCCAAGCCTTTGATTAGACATTAAAAAGTGAAGCAGCAGACTGATGAGCTCATCTCTGTGCCACTCTGCTTTCTCGTTCTGTCAGCATGCTCTTTGTTAGCACATGAGCTAAGTATTACTTTAGGGAGACTGCAGAAGGCTGCTTCCAGGTCAAATTTAGACACTTACACTGCTTTGCATTTTTAAAGACAGCTAAAGCTTAGCTCAAAATAAAAAATAAACAAGCCCTACAGCTTTATTCACATCTCTTACCTGCATAAGTGTGCGCACAGGGTGTGCCAGGTGTGCCTAGGCACACCCTAATCACCCTGCGCAGCACAGATTCTCCTACTGCCCTGGCTCCCCTATTTCCCCCTGTAGCGCTGCCAGCTTCCCTCCTCTCCTATTGGCTGTTGCTGCTGGGATGTTTTAGGAGTGGGGAAGAGGGCAGTAAATAGGTAATTTACTGGCCCCTTCCCTTTCTGAATGAACACGTGAGCGATCAGTAGTGTGTGTTTGGGCGTTTTAGAGTACACACCCTAATGCTATAGGCTGCACACACCTATGCTTACCTGTAATGACGTATGACCCACATTATGCACACAGCTGGATCTTGGAGAAAACTTCACTACTTTCTGCACTGCAATGTCTTTTTTTGTGGTCTTTAGGCAGACCAGCAGTACAGATGGTTTAATGGGAACACACCCCCTGCTTCCTTCTCCCCCATTGAGAAAAGTTATTTTACTGATTACACTGGTTGTAACGTGATCTGTGAATGAGGAAGTCTGATCAGTCACAGGATTCTTTCTCATTCACAGACTGTGTTACAACCAGTGTAATCCATGAAAGATCTTTTCTCCAAGGAGGAAGAGGAAATAGGGGACATCTGTACTCATACCTGCCAACATTGTGAGATGGGAATGAGGGACACCTACTAGAAAATGTATGTAGGTATAGGACACACCCCGGACACACCCCCTTAAAGGAGAATTAACCAAAAAAAAGGTTAATTGAATCAACAAGGGACATTTTTTTTTACCACTACTATTCGTTTATATTGGCTTTTAATTATCTTAATAATTTGGATGAAAGGTTTAGCACTGGGAAACACTTTTTGAAAGATAAAAGTGCATTTTTTATACAACTATATTAAATGAGACCAAAATGAGGGACACATGAGGGGGGAAGAGGGACAGAGGGACATTGCTTCAAATCAGGAACAGTCCCTCCAGATCAGGGACAGTTCATCCAAATCAGGGACAGTTAGGAGCTATGGGCCAGATTCAGAGAGCGATTACGCCTGTCTAACTGGTGTTAGACAGGAGTAATTTCAAATTTTGCGCGCCGTATCACTAGTTTGAATCCTCAAACCATGATACGGCGGCATTGGGCTTCGATCTGACAGGCTTACGTCTTCGTACGCCTTCGGATCTACGCTGCGATCTTTTTGCGGCCGCTGGGTGGAGTTTGCGTCGTTTTCAGCGTCGGGGTATGCAAATGAGCTTTTTGCGGCGATCCACGAAGTTACGATCGTCGTTCGCAATCGCGTACGTCATTTTTTTCGCTACGTTAAGTTGAACCAGCTATTAGCTGGTCTAACGTTACGCGGCCCATGTTAAGTATGGCCGTCGTTCCCGCGTCGACTTTCAAATTTTTATTTATTTTTTGCGTAAGTCGTCCGGGAATAGGAATGTCCGTAAACGACGCTACTCAAAAAAAAATTACGTAACGACGTGATTTCGCGCAATGCACGGCGGGAAATTTCTGAACGGAGCATGCGCAGTTCGATCGCCGCGGGGACGCGCTTAATTTAAATGCCTCACGCCCCCTATTCGCGTAGTTTGATTCCGCCGGGAGAAATACACCACGCCGCCGTACCTTACGGGCCAAAATCTCTCTGAATTCCTCCTAGAGCCAGGTAAAGTACGGCGGCGTAGAGTATCTCTGACACTCTGCGGGAATCTAATTCTTTCTGAATCTGGCCCTATGTCTGTAATGCTGTTTTGTCCAGAAAGAACTGAAGCTGTAGTGTTAACCATTGTAGCGCAAGAAGTTCAGAGACAGGAGGAGGACTGGCCACCCTGCACAGAAGATTTCTCCAGGATCAAACTGTCTGCACAATGTAGGGAAAACTTTATTACAGGTCAGATAAGCTGTTAAGATTCTTATGATCATACTTCAGCTTTAACCACCTCCTTACTGGGCCTTAGTCAAAAGATGTCCTCAGCTATGCTGGAAACCACCTTTAACATTAAGGGGGCCCACAGAGACCAGTCCTCCCCCTACATGAAAATTACCCATCAATGCCCAGCAGTGCCGCATATCAGTGCCACCCATAATTACCCACCATTGCAGCCTTTCAGTGCCCACCAGTGCCACTCATGAGTGCCCATCAGTACCTCCTATCAATGCCCATCAGTGCTGCATATCAGTGCCGCCTACCAGTGGCCTTAAGTGCTGCATATCAGAGCCCAATCGTCAGTGCCACCTCATTGGCGCTGCCTCATCGGTGCCGCCTTATCAGTGCCTATTAGTGAAGGAGAAAACTTACTTATTTACAACATTTTATAAACAGAAAAAAATAAAAACTTTTTTTTTTTTCAACATTTTCTGTCTTTTTTTATTTGTATAGCAAAAAATAAAAACCCCAGAGGTGATCAAATGCCACCAAAAGAAAGCTCTATTTGTGGCAACAAAATGATAAAAATTATGTTTGGGTACAGTGTAGCATTACCGCGCAATTGTCATTTAAACAACGACAGCACATAAAGCTGAAAGTTGGCTTGGGCAGGAAGGGGCGTAAGTGCCTGGTATGGAAGTGGTTAAACTCGCTTTAGATTAGATTTGATCAAAATGAATTGACGGCAAAATATTATCCAATGTTTTTTGTCAATCCGCAGTACTGAGATACTTTGTACTTGGATATTTCGTATTTCGATCAGTCCAAATTTACCTGGTAGAAACAGACGACCAGATTGTCGTAGATGTCGGCGGGCATAGCGTATCCTATTTACACTACGCCGCCGCAACTTAGAGACGCAAGTGGCGTATTCTCAAAGCACTTGCTTCGTAATTTGTGGCGGCGTATTGTAAATGGACCGGCGTAAACCCGCGTAAACCCGCGTAATTCAAACGCGTATGTTTTTTTTAACTGCGCATGCGCCATCCGTGGACGTATCCCAGTGCGCATTCTCCAAATTACGCCGCAAATAAATTGGTTTCGACGTGACCATAACTTACGCAAAGCCCTATTCGTGAACGAGTTACACAAACGACGTAAACGACGGGAAAAAAACTTCATACTTAACATTGCGTAGGCCGAACCTACGCAAAGTTAATCCACCATATAGCAGGGGTAACTTTACGCTTACGCAAACAATGTAAACTACGACGACGGGGCGCAAATACGTTCAGGAATAGGCGTAAATAGCTAATTTGCATATTTGACGCGGGAATCGACAGAAAAGCCATCTAGCGGCCAGCGTAAATATGCAACTTACATACGACGGTGTAAGTCAGATCTAAGGCAAATCTATGCGTAACTGATTCTAAGAATCAGGCGCATAGATCCGACGCCACAAAAACAGAGATACGAAGGCGTATCTGGAAATACGCCGTTGTATCTCCTTTGAGAATCTGGCCCAGAGACTCTATCAAACTCATTTTCCTTTCCTGTGTGTGGCATTTCGATCAAATGGGTTTTTGAGCTATAGATTACTATCAAAACAGATTGATCAAAGAAGAAATTGATCATTTACTGAAGAGTGTATGGCCACCATAAGACTTGATGAATATTCCTTTAATGTTTTAGGATCATTTAATGAGGTTAATTTACTAACAGAGAAGAGGCTGGTGGTCTCTTAGCAAAGTGAATGTTGGTAAAAATGTAGTTGATTAAAGTATAACAAAATGCAAAACTTTTTTTTTTACAGTAGTTTTGATTAGAGTGGAGATGAATTAGAACACAGTCAAACTTTTATTGTTGTCTGTGCTCCTCTAATGCCGCGTACATGCGGTCGGAACTTCTGATGAAAAAGGTCAGACGGAATTATTTCATTGGATATTCCGACCGTGTGTATTGCCCTATCGGACTTTTTCCATCTGAAATTCCGACGGACTTAGAAAGAGAACATGTTCTCTATTTTTCCATTCGTCTGCATTGAATTCCGGCAGAGAAGAAACAATTTGACGCATGCTCGGAGGCATTGAACTTCATTTTTCTAGGCACGTCGTAGTGTTGTACGTCACCGCGTTTTTGACGGTCTGAATTTGTTGTGTCCACGTGTATGCAAGACAGCCTGAGTGGAATTCCGTTCATAAATAACCCCCCTTGTATTCACTGAAAAGGAACAAGGCAATGGTGGAAATGGTGCTGACTGAGCAATTGCACCCCTTGTTTATTGTGCAGAGGGGAAACTGTAGACTACTACAATGATCTTCGCCAGTGGTCCTCCACATCAGATACGTATACTTCACATCAAATCAAATCAGATATGTATACTTACATCAATCTAAGTTGAAAAAATTTAAGTTTGCAAAGAAGATAATGGAAGAAATTTGCTAAAACTGGTGCACAGAAATTTGGGTGCTGCAATGCATAGTACCCAATCAGCTTCCTGGTTTTATTGTCAAAGTTTAATTGAACAAGCTAAAGTTAGAAGCTGATTGGTTACAATGCACAGCTGTACCAGATCCTGTGTGCACCAGTTTTTGTAAATCTCCCCCCATGAGTACCATTTTTATGAGAAACCTATGCTAATATGAACCCTGCCATTGACAACCTCTCCTGAAAATTCCAGCTCTTAAACTGTCACCCTGATCCAGTGGCCTCTTTACATACTTATTCCAGATTAGTGATTTCCAAAGCATGGAAGCCAGAGGCAGCCAGACAGCTAGCATTTTCAGAAGAAGATCAGCAATTACTAACAACACATATTTTTTTAGTATGGGTTTCCTTTAATACAATTTGATTCATTACTCTGGCTTAGTCTATACAGTATACATTGCCAGTAGCCAGCTGACAGTAGGGGTCGCCAGTAGCCAGCTGACAGTAGGGGTCATTGTTATGTATCATATAATGAATTCCTGTGTCAGGTGTTCTGTGTCCAATAACTGTTCCTTATTACACAGTAGAGGAAGGTCACAATATCCAGATAATACATAGTCACTACAAGTCCTAAATGAACTGTTATCTTTGACTACACAAGATCTGGCAGTGTGCAATGATGGAAATAGTAAATGAACAAACCTTCTGGCTCTTCTACCCCCTGCTGTGACTACAAAGTGCTCCACACCAAGATAGGGACCTCGTATAGGAGATGTGCGCAATTTCTGATGGGAAGATACGGCAAGTAAAAGGGTCCCATTTGGCTTTATTGATCTGATATCTGTACATGCATTTATCTTCATAAAAAAGCCTGGATAGATAGATAGATAGATAGATAGATAGATAGATAGATAGATAGATAGATAGATAGATAGATAGATAGATAGACAGACAGGGAGTACATACTGTATATATAAATAGATAGATAAACAGGGAGTACATACTGGATAGATAGATGTAAATAGATAAATACCTTGAAAGATAGAACTAGAAAAGATAGATAGATAGATAGATAGATAGATAGATAGATAGATAGATAGATAGATAGATAGATAGATAGATAGATATGGAGGGATAGATAGCTATGAATGCATAGGTAGATATGAATAAATGGATTAATGAATATATAAATAGATATGGATAAACAGACATACATATAAATAAACATATAGACAGACAGATAGATAGGTGTAAAAAGATAGATAGATAGATAGATAGATAGATAGATAGATAGATAGATAGATAGATAGATAGATAGATAGATAGATAGATAGATAGATATGGAGGGGTAGATAGCTATGTATACATAGGTAGATATGGATGGATAAATTGATAGATGGATAGATAGATACATACATACATACATACATACATACATACATAGATACGGAGGGATATATATCTATGAATGCATAGGTAGATATCAATAATGGATAGATAGATAGATAGATAGATAGATAGATAGATAGATAGATAGATAGATAGATAGATAGATAGATAGATAGATAGATAGATAGATATGGATAAATATAGATAAACAGATAGACAGATAGATAGGTGTAAATAGATAAATAGCTTGAAAGTTAGAACTAGAAAATAGATAGATAGATAGATAGATAGATAGATAGATAGATAGATAGATAGATATGGAGGGATAGATAGCTATTAATGCTATAGATATGAATTAATGGGTTAATGAATAGATAGAGAGATATGCATAAATATACATACAGATAAATAAACATATAGCTGTAAATAGATAATTAGCTTGAAAGATAGAACTAGAAAAGGTAGATATATAGATAGATAGATAGATAGATAGATAGATAGATAGATAGATAGATAGATAGACAGACAGATAGATAGGTGTAAATAGATAAATAGCTTGAATAGTAGAACTAGAAAATATAGATAGATAGACATGGAGCGATAGAATACATAGGTAGATATGAATAAATAGATTAATGCATAGATAGATAGATAGATAGATAGATAGATAGATAGATAGATAGATAGATAGATAGATAGATAGATGTGAGATATGGATAAATAGACATACAGATAAATGAACAGATAGACAGATAGATAGGTGTAAATAGATAAATAGCTTGAAAGATAGAACTAGAAAATATAGATAGACATGGAGGGATAGATAGCTAAGAATAGATAGGTAGATATGGATGGATAGATAGATAGATATATAGATAGATAGATAGATAGATAGATAGATAGATAGATAGATAGATAGATAGATAGATAGATAGATAGATAGATAGATAGATAGATAGATAGATATGGAGGGATAGATAGCTATGAATACATAGGTAGATATGAATAAATGGATTAATGAATAAATAGATAGATGTGGATAAATATGCATACAGATAAATACAGAGATATGTGTAAATAGATAACTAGCTTGAAGGATAGAACTAGAAAATATAGATAGATAGATAGATAGATAGATAGATAGATAGATAGATAGATAGATAGATAGATAGATAGATAGATAGATATGGAGGGATAGATAGCTATTAATGCTATAGATATGAATTAATGGGTTAATGAATAGATAGAGAGATATGCATAAATATACATACAGATAAATAAACATATAGCTGTAAATAGATAATTAGCTTGAAAGATAGAACTAGAAAAGGTAGATATATAGATAGATAGATAGATAGATAGATAGATAGATAGATAGATAGATAGATAGATAGATAGATAGATAGACAGACAGATAGATAGGTGTAAATAGATAAATAGCTTGAATAGTAGAACTAGAAAATATAGATAGATAGACATGGAGCGATAGAATACATAGGTAGATATGAATAAATAGATTAATGCATAGATAGATAGATAGATAGATAGATAGATAGATAGATAGATAGATAGATAGATAGATAGATAGATAGATAGATAGATAGATAGATAGATAGATGTGAGATATGGATAAATAGACATACAGATAAATGAACAGATAGACAGATAGATAGGTGTAAATAGATAAATAGCTTGAAAGATAGAACTAGAAAATATAGATAGACATGGAGGGATAGATAGCTAAGAATAGATAGGTAGATATGGATGGATAGATAGATATATAGATAGATAGATAGATAGATAGATAGATAGATAGATAGATAGATAGATAGATAGATAGATAGATAGATAGATAGATAGATATGGAGGGATAGATAGCTATGAATACATAGGTAGATATGAATAAATGGATTAATGAATAAATAGATAGATGTGGATAAATATGCATACAGATAAATACAGAGATATGTGTAAATAGATAACTAGCTTGAAGGATAGAACTAGAAAAGATAGATAGATAGATAGATAGATAGATAGATAGATAGATAGATAGATAGATAGATAGATAGATATGGATACATAGAAATACAGATAAACAGATAGACAGACAGACAGATAGATAGATGTAAATAGATAAATAGCTTGAAAGATAGAACTTGAAAAGTTAGATAGACATGGAGGGGTAGACAGCTAAGAATGCATAGATAAGTAGATATGAATAAATGGATTAATGAATCAATAGATAGATAGATAGATAGATAGATAGATAGATAGATAGATAGATAGATAGATAGATAGATAGTATGAGATATAGATATGGATGAAAAGGTAAATAGAGAGAGAGGGAATGTACAGACAAGCCATAGGATTTCATGTGTATGAGTTCAGATGGAAACTTTGTTTAGAATTCATGATGAATAATGAGATCTATGTGAAAAATTCTTACAGAAGACAATCCAAAGTATTCTATGAGTTAGTCCTCCGGTATTATTAGGTACAGGTCCTCTTTGTAGTCCTGGACCAGTCCTGATTCCAGAGAAGGCTCATTCTGCTAGGACTAGGATGTTCTTCTCCAGCCTCCCCTCCCCTCCCCCAAGCTTTGGAACTTTGGCACAAAACAGTGAATCCAATTATTGCTAATCTGTATTTGTTAATGTATGGCTGTAAAATGCGGACATGTTTCAGATTACACATGTAGCATTTTTGTAAATACTTTAATGCTTCCAGTGGAAGTGATACATGAATGGCAGCCTATAGCAGACTGACAATCCACTGTCTGCATACAGTATGGTAATTGTTTTAGGTTATTAATTGCTGCTATATGTCTGGCCAAGTGATATCTTCTAAGTCCCCGCACTTCTACAAGCTGGATGGGAGCAATCATTAATCCGGGGATTTGTGGTGTATATTAGCCAAAACATTATTTTATGTCTGTGAATTTAAAAAGTCTTTGGGGGGAAAACCCTACCAGACCCTGATTGTATACATCTGTCTGATGTTTGGATGAAACTCTGATCTTCAAAGAGGTAGTGGGGTTGATTTACTCAAGACAAATAAGCGTCACACTAAATCGGTGCACTAGCAGGACCGCTCCAAAAGTCCTGCTAGCCACATCTTTGGAGCAAATTTGGAGCGGGATGTTTACCACTCCTATACCGCTACTTCCCATTGAAATCAATGAGAAACCGCAGTAATACCGCCGGCAATGCGCCTCTGCAGAGCTCAGCACTCGGCAGTGTGAATCGAGCGAGAAGACTTCTGTCACTGCACAGCCCCCAACCCCCCCATCATTTTACTCACCTGAGCTCGTTCGATCCCTCGCCGGAGACATGCTCTACCTCTCTGGCCGGGGTTCTTAGCTCTTGATTGGATAGATTGATAGCAGCGCAGGCATTGGCTCCCGCTGCTGTCAATCAAATCCAATGACGCAGGCATTAGGGGGGCGAGGCCAAGTCCGGCATTCTGTGTCTATGGACGCAAATGCTGGACTTGGGAGCACACCTGCAGGTTACCCCCAGGGAGAGTGCTTCTCCTAGGGGGTTTATCGATGAGGGGAGGAGCTTGCAAGCTCTATCTGGGGACCCCAGAAGACGGTGATCGGGGCCACTCTGTGCAAAATGATCTGCACAATGGAGGTAAGTATGCAGGGGCGGACTGACAATTCTGGCACTCGGCACTGCGCGAGGGCCCCATGCCATTAGGGTGCCCCATCAGGGTTGCCAGCCTCAGTAAATCCAGGGACAGTATGTAAAAATCAGTTGTTGTTTTTTAAATCCCAAGATTATAGCTGCCCCACCTCTCCAGTACCTTTTTAGTGTGTGTATGTATACTGTGTATATTGTGTGCCTGTGTGTGTGTATACTGTGTATGTATACAGGCATACCCAGCTTTTAAGTACACAATGGGGTTTATTTACTAAAGCTGGAAATCGCAATATCAGGCTCACTTCTGCATAGAAACCAATTGGCTTCTAACCCCAGCTTGTTCAATTAAGCCTGATAATAAAACCTGGAAGCTTATTGGTTTCTATGCAGAAGGGAGTCTGATTTTGCACTTTCCAGCTTTAGTAAAAAAAAAACATTGTGTACTTAAAAGTGGGGTATGCCTGTACTGTATGTGTGTGTGTGTGTATACTGTGTGGCCCCATAATCTATTGCCTGGGGGCCCCATAATCTCCTATTGCCCGGGGGGCCCCATGAGTTGTCAGTCCGCCCCTGTACGTATGATATCATATGTTTGTTCTTTAAAAAAAAAAAAATATGGGTAATACTGTTATGGGTATTGTCAGTGTTTCCATATTGTGTTTATACTGTTTAAATTATGATTGTCTTTGTTTTTAATAGGAGTTCAGTAATTTTTAAGGTCGTCATTAAAAAATGTGCTCTGTCAGTAAATATTTCATGTTTTGTCAGTAACAAATGCTGTGGGAGGTTGGCAACACTGATTGGGGAAAGATGACGCAACCATAAGGACTATTCAATGCTCACCAAGTTCAGGACAAATGTCTTTATGGGATGCTATCCATAAATTATAAAATAACTATTGATTATTATTATACACTACTGACTTTAGTGTTGTACTTCTAGCTGATTACATTAAATGTAAAAAATAGGCTCCACCCACCTTCAAAATGAGCCACACCGTTACTGTAACAGATAGAGAAAAAAGAAGAACTAGCCATCCACAAAAAACGCTGAGTTTATAGTAATATAAAAACATATTTTGAATGTACTATGTACAAGTGTATGTAATGTATATATTTGTATATAATTGTGTACATAATTGCAGTATGTATGAGGCAGACATATTTGCTCATTAAAGTTAGGTTTTGCTTCCAGTTTTGCAGTGTAGAGTCCATGCACTCCTACAGGAGTTTTGTGTTCTGCCTGTAGAAGCAGCTCATCGTTATCCTATGTGTCCATGTACATTATTAGGACCATTACAGGCACATTCTGAGCTCAACTAGATGCAGGGGAAAAAAAACTTATGGTTTGGGTTTCTGATTGGAACTTTTTGGCAGAAAAAAACACGACTGTGTACAAAAATGCTAATGGGCATTTGTTTTGGTTTTCTGCAGAGGACACCTCACTTATGATACAAGTCTAGAGGTTCATAAAGTGCATGTAAACCATGCACACTGGGCTTAAAAAAAACTCCAGTTTACTTGGCAGAAAAAATGCCAGAAATAAATCTTTCCTGCCTCTAAACGCTGAGCTTAACCACTTCAGCCCCGGAAGAAAATACCCTCTTTTTTTTTTTTTCTTAAAAACAAACATGTCAAACTTACCTCCACTGTGCAGTTTGTTTTGCACAGAGTTACCCTGATCTGCCTCTTCTGGGCTCACGCGGTGGCGCTGGTGGCTCCTCCCTACATCGAGTCCCCACATTGGAGAAGGCTCTCCCGAGAATTCACACAGAATGCAGGACTCGACCCGGCCCCCCAGGGCTCGCGTCATTGGATTTGATTGACAGCAGTGGGAGCCAATGGTTGCGCTGCTATCCATTTATCCAATTAGGACAGAAGACACCAGCTAGAGCTGGTGTGCTCATTCCCGGCCAGAGAAAGATCCATGTTGGGTAAGTAAAACGGGGGCTCGGCACCACAGAAGGTTTTTCACCTTAATGCATAGAATGCATTAAGGTGAAAAAACATGAGGGTTTACAACACCTTTAAAGACCAGCCCATTTTTTGCGATAAGGCACTGCATTACTTTGCAGTAATTAATGTCCTTTTTTTTTCTTTTGGTGTTATATGACCACCTCTGCAGTTTTAACTTTTTGATTTAATACATATCCAATAAAAAAAAAAAAAAAAGATTTATTCATCAGTTTAGGCCAATATGTATTCTAATTTTTTGGGGGAAAAAGCGTATATTGATGCGATTGTGCAAAAGTTATAGCATCTACAAAATAGGGGATAGATTGATTGCATTTTTATCATTCTTATTTATTTTTTTCACTAGTAATGGCAGTGATCAGTGATTTTTAGCGGGACTGCGACATTGCGGCAGACACTTTTTTGGAACCAATGATATTATTACAGTGATCAGAGCTAAAAATATGTATAAATGACATTGGCAGGGAATGGGGTTAACACTAGGCATGATCAAGGGGTTAAGTGTGACCTAGGGAGGTGCTTTCTAACTGTTGGGGGAATGGACTGACTGGAAGTACAGAGAGATCACTGTTCCTGATCACTAGAAACAGACGATCTCTCTGTACTCCTCTGTCAGAACAGGGATCTGCTTTGTTTACACTGACAGATCCCCATTCTGCCTCTCTGAAGAATCGATTGTGGGCGGCCGGCGGACATCGCCATTGCTGGACCCACGCATCGGCTCCCATGTGCTCCCGCAGTGTCTCGTGCACAAAATGACGTACAGGTGTACGTCGTTTCACACAATACAGCTGCCCTGCCACAGTATATATGCAGTGGGCGGTCCTTAAGTGGTTAAATAATGCCTGTAATCGTCCTAATGTGCATAGACACGTAGGATAACATTGAACTGCTTCTACAGGCAGAACACAAAACTCCCGTAGAAGTATCGATTTTTAAGCCATATTGCATGAAAATACCTATTCACAATGCGTTTTGTAGCTTCAAGCTAAGCTCCAAATTGCTGTAGGAGAAAAAAATCTATCGTTCTCAATGGAAATGGTTCACATCTCCACGCCTGAAGTTCTAAAAAGTTCTGGAGCTTTTTTTTTGTATCTTGAATAAGGCAGAAAAAGCTGAAATAATAATAATGATGCAACAGATAATTCTTTCTATTGGTTAATAAAAAACGCAAATGCTGGGGAAAAAAAAAACAACACGTGCAAGTCGCGCATAAAAATGCAACAAAGTCGTATGAAAAACACCGGAAAAAAGCTCAAAGACGCTATTCTTAAGCTCCCTTTGCTCTACTTATATCTCTTGGGCAAGAGCAAAAGAAGAAGAAGAAAAAAAAAGTAGATATTCATTCAGCCAGAATTCATTCTTGTGATCTGACAACTTCCTGATCTAGCTGCCTCTGGACTGTTGTCAGTTAGCATTGTTCCAAGCTATCTCCTTGGACTACAAAACACCTCCTTCTGTTATAGAGAGAGAGAGAGAGTGAAGCGGTATATAGTCCTAACACACTCCTTCTAGGGTCACAATACTGCTCAGTACAGTTGTCACCCTACTGCCACAATACTGCTCAGTCAGTACAGTTGTCACCCTACTGTCACAATACTGCTCAGTCAGTACAGTTGTCACCCTACTATCACAATACTGCTCAGTATAGTTGTCACCCTAGGGAAAAAAAGTATGTTAATATTAGGTGTGGGGGAAAAAAATCCAAATACAGCTAACACATCTCTATAGCTGTATATTATTTTATGTTCTTGGGTTTAGATATGCTTTAAGTAATAGAGAGTTTTAACATCACCCAATAAAACAAAGCTCTCTTTACTTCAGCATTCAGTCATTAATGCAATAGCTTGTTTTTTTTTGTTTTGTTTTTTAATCCTCCTACTCATCATCATTGGGTATTTAAAGTGAACACAGCTTCACTTGCTAAGTGAACATTCTCCATACCTCTACACAAGCTCAAGTGAACATTCTCCATACCTCTACACAAGCTCAAGTGAACATTCTCCATACCTCTACACAAGCTCTATGCATCAATAGACTCATTGGAAACAATATATGAAATACATCTTATCCCAACAGTTGTTAAAAGATAGTAACCGTTATTGCATTGAGCCAGTGAGATCTCCCTCTAGTGGCTAATGTGCACATCATGATATTTAATATATACACAAATATTAAAGTGTAGGCATGCACAGATCTTAAACTGATGGCAAAAAGAAAAAAAATCATATGGTCCCATTAAAAATCCCACCTTTAATAATCCACATTGATGAGACTTGATTATCATATGTACCTCCGATGGCACTTTAAAAAAGTGCATAGGTGAGAGGAAGAAAAGGAATCTATACCTATATATGTAACTGTATACACCAATCCTATATATTATTTATAGTCATATGTAAAATATGTATGGTATTACTGTTGTGAGCACATTGCAAGCCACTCAGAGTATACAATATATGGTATTTATTTTAATTCATAGCATGTGAATTACCTCTCTTATGTATTCCTCCAATCACCCAGTGCAGAGTCTTCATCTTCTGTGCCTCACAACACCTGTGTAAGTAATTAAAGATAAGAGGTACACATTAATAATGGCCTGCCCAGGGGACTGCAGAGGGAGCAGGTCAATGACTTGCTGGTCTCCGATTCTATGCTGCCTGCCCACCATTCCTAATAGTTCAAAGTTTCCTTGTTTGTTTTTTCATGCTTTATCCATATATTGCTAAAGAGGAAAGAAGAATTCGTATTGGATGGAAAGAGGCACGTGACTAGGAGGCATTGCACTGATATACAATCAATAATATGTGTGATAAATGCAAAGCAGTGCAGTCTAAATGTCCAACACTTTACCCTTGTGTTCTAGAGGTATCTCTCTCTCTCTCTCTCCCTCTCTCTCTCTCTCTCTTTCTTTCTCTATTTCTCTTTCCAATTATTATTTTCTCTTTCTCTCTCCCTTTCTTTCTCTCCTTCTTTTCTTGCTTTCTTTCTCTTTCTTTCTTTCTATCTCCCTTTCTTGCTTTCTCTTTCCCTCTCTATTTCTTTCTCTCCCTTATGTTCTCTCTTTTTTTTTTCTTACTTTATTTCTTTCCCGTTCTTCCTTCCTCTTTCTCTCGCTATTTCTTAATCTCCCCTATTTTCTTTCTTTTTCTTTCTTTCTTTCTTTCTTTCTTTCTTTCTTTCTTTCTTTCTTTCTTTCTTTCTTTCTTTCTTTCTTTCTTTCTTACTTTCTTACTTTCTTTCTTTATTTCTTTCTTTCTTGATGCATTTATTGATGCATTTCTTTATGCATTTCCTTATGCCATTCTCTTTTTCTCTGTATTTCTCTCTCTCTCTCTCATTCTCTCTCTCTCTCTCTCTCTCTCTCTCTCTCTCTCTCTCTCTCTCTCTCTCTCTCTCCCCTATTTTCTTTATTTTCTTACTTTCTTTTTTTTTATTTCTTTCTTTATAGTATCTCTCTATATAATGCACTCTCGGTCTCTTTTCATTTAATAACATTATTCAACAATAAATAAATAACAACAGTGACACCTAGTCCATAGCAACCAATGGAAATTCATCTTTTGGTGGATTTAACAAAATGCTGAATTATAATTGGCTGTTGTAGATCATTGCACACTGCTACACCATCACTCTTTGGCTGTTTTTGTTGACAAAATAAGTTTCACTTAAAGGAAGTAAATGGGAAAAAAAATTGGTTTACAGAATAGCCAGAAGCTGGCAAAGGTACCCTCCATGCAGGACTGTTCTTCATGAGACATGATGGAGCTCAATGTACATAATATAATTATAGATTATGAATAAATAGAATACATAAGTACACACTGCTAGTTCATACCGTACAGTGGATATTTAAAAACAAGGCGACAATCAGTAATAAATATAATTCGACGTGATATTGGGTAATGGTTCCTCCAGAAGAACAAATAAGAGAATAAAAAAAGGTTTAGATAAATAAATAATTGCGGATCTTGGCAATCCAGCTCGGTAGCTGCTGTAGAATGTAAGAATGATGCCCCCTATAAATCATTCGATAATGATTTTATAAACTATAAAAAAAAATGTAGATTTAGAAATTCTTAAAATAAGGTAAAACAGTACAGTAGTATCTGTCCACAATGCAATAATAACGTGGGTATGAAAACTCAGAGAGGACATGAAATAGGGAAGGTTCCTTTAAGAGATGGAGCTAGTTACCTTTATGGGCATTTCATGCTCTTAAATATTAGAGGCGGAGAAAACTAAAATACAGATGAGATTAAAGAGATAGATAGATAGATAGATAGATAGATAGATAGATAGATAGATAGATAGATAGATAGATAGGTAGGTAGGTAGATAGATAGATAGATAGATAGATAGATAGATAGATAGATAGATAGATAGATAGATAGATAGATAGATAGATAATAGATAGATAGGTAGATAGATAGGTAGACTGTATATATACATACATACACAGAGAGCGATATAGATAGATACACACACACACATATATATATATATATATATATATATATATATATATACACACACACACAGTATAGCTATCTATATCTATCTATCTATCTATCTATCTATCTATCTATCTATCTATATATATATATATATATATTATAATATAATAGTAACAAACAGGCTTGCAGACTTGCAGCAGTAAGCAATAAGAGTATCAGTCACTAGAAAGTGGCTTTGGTTGATTCCTTGGTCCCTTTGGCCCTTTCATTAAACTGATAAAGCATCAGCTGAGTCCAATGTTTATTTCCTCTCCTCCTGATAAAGCCATACTTCAAGCACAAGCTGTTTATCCTCTGTAAGATGCCGGCCTGGCTTGCTGGCTCTATTCTGCATCCCGAGCCTATGCTTTACAAGATATACGAGATCTTTAATGATATGTAATATTTTCAGGCAGATGAGAAGCTATTTTGTGGCCCCTAGAAGAGACACTAGATTCAGAGTCACCAGGAGAGCATCCCTGGCATTATATACCACCCTGTCCCCTATCTGTCGCCCTGTCCTTCTGTCCCATGACAGGTCTCACAGTGACACCAAAAGAGATAATTGTATTAGATTTTATCGTGATCACCAGAATGGCAGCATCTGGCTTTAAGAAAGTATCAAAAAATATATATACAGATGTACCACCTACATTCTACATGGTTGTACCCATCTATAAAATAAATTAAAGGAAAAATAATAATAAAAAAAGTGTATACTGTTAAAATAATAGTAGTTATACTAACGATATAAAAATAGTATAAAAGTAGTAAGACAACAATAATAATAACAATAATAACAACAATAATAACAATAACAACAACCAATAATAATAATAATTGTAAGAACATAACACTGTAAATAGTCATGTAATGTGCTGTGTATATTGTTATTTTCTGCATTAATTGAAGAACACACATATATATATAGATAGATAGATATGGATATATATATATATATATATATATATATATATATATATACATAGAGATATATATCTATAAATATACATATATATCTATCTATCTATCTATCTATCTATCTATATATATATATATATATATATATATATATATATATATATAGATATATATATATATATATATATATATATATATATATATATATATATATATATATATATATATATATATATAGATATATATATATATATATATATATATATATATATATATATATATATATATATATATATATATATAGATATATATATACACACACATATATTTTTTAAATAAAAAAAAGACAATATATATATGGAAACATATAAATATATATATCCTTATATTATCTTCCCTCTGATGCACATTAAGGGGGGGGGGGGAGACATAATAGTAGTATATTTTAAGCCCTCACAGAGTGGCTGTCATTTAATTAATGAGCAAGTTCAATGTCTACATCACACTATATATATATATATATCTATATCTCTATAGATATATATCTATAGAGATATAGATATAATTTTAATATCGCTACCAGTCATCGATTAAATGTTGCTCACACTGCAAAATGGTACACAATCCCATCTTCAAGTAAATAACGAACCAGGATGCGTTGAATATAAAAATAGCTTAAAAGCAACAAAAAGCACAATACATACACTCAGGTTGTTGTCTTACCTGTAATCCTCAATTATTTTCGTTCCTGTTTTAGCGATTCA
>CM056056.1:66612589-66662589 GCA_029574335.1 Rana kukunoris | reverse complement strand
TAGTTAAAGGCTTTTTATTTGTTTTCTTTTTCTTTTATTTTCTCCCCCTCTTTGGCTTTTATCCCTTTGTTTTAGAGGGGTTTAATGAGGCTGAAAACACTCGGATTCAATGGAGTCAAAGAGGAGAAAAGAGAGAAAGGAGTCGAGTTAATTTGGGTTAGTGCTTTTGTCTGAGATGTGCAGGAGAAGGAGATGGATGGACTTGTGATACAATGAGGGCACTCAAGTTTGCCACACGTGGCAAAGCCTCGGCTAATGTAACCATTCAGCAAAAAATACTACTGTGCCCTGTCTGTTAACTAGCTTCCAGGGATGCTGAGAATGGAAGGCATGCATGGAAAGGAAAAGGATGTGCAGAAATGGTGAACCTTACTGTACATTGGAGTATGAATTACCCTTCAGCTACTGTATGAGAAAATTTATATTTATGGTAGCCTTTTTTTGGGGGGTGGGTGTGCTAGTCGTGGGGTTTTCAGGTCACATACAATTAAGCTGCAATAGCACATGCAATTACACCATGTTATTTCACCTACACTGTGCCATGTATATGTGTAATGTAAATGGCATTTTTGCTTTTCAGGTGATAATATATATATATATATATATATATATATATATATATATATATATATATATACACACACAAAACTATACGTGTACATCTATATATATATCTATAAGCTATATACTATAAATTCACTGTATGTATGTGTATGATATGAATATATATATTTATTTATATGTATGTATATAATACTATTATTTTTTTAACTACAATTATAACAATAAATATAATGATAACATATATATATATCTTCCTCTATCTAGCCATATATATATATATATATATATATATATATATATATATATATATATATATATATATTATATTTATTGTTATAAATGTATTTAAAAAATAATAGTATTATATATATATAAATATATATATATATATATTCATACACATACATACAGTATATATATATATATATATATATATATATATATATATAGTTTTTAAATATATATGTATTATATATGTTTATTCATATTATTATTATTATAATATTATAAATATATATTTCATAGTGTGTGTATTTATCTATCTATCTATATATATGTATATATATATATATAGATATATCAAATATATAAATAGATATAAATAGATATACTTATATATTCACACACAAAACTATATTTGTACGTATATATATATATATATATATATATATATATATAATATATATATATATATATATATATATATATATATATATATATATATATATATATATATATGCATGTGTGGAAATATAATACTATTATTTTTAATATATATTTATAACAATAAATATATTTAAAAAAAATTGTATATATATATATATATATATATATATATATATATATATATATATATATATATATTTACACACATATGCATACTGTATAGATATAGTACATAGCTTGTAGATATATAGAAATAGATAGATGTACATATATAGCTTTGTGTATGTATATGTATGTGTATGTATATGTATGTGTATGTATATGTATATGTGTAGGTATATATTAGTGATAACAGTGTTTGAATGACTGTATATTTATAGCTATCACATAGTTCTGGACTTTCTCTACCAAGGGTAATATTTGGATAGTAGGAGTCACAGACAGATGACAGAACAGTCAATACACATGAACATTCCCAGCGAAAGCCTTCTCACTTGATATACTATCGATTTGCGTTGAATGGAGCAAGATGGAAGCCTGTGTATACCCAGACATCAGAAGATTTGCCACTATTGATCCCATATCAGAATAAAGCAGGAGATGCATGACTAGTGGTAGTGGTGGATGAGAATGTTTAGCCATGCGGTTGAGCCCCTCTTGCAAGGACATGTGTGCTGCAGTAGCTGAAGGCTGTGTTGAGCCCAGATGAACGTGCCATGGATGGGACTAGCAGGTGTTCCTGTGTTTAGCTCACTGATGTGCATATATCTCTGCTTCACATCTTAACTCATCCTTGGCGCGTAGCATGTTCAGCATTTGCATTGGGATTTGAGACTCATAAATGTATAAGATTTCCTTTGGCATTAAGGGGATGTCTAGGGAGCCTTGCCAAGTAAACTCTTTGGTGCTGGCAGAAAAGGCCACACATCCATTTGTCTCCGTTTTGTCTGGTTCCCACCCTAGTCTTCACTACCCCTTTGGTGTCTTTATTACAGGGGGCCACCCAGACCCTGACCTGTCTGGAACTGGGAACAGCAATGTGCAATAACCCAAAGCAACTATCAGAAGCAACTTGTGTCTCACAAGTTGACGTTTATTTGTTATCATGGCTTTTGGCCCACTATTATTAATTATTACATAAGCTTCAGTTGAGTTACTTTGATAGACAGAGATCTGGGTTAGGAGAATCACCCTCATGATTTATGTTCTAGCAAATTGGAAGTCAGTATGAATTCTATACAGCAATAGCCAGTAACACCCAATCAGAAATAATCTTTAATTCTTCAGACTGCTTTAAAGGAAGGAAAGAAAGATTCATTATGATTGCTGTGGTTTAGTGCATATCATTTATTTGGCCAACATGAAGTATGTAAAATATATGTAAGAATATATTCACTATCGATGGGAACAATTTTAGCATTATGATCATCAATAATCTGTTGCTGAAGATTGCTCAAGTGTAGTGAAATTGAAGTTTTCCAGCAAGCAAGCATGCAAAAAAAATAGTAGAAATGTAAAAATTGTGAGAAAAAATAACAATAACCCGGTATAGACTTAAGGAAAGCATTCTAGGCTCTGGCCTTTGTTGTTACAATTTTTCATTATTTTTTATCTGACCACATTACCTTCTTATGTTTTCTATAGACCTAAGAGAATGGTTGGACATGAATTAGCTTGATGTGGGTCAGAATGGAAAATCATTTTCATATCATGTGTCTGTACATATATGCAGTGTTCGTACAATCAAACACTATTGCTGCACAGCAGCTCCACAATTCAAAAAGCTCCAGGCGGGTTTGAAATTTCCTAATTTGAAAAATGTGTTCATATGGTCAAATCTTATAAATGTCAAGTCTGCAAGTACCAAGAACAAGCTTCCTCAGGTAGCTAAAATTAGATATCTTTAAGATGTTATTATTACACCCAATTTGCATCAATTTTACAAACCTTATTTGAAGTGTGCATTTATGTGGCCTGCCAATGACTTTTATTTACCTAATTATTAACAAGTTTCATTTTATTCAAGATGAAAAATTTCGGTGTGTGCTAAGCACATTGGTGCCTGTATGCAATTGCTGTGCAAGTTTTTTCCAAACCTAAAAAGTGTAATTTATTGTAGCTTGCCAATTCTTAGATGTGGTGGCTGCATTAGTTTATTTTAATTTTTTAAAATATTTTCTTCTTTATTTTAATCTGGTAATGTCTTCAACAAAATCTGGTGTAGCTTTGCATAGAAACCAATCTCAGCTTCCAGGTTTTATTGTCAAAGCTTAATTAAACAAGCTGAAGTTAGAAGCTGATTGGATACAATGCACAGCAACACCCGATTTTGGAGTTTACCAGCTTTAGTAAATCTACCCCATGGTTTACCTAGTGTACTGTATCTATAGAGGAGCAGCATTGTCACCCTAGGACAGAAAGACTGTTAGTAATACAAAATTCCTCCATCTCTCCCGATCTCCATACCATGGGGGGGGGGGGGGGGGAGGGTGGGTCTGTAGACCACGGGGAGAGTTGGGAAATCAGCCTGGAAAGCTCATCGGGGTTTTTTTTTGTTGCTTTTACTTTTATGGAACAGATATAACACAACACTTTCAATATTTTGTTAAAACAAACAAAAAAGTTTGAATGAGTTTATTTTTAGGGTTTACATACAATTCAACAATCTGAAAATTTGCCACAAGTGCTGAAAATTAAGATTTTGTATGGTAAATGTGGTAAAAATCAGACCACCGCAGAAGCTCAAGACAGGTTGGATGTTTGTAGCCAGCCTGGCGCTACCCATAGCCATGGAATGGCAGTAACCTGTTCTGGTTTTAGGACTGAAACACACCTTTCTGCTGCAGTGTGTTGTGGGAATGTGTGCATTAAGCAGCATGTTACTGAAATGCACAATACATACATATTTTAAATATTTGTATTATTATTATTACTATACAGGATTTATATAGGTCCAGCAGTTTGTTTAGTGCTTTACAATGTAAATACAGTATGTAATTTCAAATGGGACCAATGCAACACAGGCAGCTCCAACCCACGTGTGTTGCAGGCCACCATAGCACATGGAATCACACTACAGTGCATTGTGGTGAACTGTGTTGCCAATTATTTAATTTTTTTATGTTTTGGTGCATTGCCAACCCATTCACTAAATTCATCGAATGGGGTTCCATTATGCAATACAAGTTAGCACATAAAAAAAAAAGTGCTGACGCAACATACCAGGACGCCAACATCTAAATATTCCTTTTAACTGCTTTTGTTGTAGATTAATAATGGACAGATAAGAAAACCTTGCCTGATACTGATCCACTGCAAGATGATCAGCACCAGCACATGCTTGCATTGCTACAGCCCTCCTGCATAAATATGAACATTGAGCTGATCTTGAATGTTCATGTTTATAGACTCGAAGGCGGGTTTGCAATGCCTGAGAGTGGTTAGATTTTGCCTCTTATTGCTCTTCTATCATTGAAGTTGATTTGAGGGCCATGTTTTATCTTGTTTTCTTATCAAACACTCCCAGAAGTCATCTTACCCGCTTGGAACAAACCAATATGGCTGCTGCAGGTTGAGTCAGTGGGTTTCAGTCCCTTATTTTATGAGATGTCAGGGAGGATGTCAAACGTAGCAACGATAACTAATACTACAGTCTGAGGGACCAGAACGTAGTAATTAATCCCAAAGACTTAAGTGTATTTTAGTTCAGGAGAAAAAAAAATCACTAATTCAATCGTCCGGAAAATTGAAGTTTGATGCATGAGTCCCTGCTGGAAGGGGAGTTCTCTTCTTCTCTTCTGAATCTTGGATGGGGCTGCAAATGATCACATTACATCTCTCTATCCCTTCCCTCCACATGCAATCAGTCAGCCTCGCTGCATATTGATGCTTCCCCTACCTCCTCTTACCACTCTCCTAAAGGTGACATCATGAAACGATATGGTTGGTGTATTAAACCAGATGTTGGGGTTACATGATGTCACTTATGCATCTGCTGGTATATATCAAAAGGGATCCTTTTATATGTAAATATTTAAAATGTGTTGGGCTACTATCTGTATTGCATAACAAGGCACGAGTGGGGACTAATTGCTTAAAAATATGTCTCCCCCCAGACGTGGCGCAGTTGCTGATTCATCGAAAATGGGATAGGTTTGTCACAGCAGGATTAGCCATCTGATTATCATTGCGATCACCATTTCCATACAAATAACACCTGACATACTTTAGAGCCACATTTATATTAGAAATTTTACACACGCCACGTTTTAAGTGATTGATGGTATAGTATTTGTGTGTGTGTGTGTGTGCGTGTGAATTTATACTTGAAAATGTAGATTTGCGCATTCATGCACACACACCTGAATTATGAAATGTAAACATTTCTGAAGAAATAAATATATTTTATATATATATATTTCAAAATATATAAAAATAGTGAGATATTAAAAAAACTGTAAAGTTTCCATGGAATCTGATTACAATGTGAAAATGAAATTAGGTGTAAAATATGTATTTTATTCACCACTGCATTGTTTATGTACCACTCTATGCCTTGGACACATTGAAATGAGAATATTGCAGAACTGCCTTTACTTTTTAAAATTAATTCAGGTAGCATAAGATATGCAGCATTGATGTATTTCATATATACATTTATACATTTTATGATGTATTCTATACAGCTGTTGATTTACTGAAATAGTAGAGTATGTTCACTTTGCAAAGTCGGTGTTCATTTTAGTTTAATAAACATTGTAAACTTTATATTTTTAATGTTCAGTTACATGCAAATAAATTGGAAAACAAAAACAACACAGGAATTTTGCAGCACATGATTGCATGATACAATTTCACCTTGTTCAAACATTAAGCTAAGTGACCATTCACTTCACAAAGTAAACATTCTATGACGTGTGAGCTTGGTTTACTAAAGGAGTACAGACTTTTTGTATAGCAAAGTGAATGTCCACTTTGCAAAATTAATGTTTTCTTCTAATACCCCATCCTATGGAAAATAAATTTGGGCATAATTGTATATTAAACACACAATTTTGTCTTATATACCAAACTTAAAGCCTAATTAAACTCACAATTTTGAAACATAGCTGACAGGCTGTGTTGTTATATAGACCCTAGTGGTCTTTCTGTCATAAATAGTTCTCCCAGCCTGTCATGTACACTGAGCTGCGCATGTGTAAATGTACATTTACGGCACCACTCTGTGGCGTGTTGATGTGATGTCCTTACGCTTGTACCAGAGAGATATCAAAGTTGCCGAACAGAAGGTAGACCAGGCAAAGATGTAAGCGCCAGGAACCTCCTACAGCGCTGTAACCACAGTGCTGAAGGGCTTAGTTTGACAGGTAAGTCTTCTATAATTATTATTATACAGGAATTATATAGCATCAACAGTTTGCACAGCCCTTTACAATATAAAGGGGGACAGTACAATTACAATACAGTTCAATACAGAAGGAGTAGGAGGGCCCTGCTTGTGGAGCAAGGGATCTAAAGGGTGGGGTGGTGGTACAAAGGGTAATGGCTGCAGAGGATGGTCTTAAGGAGGTGACTCAAGTACAGTTTTTTTAGGTGGAGGTGGGGTAGGCTTCCCTAAATAAATGAGTTGTTAAGGATCGCCCAAAGGCAAACAGGATTGGGGCTGACCAGACATACTGGGGTAGGGAGTTCCAGAAGGATGGGGGAGGTCCTGGAAAAGTCTTGGATGGGAGCTACAAAATAAGATGTCTTGGGAGGAGCGGAGAAGATGATTTGGACAATATCTGTACATGAGATTGGTTATGTAGCTGGTAGCAGTGTTGTGGATGGCTTTGTACACTGTGGTTGGAATTGTGAATTATACGGTGGTCTAGTGGAAGCCAGTGAAGGGATTGGCAGAGATGGGCAGCAGTCTCTGATTGGTTAGTAATGTGTATACGTCTGGCAGCAGCATTCATGATGAACTGAAAGAAGGATAGCCTGTGTAAAGTTAGGCCAGTGAGCCGAGAGTTGCAGTAGTCAAGGTGGGATATAACCAAGGAGTGAAAAAGTTGTTTTGTGGTGTTAGTCAAGAAGGGGGAAATTCTGAAAATGTTGCAGAGGTTGAGGTGGCAAGATTTAGCCAGTGATGGATGTACTAATGTGGTAATATGAGACATAGGGGTTGATTTACTAAAGGAAAATAGACTGTGCACTTTAAAAGGTGCAGTTGTATTCTGCAAGAGCAGTTGCTCCGGAGCTTAGTAAATGAGCAGAAGCATGCTAATTTCCATCATCCAATCATGTGCAAATGTGTTTTTATTGTATTTTCCATGCATGTGATGGGGTACACTTTGAAAAGTGAAGCTTTCCCTCATTTACTAAGCTCTTGAGAAACTGCACTTGCCTTAAATGAATCCCATATTGCCATAATATGGCATAAACCACCTGGGGGCCCGTTAAAATAAATTGGCAGAGTTTAATTCCATTTTAAAGAGTAACTCCACTTTTGTTAAGGAAAAAAAAAATCTTAAGGATTTCAACAAACTTTGTTGCAGATTTCTAATTTTTCTGCTCTAAAGGCAGTTTGTTCCTCTATGCCCTTTGTATACTGATTCCTAGTGGTAGCCACGGGTTCATTATAATCACCTGATGCTCGCTTTATGTTCTGATAAGAAAAGCTGCATTGGCTGTATCCCTTTGTAAGTATTTAACTTTTATAGAGTATCTCATCAAAACTAAACATTTCTATTGCAGAGGATGTTTAAAATGTAAATTGTATCAGTGAGCCAATCACACAAGCAGGAAATTAAATTTCTGAAGGTGATTTGTACAGCAATAGTATACAGAAGGCATCTAAGTTGCCCCATTACCCAGAATTTTACAGAAAATTACAGTGGCTGCAGATTGAAAGTTAAGGTAACTTTTAACAACATTAAATTACAATATGGCTTGTATGGCAATTTTATATATTATATTATTTATTTTTATTTGCTATATTTATCTCCCAAATATAGAGTTACCCCTTAATGAACCCTCACACTTTACATGGTCAATAAGGTTGAAAAAATCCACCAAGTTCAACTACTTAAAGTTAATCTTAATTTTGTAGGAAAACATTCTCTAAATGAACAGTTTCTATTCCTTTAGTAAATGAAACCCTTTAGCAGAAATTTGCTTATAAATAACACCGAGATGGGATGTCTAAAAATCTGTTCTGTGAATGGATTGCAGAAAGTGATTTAATATGGTTGTGCTCAATAGGGATGAGCTTTGTGTTCGAGTCGAACGTACGTTTGACTCGGACATCGTCTGTTCGTACGTTCGACGCAATTCGAACAAAACGGGTCGTTTGCGCCAAATTCGAGTGACGTGCAACGGCCCATAATTCACTGCGGCATTACGCGCTGATGATTGGCCAAGCATGCTATATGTCCCGCATGCTTTGCCAATCACAGCACGCAAAAAACGAAAAGCCATAATTGGCCAAAGCCTGGGTGGCTTTGGTCAATTATGGCTCAGGGCTTTAGCACATGCCCCACACTATATAAGGCCGCCTACTGGGCGGCCTCGTGTAGTGTGTTCCGGCTTGTTAATGAGAGAAGTCCTATAGAGAGAGATAGAGAGACAGTGTCTTTTCTACCAGATAGATAGATAGAGCAGGCAGGCTAGTCAGTTTAGTTAAATTTACAGTGTGTAGAGGATATATATACATCCCAGAAGTTGTACATATATTTATACACTGTATAGCTTAGCTAGATCAGCTATTCCTATTTGTCAGGCAGTAGATTGTGCTAGCTGCAGTGTTCTAACGTGTTGTATTGCCTGTGTGCTGTTTAGTTTACACCTAAACTTACTCGGTGTTACTGCACTTTTCCTGTTTATTTGCAACTAAACATACTTGCTGTTACTGCACGTCTGCTGTTTAAAAGCACCTAAACGTCCTTTGTGTTACTGCACTTGTGCTGTTTATTAGCACCTAAATATACTTGGTGTTACTGCACTTGTCCTGTTCAGTTGCACCTAAACGTCCTTTGTGTTACTGCATTTGTGGTGTTTAATAGCACCTAAACGCAGTTGCTGTTACTGCACGTGTGCTGTTTAATAGCACCTAAACGTCCTTTGTGTTACTGCACTTGTGCTGTTTATTAGCACCTAAATGTACTTGGTGTTACTGCACTTGTGCTGTTCAGTTGCACCTAAACGTCCTTTGTGTTACTGCACTTGTGCTGTTTATTAGCACCTAAACGTACTTTTTGTTACTACACTTCTGCTGTTTATTTGCACCTAAACGTAGTTGGTGTTACTGCACTTGTGCTGTTTATTAGCACCTAAACGTACTTTTTATTACTGCACTTGTGCTGTTCAGTTGCACCTAAACGTCCTTTGTGTTACTGCACTTGTGCTGTTTATTAGCACCTAAACGTAGTTGGTGTTACTGCACTTGTTTTGTATAGTTTTCACTTAAACCTACTTGGAGTTTACTGCACTTGTCCTCTCCAGTTTGTACCTAAAGGTACGAGGTGTGTGTACTGATTTTGTCCTGTGCAGGCCATTAAAATGTCTGGAAGAACAACAAAGAGAAGAGAGTCACAAGGGCAAGCAGGCTCTGCATCTAGAGGCAACGCTGGTGGTGGACATGGTGCATCCTCTTCAGCACGTAGCTATTTGACACGCTCGTCTTTCTTTTCGGGAGCTGGCCGTGTTGAGCCTCATCATGCAGAGAAATTAGTAGAGTGGATGACCAAGCCGTCCTCATCCTCCTCATCCTTTCTCACCCAGGCTGAGCTTAGTTTGTCTGGCAAAGCAGCTGCCAATGCGTCCTCTTCCCTCTGCACAATGGCATCACACAATCCTTCCCTAGTCCCACCATGTCCTCCTGAAGGGTCCCCCCAACTGTTTCAACACAGTGTTGGGTAAATGCTGCATGAAGATGCGCAGCATTTTGAAGGCTCCGATGATGGAACACAGACAGAGGAAGGTATTAATGTGAGCCCAGAGAGAGGGGGTGACCGAGAGGGATAGCAATCTGGCAGTCATGTTGCCCCAGCTGCAGCATACTGCCAGGTTTTTGACAGTGATGAGAAGGGAGGGGATGATGAGGTCACTGACTCTACGTGGGTGCCTGATAGTAGAGAGGAGGAGGAAGAGGAGGAGGAGGAGGACGAGGCACAGGCACATCTCCAAAGAGACAGGATGCCCTCCAGGGGCCAGCTTAAGGGCAGCACACCAACTGCATTACATCGCAGAGCTACGCCTGTGTCTCAACGTTACTGCAAAAGTTCTTTGGTTTGGGCCTTTTTTAAGACATGTGCATCAGATCGCACCGTTGCTATTTGCAATATATGTCTCAAGCGTATCTCGCGTGGCCAAAACATCACCCGCTTGGGCACCACATGCTTGACCAGACATATATCGACCTGCCATGCAGTTCGTTGGTAAGCATACCTAAAAGACCCACACCAAAGAACAAAGCAGACCTCCCCTTGCCCCTCATCAGCTGGGATCTCCAACCCCACTAGACCCTCAGTCCTCTCTGAAGCCTGCACTGATAGGACTGAAGGTGTAGAATTAGGTGTGCCACAACCTAGTTGTACATGCGGGCAATCTACTGATAGTACCAGACAAGAAGTACTCTCCCAGCCATCCACATGCCCAGTGGTTGAATGTTAGCTTAGCGAAATTGCTAGCACTTCAACTGCTGCCTTTTCAGTTGGTTGATTCTGCCCCCTTCCGTGAGTTTTTCTCACGGAAGGCGATTCCGGCTCTCTACCGGCATGTGGAAGGCAATGTCAATGCCTCGCTGATAGCTAGTAAGAACATCGATGGTTCTGGACACCGCCACCAGTGCCTAAGGCTACATTTTTCTGCCCCTGTTTAACAGGGGTATATAATAACAATTTTTGATGCAATACTTTGCATGTGGCTCTTTGCTGCGCTCCAATTACATTATCTGTGAGGGGTTGCAGTTTTGTAGCACTGCCACCAGTGCCTAAAGCCCAATTTTTCTGCCCCTGTTTAACAGGGGCGTATAATGACAATTTTTGATGCAATACTTTGCATGTGGCTCTTTGTTGCGCTCCAATTACAGTATCTGTGAGGGGTTGCAGTGTTGTGGCACTGCCCAGTGTTGTGGCCCAATTTTTCTTCCCCTGTTTAACAGGAGCGTATAATAATAATTTTAGATGCAATATTTTGCAGCAGGGGTTACTACTGCGCTCCAACTAGAGTATCTGTGAAGGGTTGTAGTGTTGTGCCACCACCACCAGTGTCTAAGGCCCAATTTTTCTTACCCTGTTCTAGTATTTTTCTTTGTTTGATTATTTTCGAATTTAAGTTTATTCTAGCTTTCTCCTACGTTATCATAGTGTTATGTTTATTTTCCTGTACTAAATACTCATCATTCTCAATGTAAACACCACAAATCTAGATTGGTTCTTTTAGGCAGCATTGATATAATAATAAGCCACACATTGTTGAGTATCCAAAAATATTTATTGTTTCACACGACAAAAGGTGTCATTTTTATTTTTTTAAAGAATATCTTAATAGAAACTCTTTATTTTTTTTTATTTTTTTTTATTATCAAGAAATATACTTTTGCTTTGAAATATTTGTCTACATCAATTTTTTTTTGAGATATCTTTTTTTTCTTATATATCTTTTTTTTTTTGTTTATTTTCTTGACAAAAACAAAATTAACAAATATCTGTTTAAAACGCATGAACAATGACCAACTTTTTAGCAGTTGTCGTTGTTCATGCGTTTTAGCCAAAAATAGAGATTACACTTAGAAAAAAAATGCCAAAAAAACATACAGAGAAAAAAAAGAAAACCATTTTTTTTTTGTTTTTTTAAACCCTCCCCAGAACATCCATTACATTCTTTAGTGTTCGCTCCACCGCTTGTGTTTTCTTTTTTATCTGCAGTACGCAGATATTTATGTCCTCAATTTGAGACCTGCAGGACAACACCTCCCCAATTAAGACCTGGGCGCTGTAGGTGTCCAGTCCGTCCCCAACAGCATGAATACCCCCTGAAATGTTTGAAACAAACCATTTATTACTATTATGCAGACCTACATCTATTACCTGAAGCTGTGCTGTATGACACTGACCTGATGTGGTGGCATTTTCCACGTCATGCACATCCGGCGGGGGTGGGGCTTGGCTCTGTGTGGGGTTTGTCTGCTCCACTCCTACAGCTTGATTGAGCCCTATGAGATTGTAAAAAAGGGATACATGAATCAAAAATATTACAGGTCTGAAAGAGGAATATCAATCATTCTTTTTGTAACGTGTGGTACAATTGTCTGTTTTTACAATCCTTCTACGCTTAACACAGGATTGTATCCATTACCAAAGCTGCAACATTTCTCTATCTTTGGCCAAGTTTCCTACATGGAAAAACACCAAGTATCCATTGGATCACCTATGTGTGACACCCTAACTAGGTTGTTCTTGTGGCCAACACTCAGTGCCGATCCTGTCCTCCCAGGGGGCCCTAAGCAAAATGACATGGCACATTAAAAATGAGAAGCAGGGGGCACTGACGACAGTGACATGTCACATTAAAGAAAGTTGTGAAGCGGGGGGAGGGGGTGTTCTGCTGTCAGAAATGACATCTTACATTAAATTGAGAAGCAGGGGGTGCTGACTTCTTACCTCTTCTCCCATGTAGCCAGCAAGTTGAGAAGCGGGGTGAGGCGGGCGAAAATGACTTCTTATCAGACGGGGCCTCTAGTAATTTGGGGGGCCCTTTGCAGCTTTGCGTGGCCCTAAGCGGCTTGCATAGTGAGCCTATAGGGCGGATCAGCCATGCTTGTGCTACTGAGTCCATATGTGTAACCAATTGCTGAGTATACTCTCCTTTTACTGTCTATTGACTTAAAGGATCACTAAAGGAAAAACTTTTTTTTTTTGCTGAAATGACTGTTTACAGGGTATAGAGACATAAAAGTTAACTGATTCCTTTTAAAAATGATTACAAATAGATAAAAATCAATCATATAATATGCCTCTAGTTTCACTTTCATTTTTAAACTGGTTTTGTGTTTATGTGAAGTAGAGAGAGAGACAGAACAAAAACAAACAAATCCAGGGCAGTGTTTTGTTTTTAAATTGAATCCCAGGGCAGTGTTTTGTTTTTAAAATTAATCTGATTGGTTCTGAGGAGTTTTAGACACACAGCTTGGACCACAGTGAAAAGCTGCCATGAGATTTTTCATAAGGAACCAGACAAGCAGGAAGTGTGGAGATTAGAGCACAATTACAGTAACTTCAAAGCAAAAAACAAACAATGAGAACATGAAAACAGCACTGCATTAAGGTAAAGGAAGTTATTTAGCTAAAAAAAAAAATCCTTTAGTGATCCTTTAAGTTGAATTATTTAAATCTAGTTAATAACACATCTATAATACATTAACTAAAAAATTGGTCTCACATAAAAAGATCATAAATAGAATGAACGACCAATTATTATGCCCACAAACATGAACCTTAAGACATGTATTCTTTAACTGTATATATACAACCTAAAAGAAAAAGCACATGCTGCAAAATAATAAAAACAAATAATCAGAGTACACATGAAAATCACTTACTTCTTCTGATGGCTTTTCTAATCCTTTCAATCTGCTCCGGCTCTCGTATTTTCAGGTCAGACCACCTTTTTACGCAACTGTTCCCTTGACCTCTGCACCCCGATTTCTGATGGAGAGTCCTCTGGACATGCTCCAGGATCTGGGCTTTCACTTTCTTTGGGTTCTTTTTTATTATAGTAATCTCATTTTGTGCAGGGACAGTTCTAAACACGTGCCACTACTATAGACACTCAGCAGGTACGATATTTAAAGGAAATTTTCATATTTCTTTTTTTCACTTTAAGCATCATTAAAATCGCTGCTACAGAAAAAAATACAGTTTTTAAAACTTTTTTTCCAATTGATACATGTTCCCTGGGGCAAGACCCGGGTTCTCAAAGATGTTTTCCAACAATAACTTGAATATAGGGCTTTAAAATGAGCACTTTAGAATTTGAACATTTGAGTCCCATAGACTTCAATGAGATTCTAAATGTTCGCGCAAACGTTCGGTCCGTTCAAACGTTTTGGTGCGAACTGAACGCGGGGGTGTTCGGCTCATCCCTAGTGCTCAATGTGCCCAGTGAATCTGCTGTTAATGGAAATCTATAGAGGTTTGGTAAAAATATATTCCTTCATTTGTTGTTATGGTCAGGATAAAAAACATTTAAAATCATATATTTTCAGTTAATTAAATATTGAGAATTTTCCATTTGTTTTGTATTCTTCTTTTTGACCAGCAGGTTGTGCATAAGAATTCTTTTGACAAATATTTGTCTCAATCTCTTTTCCCTCCTGCTACAAAAAAGCCTGTTAACCTCCCTGGCGGTATGATTCTTTCTGATTTTAGGTGCTGAAAGCGGTACCATTATTTTGCAAGGAAATTTGGCGTTTTATACTGCAGGCCTGTAATTCTTTGGAATAACTCACTTAAATCTGACCAAACAAGAGTCTAATAGGCATCCCGGGTATGAATTTAAAAAACAAAACAAAATTATAAATTATAATATAATAAGTAATTATAAATAATTATAACAAATAATAATATAATTATAATAAAAATTATTTAATAATGTAATCACTGAAATTTGCTCAGTTGCAGAATTGTCGCTGTCATGACTTTTTTTTTTTATGACGAATTTCCCCACAAATCGCTATCGCTCAATTCTGCATGTGATTCAAATTTATTATCGCTGTTTTCTACCTGATCTAAAACCATTTTCGACATAAAGGAACACTTTTGGTTGCTATGGACAATCTACAGTTTGCAGGCAGAAAGAATAATTTTTATTATATAAAAGGACATGCAGGGCACAGGGCAGACCACTAGGGACAAGTGGGGTGTGAATTTTTTACATACAGTACTGTAATTTATAAGATTACAGTGTACTGTATGTATGGTGTTTATTTACGTTTTTGAATTTGGCGCCGTTCTCCGCTCCAGTGCGTCGTAACGTCGCAGGGAACGGAGATCGATGGCACTCGGGGGCACTGTGTGAATCGAGCGAGCACCCGCTCGCTCACAAAGCGTGGATGCATCGCTGGATCCAGGAACAAGGTAAGCCAGCGCACGCTGCAGGCTCTGCGTAGCTACCGAGCTATGCCTCGGGGACTCGGGGACTCGGGGTTACCGATAATGGCACAAAAAAAAAAGCCCTGAGTCACGCTCGGGGATACCGCCAGGGGGGTTAAACAGTAGCTCAAGCTGAAATGATCTAGGTAGTATTCAACTGCTTTGTTTGAAGTTTCAGTAAGACTAAGAGAGCCCCAAAGTAAGCAGAATCTGCTATATTTTTTTTAGAAAACTTGAGTTCTCTGAGAATCGTGTGTCATTTTATATTCATAAAACAAAGATTGTATATTGATAGTAAAAGTATTTGGCATAAATGCCAAAATTAAATTAACCAAAAAATGATTATAATTTATCTTTAAAGTTTTTATTATTATTATTATTATACAGGATTTATATATAGCCAACAGTTTACATAGCGCTTTACAGTATAAAAGGGAGACAATACAGTTACAATACAATAAAATACAAGAGGATTAATAGGGCCCTGCTCAGAAGAGTTTACAATCTAATAGGGTGGGGCAGGGGGTAAAAAAGGTTGTAACTGTGGGGAATGAGCTGATGGAAGTGGTAAAAGATTAGTTGGAGACGTGAAATACTTCCCTGGAGAGGTGAGTTTTCAGGGATCACCTGAAGATAGCAAGAGTAGGGGATAGCTGGACAGGTTGAGGTAGTGAGTTCCAGAGGATGGGAGAGGCTCTGGAGAAATCCTGGAGATCAGCATGGGAGGAGGAGATGAGAGAGCTTGACAGTAGGAGGTCTTGAGAAGAGCAGAGAGGACGGTTTGTGTGATGTTTGGAGACAAGATTGGTGATGTAGCACGGGGCAGAGTTGTGGATGGCTTTGTATGTTGTGGTTAGTATTTTGAATTTAATTTGCTGGTTGATCAGAAGCCAGTGCAGGGATTGGAGGAGAGGTTTGGCAGACACTGAGCGGTTGGTAAGGTGGATAAGTCTGGCAGCAGCATTCATGATAGACTGAAGAGGGGATAGCCTATAGAGAGGCAGGCCAATAAGATGGGAGTTGCAATAGTCAAGGCGAAAGATAACAAGGGAGTGAATGAGGAGTTTGGTGGTTTCATTTGTTAAAAGTGGTCATTAACAATTGTAAAGAGAGTGGAAGAACCGGCGCAACATAAAAAATAAACAGAGGAAAAAACATACACAACATACAATGAAATCTTGTAGGTAATAAAAATGGGTACACAAACAATAGGATCAGTAAAAAACAATCGGTAATTGAACTGTAATGAGAGGGGAGCGGGGGATAAAGTCTGTAAGTCCAATGGGAAAATATGTAAAATAATGGTGGCAGACGTCCTCAGAGAAAAGCCAGACGCTGTGAATCAAATGAAGAACAAAACAGGAAGCGCCGACCTGAGTGTAGTATTACAGCAGAGTTCCAACTACGGGCCAGATTCACAAAGCACTTATTTCGGAGTATCACGAGTTAGGCATGCGTAAGTCTAAAAATGCACACGCTTATCTATGCACCGTATCCCCAAAACGATATACGCCTGAAATCCACATTTTTTAGACCGACGTAATTTGGATAGACCGGCGCAGAGTGCGTGCAAAACTGCACTAGACACACCATTGATTTGCTATGCAAATATGCAAATGCGGGAGTTACGGGGATCCACAAAAGTAAGTTTGTGCGGTGCAGTCTACACAATGTGCTTATCAGCTGCACGGACGGTCTAAAATTAGACCAAATAAAAGCAGGTTTAAAATTAGACAATCCGTCTACATGTCAGCAAAAGCAACACCATTAGGGCCGAGCTGAGCAGCCACACTTGTAGGACATTAATCTGTATGCCAACATGCCACGGGCATCCTTGCTCATAGCTATACTACTGACTTTAGATGAGCGCAGAAGGAGGAGGGCACGGAGGAGGGCACGGGAGAGGATCTTTGTCAGGTATATGCGTGGGGTGAGCCCAATGGAAAAAGGCCCCCCTTTTGGCTGGAATTAGGGTGTAATTGGAGAGATACCCTGTGTTAATAGGAGGGTAGATGTTGGTTCCTCAGCTTCCACTAATTTCTGTGAAATTGAGTAAAGGTGGATTAATTAGGTCAGGAGCCTGTGCAGGCCAGCAGGCCCAAAGATTGCTAAAGTAAAATGATCCTATGCTGCTATAAGGATGCCAGTTGTGACCGATGCACCCTAAACCATATAAAACAAAGAAAAAAATGTGTCTCTAGAGTCTAATAGGTAGGAATCCCTACTAGTGTGGTTGATTACACTAGTAACCACACTAGTAGGGATTCCTACCTATTAGACTCTAGAGACACATTTTTTTCTTTGTTTTATGTGGTTTAGGGTGCATCGGTCACAACTGGCATCCTTATAGCAGCATAGGATCATTTTACTTTAGCAATCTTTGGGCCTGCTGGCCTGCACAGGCTCCTGACCTAATTAATCCACCTTTACTCAATTTCACAGAAATTAGTGGAAGCTGAGGAACCAACATCTACCCTCCTATTAATACAGGGTATCTCTCCAATTGCACCCTAATTCCAGCCAAAAGGGGGGCCTTTTTTCCATTGGGCTCACCCCACGGATATACCTGACAAAGGTATTAATTTAGCAGCGCCATTTCCCTTTCTACTATTCATATTTATATTAGCTCCCCACATAGGGATCCTACTGGGAGGCAACAGCTACTTTATTCCCCATAGCACGGACTCCCCTGTTCTTACACGGGAGAGGATCTGCCCACCGCCACTGGACAAGGTACTGGCAACACTTCATTTCCTTGCCAGTGGCTCTTTTCACCCTAATGGGTAAATATATATTTTATATACATTTTTTTCTGTTTAGTATATATTTTATAATAATTAATATAATACATATATATATATATTTTTTTAACTAATATAAATGTACTAATTTTAATATTATTATAATTATCTTATTTAATATTTTATATATATATATACACACCGACACGACACAAAATTGGATGTACTTTTGCAATGGAAGGGCATTTCTCTCAGTCTATTTAAGCACTGTGCATAGCTCACTAAGTCTGACGGGCCTAGTTCCTATCTAACTGATTGTGCCGTGCCTAGTTCTGAGCATGCTCAGAGAGGTGCTGACCATAGTCTGCTTCATGTGCACATGCCCAGTCTGGCCGGCCCTTCATTTGCATGGGGTCACGGCTCATTTCAATGGAACACGCCTACGTCCTTCCCACTTTGAATTACACCGCCTTACGCCTCGGAATTTACATTGCACCGGTGCAAATTTGGCCGAAAATACTACGAGGATACGGTACTTGCGCCTTGAAATTAAGCTGGTCTAACTTAAAGGAGTTGCACTAGGCCGGTCCAAAAATGCGCCGATGTACGTGAATCTGGCCCTACATGTTTTTTGTTTTAAATGCCAAACTTAGGATCATACCATAGATTAATGCCACTCAGGATTTTAGTCAAATTCACTGCTAGAATAAATATTTTGGATAAATAAATGTGAAGCCCACAAGCATTTACTTCCAGGATATGGTGTAGCTGAATGACCAGCATGTACTGCCCGTTCTCGCACATACACAGTATGAAAATCTTGCAGCGCAGGAAACTTAGTACGTTGCCTACGGGTGGCATCGTCGGAAGCCTCCGCTACTTTGCGATGTAAAACCAAGATTACAGTCACTGACTTCATCGCATCACTTCCAGTTTCGGAATATCGTGATAACGAGCGGCGGCCATCCACACTGGCTCCTGGGAATTCTGACATATAGCTCCCAGGAGACAGTGTTCCGCCGGATATGACGGACATATCAGCGGGTGTCAGAGGCCGAAAACTACATTGAAAACAGTACTATCTAGGTAAGATGACAAAAAAAAAAACGTTCCATTGCTGAATCTATATGCTTAGTTTGAGAATAAATTCTAAAAGTGGGTGGAACTTCGCTTTAAGATGTACAATTTATTAAAAGGATTAAAAACACTCACAGAAGCAAGGTATATGACATGCTCATATGGTGTTTGAAAGAGTCTTTCCCGTACATCTCACGGACATTGAGCTGCGTTTGCGGACCAAAGGTGTAATAGTTGCTTGGTGTGGTTAGAATGGCGTCCCAGGAACCAGAAAGAACCACCGTGATTTGGAATACACAGGCTACGCGCTCAGAGCTTCAGCTCTATCTGAGGCCTTCAGAAGGAGATGAAGCTTCCGAGCGTGTAGTCTGTGTATTCCAGTTATTCCATCCCTTGTAGTGCTTCCTGGATGTCTCCTCATCTTCAGTGATTCTTCCTGGGTCCTGGGACGCCATTCTAACTGCACCAAGCAACCATTACATCTGTGGTCCCCGAACGCACTGCGATGTCCGTGAGATGGACGGAAAAGGCTCTTCCAAGCACCAGATAAGCATATGTGTCTGTAAGTGTTTTTAATCCTTTGAATAAATTGTACATCTTAAAGAGGAGTTCCACCCAAATTTGGAACTTCCACTTGTTCCACTCCTCACCCCCTTACATGCCACATTTGGCATGTAATTTGTTTGGGGGGAAGGGGGGCTTCAGGAGGAGTGGGACTTCCTGTCCCATTTCCTCCTTTCGCCGAGGGCTGGTAAGGCGATTAAGCTTAATCGCCTTCCTGCAGCCTGTCCCCTAGGTGATCGTCTAGGACACGTGACAGGTCCTAGACGATTGCCTGTCGAATCAGCGGCTCCCACAGTAGCAATGAGGATGCCGGCCGGGGAAAGGGGGAGCGGAGCGGAGCCCCGGCCAGCGCGTCGCTGGAACGCTGGAGCAGGTAAGTGTGTGTTTATTGAAAGCCAGCAGCTACACTTTTTGTAGCTGCTGACTTTTAATAAACACCAAATTTGGCTGGAACACCCCTTTAATACTATACTCAGGCTGGCACTTCCTGTTTTGTTCTTTATAAACAACTGTATCCTGTCCTTTCTCATCTGCCTGGTTTGACTCTTGGGTAAGAATCAGTCCATTTAGGGGTAAAATAGCTTTCAATGTCGGAAGTGCTCTTTCCACTGGACGAGGCTTTATTATACATTTCTGAGGGGCTCTATATTTCGTCTTCAGACCAGTTCCAGAGTTATTTGATTTCCTGCCCTTGGTGTGTCATTCTCATCAGGATTCATAGGCGTGCGCACAGGGTGTGCCAGGTGTGCCCAGACACACCCTAATCACCCTGAGCAGCACAAATTCAACCCTACTGCCCTGGCTCCCATCTCCCCCCCCCCCCAGCACTGCCAGCTCCCCTCCTCTCCTATTGGCTGTTGCTACTGGGATATTTTAGGAGTGGGCCAGTAAATATGTAATTTACCGTCCCCTTCCCTTTCTGAATGCACATTGTGAGTAATTGGTAGGGTGTGTTTGTGCTTTGGGGTCCACACCCTAAAGCACTAGGCTGCACACACCTATGCCAGGATTCCAAGACTATCGCAAGGCAACATTATATCCAGCAAATTCTGAGTGCATTACTTACTTTTTTTATTCAAGCATAACTCTGTTTTTGAATACACAAGATTGTTAAGTTCATTGTTTCTTTATTTCTTGTTACAGTTCTGGTTTTCTCTGCCATTCTGGAGCTGCCAGGCCTTTCATTCTTGCCCACATGAACGTTTTACTTGGATTCTTACATTATATATATATTATTTTAGCAAGTGACTCCTCACATTCTGCACGCCAATATTCTTAACCTATGTGCCTTATTTCTTGTTGTAGCAGGAGCACACACTGGGGTTAATTTACTAAAACTAGAGGGTGCAAAATCAGATACAGCTCTGCAAAGAAACCAATCAGCTTTATTTTTTTCAGCATTAATTGAACAAGCTGACGTAGAAGCTGATTGGCTTTTATGCACAGCTGCACCAGATTTAGCATTCTCTAGTTTTATTAAATCAACCACACTGTGTTATTTCCTATAAAATTTTAGGGGCCTTGTCCAGGGTTCTGTTTAGACCAGTGTTTCCCAACTCCAGTCCTCAAGGCGCCCCAACAGGTCATTATTTCAGGCTCTCTATTATTTTGCACAGTTGGTTTGATCAGTTTCACTGCCTTAGTAATTACCACAACCGTTTCATCTGAGGGAAATCCTGAAAACATTACCTGTTGGGGCGCCTTGAGGACTGAAGTTGAGAAACACTGGTTTAGATGATATGCTGTCCTGGGCTCCATTCAGGGCCGGGACAAGAGGTGGGCAGGAGGGGTGGCTGTCCTGGGCCCAATAGTTAATTGCAGGGATAGGGGGCCTTGACCATAATCCTAAGGGAGGGGCACAGCTTGGCATCTTTGCCATGGGGGCTTGATGATGTTGTCCCGGCACTGGCTCCACTCCTTGTGTCATATGATTATTTTCAGTAAAAGCTATGACTAGACTGTACAATTGGAGGACACATGCTGTCTGCTTAATATTCACAGCTAATTTTCACCTGTATAAACCACCAAACAAGGGCAAGGAGAGATGGTTTCATCTTGAAAAACAGTAAATCTCCTGACTCTCATGCCCTGCACCCATTTCTCCCTGCTAAATTTGCTAAATTTAGACTAAGATTTTTATTGGTAGTCAGATGAGGAAAGCAAAATATGAAAAAAAATAATGTTTTGGTTTGTGAATTTTAAAGCTAGGTGGATTTGGGATGTATTTTAACTTGTGTGTAATTTTATTGCTAAAGTTGGGTCCCATTAATATACTCATTAATATAATATATATATAATTTTTTTTGTGTTTAATAGTGTACGTGCCTGAATTTTACTTAGTGTTAGTGTAGTACCCTCCTACTCCTGAGTGGTGAGTGAGGACCCTCAGGCTGCTTGGTGGGTTAGCATTTCAACTCTAAGGCCTCATACACACAACCGTTGTCCTCGACAGAATCCATCAAGAAACTTGGTGGCAGAGCTTTTTTTGCCGAGGAAAACGGTCACGTGTATGCTTTTCATCGAGAAAACTGACGTGGAACTCGACGAGGAAAAAAGAGAACAAGTTCTCGTTTTCCTCGTCGGGAGTCTCAATTTCCTCATCGTGTTCCTCATCAGGCTTGTCTTTAAAGAGAAAGACATTCATGTGTATACTTAGAAACCCGCGCATGCTCAGAATAAAGTATGAGACGGGAGCACACCATCGGTAAAAGTAGCGTTTGTAATGGAGATAGCACATTTGTCACGCTGTAACAGACTGAAAAGTGCAAATTGTCTCTCACCAAACTTTTACTTAACACACAGTAACATGAGATTAGCAAAAGCAGCCCCAAGGGTTGTGCCAGTGTAATCGAACTTCCCCTGCCGTCTATGTGTTGTACGTCACCGCGTTTGAGAACCAGGAGATTTGGTCTTGACTGTGTGTACGGAAAGACAGCTTGTCAAGTTTCTCGACAAGCCTAACAAGGAACTCATCAAGGAAAACGATATGAGGGTGGCATCCTTGAATATTTGTGGGGTGAGAAGAAATTGAGCACTAGTAACTTTGGAAGATTTAAAGGGATTATTGTCTCAATATACTCCCGGGTAGAGTGTTAGGGCACAGAATACCCAAACAGTAGGAAAAATATCTCGGGTCTTCTATCTACAGCCCATGCTGGCTGGACCTTCAAGCTGAGTGTGTAATAGTGGTTTATGTGGAACAACCAGATAGCATAAATATCTTCTAGCATGACAAGTAAGATGTTTTTGCAATGCTCACTAAAAGCAGCTTGTACCTAGCTCTCCAGGCCCCTATTGAGCAGAGAAGCCTCTTCTCAAGATGCCCCCCCCCCCCATATCTTATTGTTCCACCCCTTCAGGATGCACCCTCCAGAAAAGCAGAATAAACTCCCTAGATTTAGGCTCAGATCACTCCTTCAGCAAAGGTAGCAGGCCCAGGAGGCAAGGACTTCCAGCACAATGTTCAGGCTAGCCAGAAGCCCAAAGGAACATGGAACCCTCTGCAAGTTCACCCAAAATATTTATTTATACTTATGCACCACAGGCAAAAAAAATATTTACCATAAATAAATAAATACAGTATTCATAGCCCAATAATTCTGTTTCTGCTTGCTCTATGTGCTGGAGAACATTCCTCTGCAGTTGGCAACAGGCAGATCTAAATAGTCGTTAGGGGAAAGCCAAATACTCCGAAATTATAACCATTTAAGATAAGTCTGACTCCTGCCATCTACAAGACTAGATTTGGAATAGGGACACTCCAGCTTAAAGTTGAACCCCTAGAACGAAACAAAATCTAACCTTGCAGTGGGGTGCCCCACCTACACTGTAAGGGTTACATGCTCATTTAGCCTGGGGTGCAGGTATAAGGTGTAATATGAAACTTATTCCTGGCTCCAGCAGGCTTCCCCACCCCTTGCAACCAGTCCAGCATTGCCACCTCTCTAAGGCACCCTCAGCCACAGATGCATCGGGTGCAACAGAGCAGACCTGTAGCCTACATAACCAAGAGATAGAGTAAGTAAAGTATCTTATCACTGTGCCCTAAGCCCTCATTCAAATGGGTGTATTTAACCTCCCTGGCGGTATGATTCTTTCAGATTTTAGGTGCTGAAAGCGGTACCATTATTTGCATGGAAATTTGGCGTTTTATACTGTAGGCTTGTAATTCTTAGGAATAACTGAATGAATGAATAAAAGAAAACTTATATAGCACGGCACATGCAAACTAAATCGCCTCTGGGCACTTGTTGTTCCTGTCTCCTTTGGTATCAAAAGAGATGAGTCTTGATCTTTCTCCTGAATACTAAGTGGTTCTCCTCCAACCAAATGCTGGTTGGTAAAGTGTTCCATAGTCTGGGACCTTGGACCGCAAATCTTCTATCTCCTTTGGACTTGTAGTTGGCTTTCGGTATCTGGAGTAGATTTTGATTGGTGGATCGCAGAACGCGATTGGGATTGTGAGCTTTTATTTTTTCGCATAAATAATGGGGAGCATTCCCATGAATACATCTATGCGTTAGACAGAGTGCTTTAAAAGTGATCCTGTCTTTTACTGGTAACCAATGAAGGCATCTCAGTGAAGGTGAGATTGATTCCCAAGGTTTTTTCCCAGTCACAAGTCTGGCGGCCGTATTTTGAACGACTTGCAGACGAGCGATTTGGTACTTAGGGAGTCCGAGGTAAAGGGCATTAGCATAGTCCAGTCTGGAATTAACAATTGTTCCCACCACGACTGCTACATCTTCTTTGGGGATAAAGGGAGTAAGTCTGCGTAGTAGGCGCAGCAGATGGTGAGATCCGCTGACTACTGACCCTATTTGTGCATCCATTGTCATATAGGAGTCGAAAATGACCCAGAGACTTTTGACATTGG
Organism: Rana kukunoris; assembly: GCA_029574335.1. Taxonomy (NCBI): domain Eukaryota; kingdom Metazoa; phylum Chordata; class Amphibia; order Anura; family Ranidae; genus Rana; species Rana kukunoris. The sequence continues at coordinate 66,637,969 of CM056056.1, read as the reverse complement.
TGCTAGGGGTGATGATTTTGCCCAGAATGGGTGGGGGTGTCCAAGTTGTAGCAGGTTGATTCATACGCTTGGCGTGAAACAGGAGAAGTTCTGTTTTCGCTCCGTTGAGTTTAAGATAACTCTTTGTCATCCAGTCCTCTATCAAAGAGAGGCATGTCTCTAGATTGAGGTGGTGATCCTTTTTATTGCAAATGCGGAAATACAGTTGCGTGTTGTCTGCATATGAGTGATAGATTTTTGGCTGATGATGATTTCAAAAAGAGGACGAAGGTAAATGTTGAATAACACCGGCGACAGAGGGGATCCTTGAGGGACTCTGCACGATAATGTGTGTTTTTCAGAAGTGAAAGGTCCTAACTTCACTATTTGCGATCGGTTTTCCAGAAAAGAGGAGAACCAAGATAAATCGCCTTCTGCGACTTTGGCTACTTCGACTAGCCGAGTCTACTCGGCTAGCGGAGCTTGTGGTCTACTGTGTCGAAGGCTGCGCTTAGGTCCAACAGAACCAGAAGACAAGATTCTCCTTCGTCTGAGGCCTCGAGAGCGTCGTCCCATATCTTGAGCAATGCTGTTTCCGTCCTGTGTCCGGGCCGCAATCCCGATTGAAATGGATCAAGTAGATTGTGGGTGTCTAGATGCTGTTGCAGCTGTTGTACCACTACTTTTTCCATTACCTTGGAGAGAACGTTTAGGCCTGTTATGGGACGGAGGTGGAGTGGGTCCTTGGGGTCCAGGGTGGGTTTCTTCAAGATGGGTCGAATTATGCCCTCCTTCAACTGGGAGGGCACTATACCCTCCCTGAAAGATTGGTTAATAAGCTGCATGATAGGAGGTGCCAGGATGTCGGCGCATTTCTTTTACAGTTTGGTGGGGATGATATCATTCGGCGCAGTGCTGTTACGCAAAGTCCCGATGATATTTTTAGTGCCATGGATAGGGATGGGTTCCAGCGTGAACTTACCTGGTTGTGGTGAATTACTGCAGGTGTTGTGTAAATAATTACGGGGGGGCTACGGGGGGAATTGTTTTGCTGAATGCTTTGCCGGATTCTCTCGATTTTATTAATGAAGTAATCCTATAATTCATTGCAAAATTCTTGCGTGTCCGAATTGGGGGCTTCAAGACATCCCGGATTCATGGTCTGAGTGACCAGCTTAAAGAGTTTGCGGGGGCGGTTGAGGGCGCTGTTGATAGCCTCAGAAAAATAGTTTTTCTTGGCTTTGAAGATTTCTTTATGGTATTTTCTTGTTATTGCCTTGTAGATGGAGAGGTTCTCATCTGAAGAGCTTCTTTTCCAGGCGGCTTCCGCCCTTTTGCACTCTTGCTTTAGTAATGCCAGCTGGTTGTTAAACCAGCTGGAGTTATTTTTCCGGATGTGGGTTTTACGTTTCTACGCTATTAAGTCAGCTGACTGTAATAGGGCTGTGTTTATGGCATCCAGTGTTTCTTCAGTCGTTTGATGCGGCTGAATTGTTTTTATTTTTTTCCTTAACGTGGCTTTGAAGAGTTCCGAGTGGAGCTTCTTCTGACATCTAGTCCAGTGTGTTGTCACTGGATTTGATATTTTTGTTAAGGGGGGGGGAATTTGGAAATAATGAATTTAATTGCATGGTGATCTGTCCATGGCAACGGTTCATTGTCCAAATTTTTTAATTCCAGATCTTGTCTGAAAATATGGCCCACATACTAGTTGCTGAAGCCCTAATCCTTCCAGGTGGTCAATGCAGGCATCGGCTTGCGGGGAGTTTTAACTCATTTAAATCTGACCAAACAATAGTCTAATAGGCATCCCGGGTATGACATTTTTTTAAAAACAAAATTATAAATTATAATATAATAAATAATTATAACAAATAATAATATAATTATAATAAAAATTATTCAATAATGTAATCAAATCAAAATCACTGAAATTTGCCCAGTTGCAGAATTGTCGCTGTCATTATTATTATTTTTTTATGACTAATTTCCCCACAAATCGCTATCACTCAATATTGCAAGTGATTCTAATTTATTATCGCTGTTTTTTAGCTGCTCTAAAACCACTTTTGACATAAAGTAACACTTTTGGTTGCTATAAACAATCTACAGTTTGCAGGGAGAAAGAACACTTTTTATTATGTAAAAGTACATGTAGGACATAGGGCAGACCACTAGGGACAAGGGGGGTGTGAATTTTTTACACACAGTACTGTAATCTATAAGATTACAGTATACTGCATGTAATGTGTTTGTTTACGTTTTTTAATATGGCGCCGTTTCTCCGCCTCCGCGCGTCGTAACGTCACAGGGAATGGAGATCAGCAGCACACAAGGACACTGTGTGAATCGAGCGAGCACCTGCTCGCTCACAAAGCGTGGATGCATCGCTGGATCCAGGAACAAGGTAAGTAAACCAAGCCTGTGGATTCAGCGATGCGAGCCGGAGTCTGACTCCGGGTTACCGATCGCAGCACATAAATCTAACCCCGAGTCAGACTCAGAAATACCGCAATTTCCTCAAGGCGCTTTGCATCCAGTGTAGTCCTGATCCTTCAGAAGAGGTAGGTCTTTAGTTTTTTCCTAAAAGCCCGATGGTTTTCTTCCATGCGGATGGTCTTAGGAGGAGCGTTCCAGAGCCTCTGTCCTTGGACTCCAAATCTTCGTTCTCCCAAAGATTTGTAGCGGGATTTGGGGATTTGGAGGAGGTTTTGGTTGGTTGACCGGAGCACGCGATTGGTGACATAGGGTTTTATTTTCTCACTTAAGAAAAAAGAGAACATGTTCTAATTTTTTAAACCACAGTTTTCCTGCCGGGAAAACTGCTAAGGAGCATACACAGTTTTCCCGACGGGAAAAACAATCGTGTGTGCTAGGCAATCGACTAAACAGGGATTTAACCCTTGCAATGAGGTTAGATTTTGTCTAACTTCTGGAATTCTGCTTTAAGGTAGGGCCCCTACATCAGCCTCTTACAATTCCTGTACAGAAAAGCTCTGGCAGAGAGAGGGAGAGAGAGTAGCACAAGGAGCCAGTCAGCTAAGCTGCAGTTCTTTTGTTATAACAAGACACATGCCGATAGAAAGAGAGAGCAGAGTGACAGAGAGATGAACATATTAGTCTGCAGCTCCTCTATTCGGTATCCATTCATAGACTGGGGATAAGTTAGGACCTGTAAGCGTAAATTATATGTAGCCGAGATAAAACAGGTCTCTGGCCCTGTCAAACAAGGCTGTGCTAGGGTGACCACATTTCCAAACTACCATTCAGGGACACCCTACCTTTCCAAAAATCAGCCTGTGCTGTAACGAATCACAGCACAGTGATTGGACACGAGGCGGGATTTATAATTTCCAATCACAAGCAGGGGGTCGGAGATTGTGCTCCTCCAGGCTTTCCTGACCAGGACATGTACTGTCAGTGAGTAAAGCGGTGATGTGGCGGCCTTTTTTGGGGGCATCAGATTGGCCGGGGGGGTGTCAGTTTCATTTCGGGACACTGTATTGTCCTGGAATGAAGGTGCCCGGGACAGACATGAACAATGCGGGACTGTCCCAGGTAAACCGGGACATGTGGTCACCCTAGGCTGTGCTGTGTTGCAGAACTGTGTAAATCTCAGAACTGGATGGACAGATGGTGGGTATGCCATCTGTGTATTTAGCTGCTTGCCTGGAGTTCAGTTTTAATGTTAGTGTGACTTAAATGAAATTAACAAATTGATAGTATTTCAGACTCGGCGTCTCATGGCAAATTATCTTGTAAACACAGTTTAAAAACCTGTATTATATGCTTGAAAGATAGTTAGATCGTCGTTCTGATCCTATGAGTATCTTAAGACACCAGGGCCTAGGAATGTTTACCAGTTCATTTATGTGGAAAGAGCTCAGCCATTTTATAAAGTGTTTTGTTTAGATTACTTCAGAGAGCGGATCAATATGTTCTCTAATCTTCCTGTACAAAACACTCTCTGCTCTGTAAGCCATACAACTCAGTCCATCACCAGGGCTACACTGTCAGAAATATATATTACATACTGGTGTGTCTTGTTTGATTAAATAGATCTGGCTACATTTATATATATGAGGTTGGGTGTACCATGACTATGTTGATAAAAGTATAAATTATTGTGTATCCTTTATGTTGGCCACAAACAGATTTTGTTTCCAATTTGAATCGCCAGATCAACAATATTTATCACCAGATATGCATTGTGAATTTGTACCAAATTGGATAGAATTTGCGCACGTATGCCATGTACACATGATCGGAATTACCGATGGAATAAAATCTGATGGAAATTTCCGTTGGAATTCGGATGAAGCTGACTTCCATCATTCTTGCATACTTACTGTCAGACTAAATTCCGACCGTCCAAAACGCGGTGACGTAAAACACTACGACGAGCCGAGAAAAATGAATTTCAATCCTTCCGAGCATGCGTCGACTTGATTCTGGGCATGTGTGGGTTTTTCTTAGTCAGAGTTGCACACAGACGATAGGAATTTCCTATAGTTTCTTTTCCATCGGAAAAAAAGAAAACATGCTCTATTTCTAAACACTGACGGAAAAAGTGCGATGGGTCCCACACACGAGCAGACTTTTTTCATCTGAAATTTCCATCGTGTGTACGCGGCATAACTCGGCTTTGGTAAATGTTGTTGATCAGTCAGATCAAATCTGAAATAATCTCACATTGGGACTGATTTACTAAAAGTATGGAGACTGTTCACTTATCTTAGTAAATTAGTGTGAAGTTTGTAAACCCAATCATGTGAAAAGAAAGAAAAAAAATGATTTGGATAATTGCAGATAATACAACTTCATCTTATGTGTTAATCTAAATGGACATTCACATTGCTAGGTGAAGAGCAGTGGCGGACTGTCCATTAAGGACACACGGGCGCTGCCCCACCATCCATGTGTCTAGCCCCCTGATCTACATTCAGGGAGCATTGATTCCAATTTTTTTTTAAGCACATGATTAGAGCCAGAGGCTCTAACAGGCTTCAAAAAAAGGTTGGGCTTGGGGAGCAGAGCACTGTGCCCAAAGCCCAACCAGTTGTGTGACAATAGTGAATGAATATTCGCTATTGTAACACTAAGTCTCCTCCCAGACAACCTAAAAACCCTAAAACCCATCACCTGATTTGCCGAAAGGAGATCTGATTCGGATTGGCCAAAAGGAGGAGGGAGGAGACACAGGGGAAGCAAGGAAAGAGCCACCTGTAGCCTGGAGAGAAGCTGCCACCTGCTGCCTGGGGTAAGTGCAGGGCCCCAACTACTGTCTGATTGGCCCGGGGGGGGGGGGGGTAAAAGGCATGGTGTCTGTGACCCTCTTGACCGACTGGGGAGGGGCGGTGATGCCATCCATAAAATTACCGATCGGTGGGATGGCCAGCGGGTAGATTGTTTGCCGCCCACCCCCCCCCCCCCCAAAAAAAAACACCAGCCGCCACTGGTAAAGAGTTTCTATTCTTTTAGTAAATCTGTCCCAGTATGAGACATGTCGGCTGACATCTGACCCAATCCAATCCCCTAAAATCAGACAGAAGGCGATACGTTGCCATCCGTTCATGGTGGATCGGAACTGGTTCGATCTAATGAAAACGACATGCTGTCCGTTTTCATCAGATCTCCCCATAGGAGATAGCAGCGCTGCACAAGCCCCTCCCTGTTCAGTGAGCAGAAAGGGACTTGTCATCAGCCGGCTCAACAAAGATATTCGGAGAGATCTCCCGCTGAGCCGGCAGGAGCTGGCGAACTCCGCTGAGACAGACCCGTCTAGTGTAAAAGGGGTTTTAGATGTTGCACAGAATGCAATGTTTAGTGTCCAGTCTATGCTGGCTATATAAAAATCTATTATGCATCAATTTTTACAAACATATTTGGCATTTCTGTTTGCAAGGCGTCAGACATGTGTTTGCTGTTTTTTTTACACCTAATTTGACCCAAATGGCCATCTTGATTTAGACTTAAAGTGGATGTAAACCCACTCTTATCCTTTCTAAACTACTGCCATAGTGCTGATCTATAAGGATATAAATGCCTCCTGCATTTGTCCTTACCTGTCAAATGTCTCCTCTCTGTCTGTTATAAGAACTGAAAAACTGCAGATTCTGTGGGTGGATCTGTTGTCTGGAGCTCAGTGGGTGGAGTCGTGATGTCAGTAGACTCTCCGCCCTCCTCTACACTCCCCTTGTCAACATGCATTTTTTCCCATGTATTCCTTACACTGAATTCTCCTATGATCACTAACATCCAGTCAAAATCCAGAAAAGTAACCACATTACTTCAGAAAAGGAGTGGGGGCGGGAATTAAAAAATAATGCCTGTCTGAAGCTAGTGCACGAGATATGTAAATAACCTGTCACTCACAGCAAGGGGGCGGAACGGACTATTTTTTTTCTCTGTAAGTCCGTTTTACTTCACTGAACAATAAAAGAGGATTGCTCAGAGCTGGATTAACTTTGTGTGGCAAGACTAGGCATAGATAATAGGAAATTGTATACTGTACATTGTGACATCAAAAAATAATAATTCGGGTTTACATCCACTTTAAATTAAAATTGTTTTCAAAGAGTAATTGATCATTTGCTTTGCATACATTTGAACTAGTTCAATAAAACAATTTTGATTATACTAACGGTTACAAATAGAGGATTGAAAAATTGTCAGTATGCCCGCCTCCTTCTTTTTTATTCTAATTTAAAAAAATATATATATATTTATAATTACTGGAAAAAATGTCCACTCATGGTTTTGATAAGAATACCAATCAGTTTATTGTGCTATTGGATTACAAAATGTGTGGGCACCATAAATGGTCCTTTAGGTCCAGAGTTGACCACTAAGATTATGAAAGAACTTGTTCCACATCACATCAATTGAAGTGGTCATCTTTAACACCAAAATAAACATGATGATATTATCTGGCAGAAGTTGTAATTATAAATGGTTCATATGTGCGGCACTGAAGTCTCCCCAGGCTCCAGTCAATCCAATCATACATTGAAGTGTGCAGCTATAACAATACCATAGTCATGTCAAAAGCAAAACAATCCAGCAGCATGTGGCTTCCAAGGTATTTACCAATAAATACTACTATTACTTAGATACCAATCAAGCACTGCTATCCGACTGTTAGGGAAATAAATATACAGAATAAACCACTATATAATTAATTGATTTAGAAAGGCAAAGACATGAGAATAACTAATGACTGAGAACCAGGAGGTCTTCTAATAACATTACTATGGAGCTTTGTCACATATAGTTGCATTATTATATACTGCGGTTTATTTACTAAAGCAACAGAGAGGGATCACTTTGTTGAGTGTTCAAAGTGAACACAGCCCTCACGTGATTCACTCATTTAATGTATGCACAAGGCAAATAAAAAATAGGATCCTTTCTTGACATTTGCCCCAATTTACTAAGTTAAATAGGAATTCACTTTGCTAAAGGATCACTAAAGGACATTTTTTTTTTTTTTTTTAGCTAAACAGCTTCCTTTACCTTAATGCAGTGCTGTTTTCATGTTCTCATTGTTTTTTTTTTGTTTTTTTCTTTGAAGTAGCTGTAATACATCTCTGATCTCCACACTTCCTGCTTGTCTGGCTCCTTATGAAAAAACGCATGGCAGATTTTCACTGTGGTCTAAGCTGTGTGTCTAAAACTCCTCAGAACCAATCAGATTCATTTTAAAAACAAAACACTGCCCTGGATTTGTTTGTTTTTGTTCTGTGTGTCTTCTCTACTTCACAGAAACATGAAATCATTTATAAAACTAAAGTGAAACTAGAGGCACATTATATGATTTATTTTTATCTATTTTTAATCATTTTTAAAAGGAATCAGTTAACTTTTATGTCTCTATACCCTGTAAACAGTCATTTCAGCAAAAACATTTTTTTCCTTTAGTGACCCTTAAGTGAATAGTCTGTACTCACAATTTTTTTTCTTCAATGAGCTTGATGTGCTAGCACTTGATTTACTAAAGGGGCAAGAACAAAGTGTGTTAAGTCCATTTTGTGCTGGTTTCACTGAAGAAAGAAGACTTGTGATTGGTTGCAGTAGGTTCAATAACTTATGCCACACGACCGTTTTTCATGACGAGAAAAATGCAATTTTTTAAATTGGTTGTGAAAAACAGTCGTGCGTAAGCTCCAAAGCATTTTTCTCCATGAGAAAAATGGCCATTAAAAATGTAGAACCTGCTCTATTTTTTCTCTGCGTTTTTCAAGTCGTCGCTTTTCTTGCCGTGAAAAATGGTCGTGTGTACACTTTAATGAGGTGGGGGGGGGGGGGGGGGGAATTATGAATTTTTGATTGTGGTGTGTGTTCTTTTTCTCTTTTTTGGACTTGTTTGTGTTTTTATTTTGTTTTGTATGATCTTGGTTTATTGCAAATTGTAAAACGTTTTCAATAAAAACTATATGATTAAAAAAAAAAGTATTCTAACTAAGGCTATATCCAATCCCACCCCCATTCTAAGACGATCCTACTGTATGTACCCTGTAATAGAAAAGGTATACAGGCATACCCCACTTTTAAGTACACAATTGGGTTTATTTACTAAAGCTGAAAAGCGCAAAATCAGGCTCACTTCTGCATAGAAACCAATGAGCTTCTAACTCCAGCTTGTTAGCCTTGTAATAAAGCCTTGTAATAAAACCTGGAAGCTCATTGGTTTTTATGCAGAAGTGAGCCTGATATTTTGCTTTCCAGCTTTAGTAAATAAACCCAATTGTTTACTTAAAACCGGCGTATGCCTGTATATACTTACCTATTCTGAAGCTGCTCTGGTCCAGCCCCGTCACATGTTGGGGTCCAAGTGCTGGTTTCAGTGTTAAGGGGAGGCAGCGACAATAGCTGCTGAGCCTGGGCAATGAGATCACCCAAAGGCTCACTATGGGGCATTCATGGTCATCTGTCCCTGCTCTACACTGGAAGCCGGTCATGTAACTAGACTGGAGCAACTTCAGAATAGGAAAGAGTATATATATCCCCTGAGGAAGCCCATGGTGGCGAAACATGTCAGGATACTCTTTAAATTGTCACCTTCTATGCAATAAGACAATTCTCGCTTTGATGGCGCATTACAAGACAAGCTATATTTATTGTTTATGCTTGTTCAAGTCACAACAAACTTTTTTATTGTCTGTTTTCTGTATTAATAAAACTAATCCATTCAATTTCAGGGATGTTGGTGCCATTTTGAGGCTGTCACACATCCATATCATCACTCTTTCTCCCATATGTATATATATATATATATATATATATATATATATATATATATATATATATATATATATATATACACATACATATATATATATATATATATATATATTTTTTTTTTACTTTTACAGGGAAGATAGAATAGTCTTAAAATGGGGGTGGTGTTAGAATTTGACTGGAATTACACTTTAAATTATACAATGCAGCCATACTACAAGGGATCATTTTTAAGTCTTCTGCAGTTGGATTTTAAAATAAAGCTGTCATGAGAAATATGGGGCTCCCATTCTTCTGAAAATGCTAATTAATTGTTGTCCAAACACCCTAGATTTTTAACTTACACTGGCTAGCAGACATTTGAGTTATTGGTTTCTAAATGAGTGCTGCAGTCAGGCTCCCCCTGGTGGATTATACACTCACTGCAACAGAAATTGGCCACAGCTTCCAGTCTAAATAATAATGTAAATATCTTCTTGGAATAACCTTGTTGGTGCATCTGACAAATTCCACACTGTTGGAACATATAAGTAGCTGGTATGTTCTGTAATTACGTAGGGGTCCACCCATCATTGTTTCCCCTAGTTATCGGAGGTGTTCTCTAAGTTCTTGGCTAAACAGCACAGTTTTGAATATTCATTTGTGTGGAAGCTCAGTCACTGAGGTATACAATGCTCTGCGATACAGCAGAATTCTAATTACACTGGTGGAGATAGCAACCTTGCTTGTCACACATCATTAGAAACACTTGGGAAATCTTCCTCTCGGTATTAAGCTAAAATTACATAAATAGCGATGCAGACCTATGGTCGGAAGAAGAGTTGAAAACACAAAAATTTAACACTAAAAACCACTAAAAACCTGTAAAACACTGGTTACAAACCGTTTGTGAGCAAAGTGTGAAACCTTCAAAATGTTTAGATTTAGAAGAAATTCTTGCAGCAATCCAAAACTTAAATTTTTCTTCATCTTCTTTACCTTTCACGTTCTCATCTATCATTTTGTTTACATCAGGAATGTAGTGACATCACAGCATTTCCTTGTCAGTACAGAGGTTTGGAAAGAGCTGTTATATCCTTTTTCTACAGCAGTAGATCACTGCTATAGTGATCTATTGCTGGCCCATTCCAGCCAGCATTAGATCACTATTAGACATAATCTGTTGCTGCAGAGCTGCATAGGGTGTCTGGATTTGGTCTCATCTGACCAGATCCTGAAAAATATAAAGAATAGAAAAAAAAATGCACTCAAAGGCCACTTTATTAAGTACACCTGTTCAATTGCTTGGTAACACAAATTGCTAATCCGCCAATCACATGGCAGCAACTCAATGCGATTAAGCATCTGGATGTGGGGAAGAGCATCAGAATGGAGAAGAAAGGGGATTAAATCTAGGTTCACACTGAAGGCGGGTTTGAAATTGTGCGAGTTCAGCTGTTTGGCATTTCGGTCTGACTTCAGGGGCGATTTGACAGTTATCTGTGCGGGTTCATGCACAGATTTCTATTGAAATCGCCAAAAGTAGTGCAGAAACTACTTTTGGGAATCAGTGCAGTGCCACAAAGTCAGCATCGCATTGATTCGGATTGTGCCATTGCCGGCAATAGAGTCTGATTTGGCATGCGATTTGACATGTCAAATCAGCCCATTGTGAACGTGGGCTTAAGTGCACTTTGAACGTGGCAAGGTTGTTGGTGCCAGACGGGCTAGCCTGAGTATCTCAAAAATTGTTGATCTACTGGAATTTTCGCACACAACCATCTCTCGGGTTTACAAAGAATGGTCTGAAAAAGAGAAACTATCCAGTGAGCGAAAGTTGTGTGGAGGAAAATGCCTTGTTGATGTCAGAGGTGAGAGGAGAATGGGCAGACTGGTTTGAGATGATAGAAAGGTGACAGTAACTCAAATAACCACTCGTTACAACCAAGGTATGCAAAATACCATCTTTGAATGCCTCCAGAGTCACCAGATCTCAATCCAATAGAGCACCTTTGGTATGTGGTGGAGATTTGCAGCATGGATGTGCAGCCGACAAATCTTCAGCAACTGCGTGATGCCATCATGTCACTATGGACAAAAATCTCTAAGAAATGTTTCCAACACCTTGTTGAATCTATTCCATGAAGAATTAAGGCAGTTCTGAAAACAAAAGTGGGTCCAACCCGATACTTGCAAGCTGTACCTAATCAAGTGGCTGGAGAGTATATATAGATATATCTATCTTTATAGATATATCTATATATATATATTTCCTCCCATAATCCCCAGGTCACAACAATGGTGTTGGATAATCTGGACAACATTTTATCATCAAGTGCTAATAAAGTCAACACAATATTCTTCAAATTTAGTTTAACATTTTTTACAAACCTTTGAAAAAGTCTGTGTTAATTAACCGTGTTAATTTTTGCCTTTGTCAACTTAAACTTATGTTTCTGTTATGCTAATGATTTACAAAATTCATTTTTTTTACCCTGCATACAATGAAATGTAGCGTTAAAATTGGAATAAAGCTCTCTTAAAGTAAAATGCACTTTGAAGGTAATCATTATGCTACATTTGTATTCAGAAAACAAGATACGCCGGGATTGAGCTAAGATACGAGCGGCGTAATTGTATTACGCCGTCATATCTTAACTGCATTTTTAAGATGGCCGCTAGGGGCGTTCCCACTGATTTACGCCTAGAATATGTAAATCAGCGAGATACGCCTATTCACGAATGTACACCCGGCCGACGCAGTGAATTTACGCCGTTTACGCAAGGCGTTTTCCGGCTTAGAAAACAAAAAGATAAACCACCAAAAAGTTCCACCTCATGGTGCAGATGGTATGATCCTTTGTTAAGTGCCTGTATGGACGTCGGTTCCACAATAAGACATATATGGATAGATAAATGAATGGAAAACACGTACAATTTTTCAAATAAAAAAGATACAGCCGAATTTACGTCGTTTGCGTACGGCTCCTTTACTCTTCAAAAGTGCTTGAGGTCCGGGCTTGTATCAAACAGAGGGGATTTAGGTTGCCGTAAAGCCGCCGACAACGTTGTGCGTCTTAGGGGGGCGTGTCTGGCTGCTAAGGTTTGTGGGATTTGTAGGTTCACGTCGAAAACTGGCGCTGGCAATGCGCACATACAAAATCTAATATGATCTACAAAAAACTCTCAAATTAGCGTCAGATAAGTATAATAATTTGATATAATATATTACAGAGTATGCGTTAAAAATAAAAATATGAAATAAAAACAAAGTAGATAAAAAACTGGGCAAAATTCAAATGAAACAACTAAAGAAGAGTCCACATTTATGGTCGGCTTGAATGCATGTCCCCTACAATATATAGGGAGCAGTTAAAAAAACGTAGAAAAAATTTCCTAACTTGGACATTTCCTAGACAAACATCATAGTGACAACACTATGGTATAGATTGCCATAAAACACGTATTTCCCAAAATGAAACAATGTGGATCTAAAGCCCATTCACATTTGAATTATTGTTTTTTGTCGAATGATTAATTCAATTAAAATCAAAGATAGATTTTAGAGATTAACACCAAAATAAATCAGCTTACGCCTTCCTTCAAACAAAGGAGAAAAATTAAAGTTATCAGTATTTTAATAGAAAGTATATAAAAATAAAAATTTTTTTTGGGGGTAATATACACTATATATGATGACCATTTACGTTCCAAATAAATTTCCCCTATGCCGATTATAACCGATCAACTACTTATTTAACTTACACAGATTGATATCATGTGAATACAATAATAGGAGAGCATTTGCTTATCCATATTGATTTTTTATCTCGTTTTTATTTCATATTTTTATTTTTAATTTATGTCTCTGCAATATATTATATCGTCCGCAGCGTTATACTTATCTAGCATGAATTTGAAAGTTTTTTTGTAGTATCATTTTGTAGAGCTATGTGCCAGCGCCAGTACGCTACACGCAGCACGCGTCCACTCGCCTACAAATCCCACAAATTAGCAGCCAGACACGCCCCCCTGAAGACGCACAACGTAAACATATGTCGGGGCTTTACACTACCTGATATACAATCTGGCTACCAAGCCCATAGCCATCCAGTGTACGGAGTAAAAGGTACGTAAACAGCTGGGGTGCCTGGCTTTTTATTTGATTTTATTAAAAATTGCAGGTTTTCCATTCATTTATCTAAAATGCATTTTTGGAACAGCGCGCCTACATTTCAGGCACTTTATGATTTATAACAGAGAGGTTCCCTGGTAAGCCTTAGTATTTCACTTGTGGTGGAAAAAAACATTTTGGTGAAGGTTCCTTTCACACCCCAGAGCACATCACAATGACACAGATTTGTGCAAACTTTTTGTTTTCTATATTTATCCACAAGAAGATTTGATATCTCTTTAATATTTCTACCCCAAAGAAAGGTATAATACATTAGGGTAGACTACAAAAGTTAAAATGTATAACATGCAGGACTGAGACTTTGCCATAATGAAAAAAATGCTCTGGAACTCAAGGGGATTTAGGGAGAAAAATGCTTGGGGACTGAAGAGGTTAATGAAGAAGGTGGAACTAAATTCAAATTAACTTTCAATATCCAATCATGTAAAAGGAAAGCTAAAAATACAGGATTTTTACTTGCACATGATTGGATGACTATTGACTAAAGTCAGCACAGCTTTTCCTCACTAAGCTAAGTGAATGTTTCCATGTAAAGTGAACATGCTTTTCCCTTTTAATAAAGCAACCCTATAATTTCATGTTTTAATCATACTCAGCAATGTTATTAAATGCTCTTTAATTTTCACTTGCCTGAAATTAAGGAATACTTGCCCTTTAAGTAATGCCATCTAAAATAATTCATCCATGCATTACAAATATGACCAAAATCAGACAACAATTATAAGCCTTTTTTTAATGGAGCATAAGCCTTCATATGTCTGTTTCTATTGCTGGTATAGAACTGAAAATGCTTACATTGCTATTGTATTGTGTTAACACAATGTACAGATTTGTACATTAATTAAATTAACATACTTAGTGCTAATTATGAAAAAAATTACACATAATTCTGTTTTAATTACAAAGTTATCATGAGCTATAAAGCAATGTGTCAAAAATATTTCACGCATGCAATATTAAGAATGCAGCAAGGCTTTCTCAATTCCCTTATATATCCTAATAAGTTAATGTAAAGACAATGCAGGCTTCTATATTAAAGTAGGACTCTATCCCAAGAGTATTTTCCCAATTCAGGGACCAAGGATATGGACAACAAATCCTCAGGAAATCACTCCATCACCATCATGACCTTCGCAGGCCAAGCTTAACTGTTTATAACATAGAAGTTGTCAGAAATCATTTGTTACCTTTTTATAAAAGCATGTACAGTATTTGGAAAACATAGCAAAACCTATAAAACCTGATATATCACAGCCATCCTTGGGGTGTGGACAAGTCTATGGTAGGTCTTTCTGGAACTGCACATCTGGCAAAGCCCCGACACCTATTCTTGATAACCTAACTCAGTGATGGCAAACCTTTTCATCCCAGATGTTTTGGAACTACATTTATCATGATGCTCAACTACACTGCAGAGTGCATGAGCATCACGGGAAATGTAAGTCCAAAACATCTGTAGTGCCGAGGTTCACCATCACTGACCTAGCTCATGTCCTTGATAACTTTGTAATTAAAAATTAACTATGTTTTTTCCTCATATAATGATAATGTTACTCAAAACATTAAAATCCATTATTTATTATAGCACTTTGGTGACTCTAGCTTAAAATAGTTTTGTTATTGATTGCGAGGCTTAAAGTACTATTAGATGATTAGATGGACCAGTTTTGGGCCAAATCACAGTTAACGTTTCCCCCAAACCAGTTATGGCATCCTAAATTCAAACTCTCTGTAGCCTCCCTGGCGGTGTGATTATGTCAGATTTTTGAATCTCAAACATTGTTTTGAAAAGAAATTTGGCTTTTTTATATTGTAGGCCTGTAATTTTTAGAAATAACACACTTAAATCTGTCCAAACAAGAGTCTAGTAGACATCCCAGGTATGATAACGTTTGAAACACAAAATCATAAATTAAAATATAACTGTAAGATTACAGTGTACTGTATGTGTTCTGTTTTTTGTATGGAGCCTGGCCCAGAGAGCATCGGACAGATGATCTACCGAAGGACACAGGGACATCGTAGGATCCTGAGGACAAGGAAAGTACCCTCGACCAGGATTCTGCAATGCAATCTCAAGTGTGGCTTGGGGTTACCGCTAATGGTACTTAAATTTAACCACGAGCCACACTAGGAGGGTTAACATTGCATCAAAAAAACACCTCCCTCTTTCCGTCATCCTTGGGGAAGTTGATAGTGGATAGCACCGGCGGGGGATTTCCTAGAAGAGGAGGTAAAGGACCGCTCTGTACAACAACAGGTAAGTATGACATATCTTTTTTTTATTTTAAAGAATACAAAAACCTTTAGTATCACTTTAACTTTTATTTAAAGAAAATCCCCAGTAGCCATAAAAGAAATACTGCACATCTAATTTGTGTGCACTAAATGCCTTGGCAAATTTGGGTGTTTTTTTAAAGTATCCATGACATCATCACTGTGCATAGCAGGGGTGTGGGAAGCACCAAGAGCACTTGTGAAGGAGTCAGATACAAGACTAGTCCCCCACAAGGAGGGAGAGCAGCAGTGATTGGTCTTTATTACAGGAAGTTCCTGCACAGAGGCAAAGAGGTTGATTTGCTAAAGACAAATAGACTGTATACTTTTGAAAGTGAAGTTGCTCCAGAACTTAGTAAATGAGGTAAAACTTCACTTCACAAAAAGTACCCAAGTACCTCTTGTATTTTGACAATATTTGCTTATCTAGAAGTTCAGCTTTAACCACTTGCCTACTGTGCACCTACACCCCCTTCCTGCCCAGACAAAATTTTAGCTTCCGGCACTGCGTCGCTTTAACTGACAATTGCGCGGTCGTGCGACGTGGCTCCCAAACAAAATTGACGTCCTTTTTTTACCCACAAATAGAGCTTTCTTTTGGTGGTATTTTATCGCCCGTGCGGTTTTTATTTTTTGCTCTATAAACAAAAAAAGAGCGACAATTCTGAAAAAAGACACAATGGGCCAGATTCAGAGAGCCATTACGCCTGTCTAACTGGTGTTAGACAGGAGTACTTTCAAATTACGCGCGCCGTATCACTAGTTTGAATCCTCAAACCATGATACGGCAGCGTTGGGCTTCGATCTGACAGGCTTACGTCTTCGTACGCCTTCGGATCTACGCTGTGATCGTTTTGCGGCCGCTGGGTGGAGTTTGCGTCGTTTTCAGCGTCGGGGTATGCAAATGAGCTTTTTCCGGCGATCCACAAAGTTACGAGCATCGTTCGCAATCGCGTACGTCATTTTTTCGCTACGTAAAGTTAAACCAGCTATTAGCTGGTCTAACGTTACGCGGCCCATGTTAAGTATGGCCGTCGTTCCCGCTTCATTTTTTTTTTATTTTTTGCGTAAGTCGTCCGGGAATAGGAATGTCCGTAAACGACGCTACTCAAAAAAAAAATGACGTAACGACGTGATTTCGCGCAATGCACGGCGGGAAATTTCTGAACGGAGCATGCGCAGTTCGATTGCCACGGGGACGCGCTTAATTTAAATGCCTCACGCCCCCTATTCGCGTAGTTTGATTCCGCCGGGAGAAATACACTACGCCGCCGTACCTTACGGGCCAAAATCTCTCTGAATTCCTCCTAGAGCCAGGTAAAGTACGGCGGCGTAGAGTATCTCTGATACTCTGCGGGAATCTAATTCTTTCTGAATCTGGCCCAATATGTTTTGCTTTTTGCTATAATAAATATCCCATTTAAAAAATAAAAAAAAATTATCTCAGTTTAGGCCGATACGTATTCTTCTACATATTTTTGGTAAAAAAATTAAAAAAAAAAAATCGCAATGACTTTTATTGATTTTTTTTTACTAGGAATGGCGGCGATCTGCGTTTTTTTTCTGGACTGGGACATTATAGCGGACACATCGGACACTTTTGACACATTTTTGGGACCATTTACATTTATACAGTGAACAATGCTATAAATATGCATTGATTACTGTATAAATGTAACTGGCAGGGATGGGGTTAACCACTAGGGGGCGGGGAAGGGGTTAAATGTTTCTTCTAGTTTGTGTTCTAACTGTGGGGGGAGGGGAGGTGACTGGGGGAGGTGACCGATTGTGTCCCTATGTACAAGGGACACAATCGGTCTCCTCTCTCCCTGACGGGGACGTGGAGCTCTGTGTTTACACACAGAGCTCCACGTCCCAGCTCAGTTACTCGGCAATCGCGTGTGCCCGGTGGCCATCGCGGCCGCCGGGCACACGCACGGGGTTCTCAGTGATGCGACGGGTGCGCGCGCGCCCCTAGCAGCTTTCTATGACTGCACGTCATATGACGTGCAGTCAGGACAATACAGTTACCCGCCCACCGTCATTTGACGGTGGGCGGGTATCAAGTGGTTAAAGTGGTTGTAAACCCACTTTTGCAAGTTACACCTACAGGTAAGCCTAGATTAAGGCTTACCTGTAGGCATTAGCAATATCTCCTTAACCTACACGGTTTAGGAGATATTTGCCGAATGACAGCTCCGCTGTCTATGGCGCATGCACAGGCGCACTGACAATAGCCCTGCTAAACTCGGCAATGCCAAGTTCGATGGCTCCCGCACGCATGCGCGGAGTGACGTCATCGCCGCTCTGGCCAATCACAGCGCCGGAGCGGAGATACCCGGAAGTAACCTCCAGGAGCAATGGATGCGGACGGAGGACGGATTTGTGGGCTTAGGTCTAAGATAAATAAGATAAATAATGCATAATGAGGTAGTATGCTATTTTTTTTCAAGGGTTTACTTCTTCTATAGGTGGTTCTTTCATGTCACTGTCTCATAAACTGTATAACTCATTGAATGCTTTATACAAACACACAACAAAAAATACAATGAGAATATACTGTGTGTGTGTGTGTGTGTGTATATAAACAGTGGTATCTATATATATATATAGATATATCTATATATATATATCTTTATAATATAGATTGGTTGCTATACTTTTGTGGATTGATCCTGCTCCTTTTTAAGAGTTCCTAGTATTTATTGCATCACTAGAGGAGTTATTTGAAAATATTGATAGCAAGCACCATCAAAGTTAACAGAAAATAAACTTTTTGACACTAATGAATTACAGCCTTATTTCCAATCCCAAGCAAATGATTTACCTATATAATTTGTAATTTCTGTTTACAGGCAGAGCCTTGAAAAGATGCCTATGGTATCAATTTTTATAGCAAGGCAATGGTCAATTCCATGTATTTTTTTTTTGTATCTTTTGTTTGCTTGTGACAGCTAATTCACACCAGTCTCTATTGGGATTGTATAATATAAAAAAAGACATTTAATGACCTTTGAATTTAAGAGCTACCCTTGCAAGGGCAAAAAATAATTCCATATTGATTGATAGATCGGTCCGTTTATATTCATTTTCAGGAAAGACACGTCTGTAAAAAGAAAAAAAAATGTCAGTCAGGAGCTCCTATTGATTTTCTATTGTGATCAACTAAACATTTGCAGAGGTGATAATGTAAACATTAATTAATAGCCTGTCAAAATGAACTGACATTGGGCCTCAGTGATGAGGGTTTGCAAAGGGTACTATAGAAAGGCCTTTAAAATGGTCTCATTGAAGAACATATAATTAGTAATTAAAGTATTCCTGTCAAATAGAGTCGTACAAAGTAAACATTTTGAGCTGTGGAATCCATATGTATAAGGCTGCAGCTTATTAGGTAAGTAGGAGGAACAAGCTCACTAATATATGTGGTATTTAAAATGGAATCAATCACAAATACAGTTTAATCATTGTAAATGCTACCTGCAAACCTATTTAAATTTTGCTCAGCCGGCTGCCTGCCATGTTGTCATGAGATGCTAGTCTTCATCAATCCTTAACACAGGCCCCTTAGTGCAATTTGTTGTAATTTTATAAACATTGACTGCTTAAGCTCTGAAAAAGGGGGAGGCTTTCCCCCCAAAATGCGTTGGTTATATCTGATGCTTTTAACCATCAAAGTGTTAGTTCACTTTTACAGAAAAAATGTAAGGTGAACCAACCCCATACACCCACCCAGTCAGCACTTCTGGGACCCACCAGAACGATTATTATTGGTCAGCACAGCCACAGTAGCTTGCTGTTGTCCATTCCAGAAGCACTGCAAGACGACGAGGGAGAGGAGCAGGACTTTCAAATCCCCAAACTGCTGGAGTGGACTAGGAGGGTGAAGAAGGTGTACAGTTTTCACCTTTTTATTTTTTTCTGTAAAGATGAACTTACTTAAATTACTTTTTAAAATATTTAAATTGTGAGACCAACTTTTGTACCAGGTGCTCCTCCATACACATTCAAGAATTTCCCATCTTGCAAGTGCTTCCTTGTGTTGCTATTAGAGAGGTTACAGACCAGGACAAGAACATGGTCCACCCATACTAGACTTCAATCACAGAGCTGAATGTGTAATTAAAGTGTATTAATAAAGTGTATATAAACACAAAAGTTAATATTAAGTGTATTGCAGATTATCAGCCCTTTAAAGTGGTGTCTACATTAACTTTCGTCATACTTTCCGATGAACAGCGTTTTTTTTTTATGTATTCTTGCATTGGTATATGTTTAATAGGACAGTTTCGGGCACCCCATGCCCTTTGACAATCTCTTGCCAATTAGCCTTGAAAATGGAGTTATTTTTTTACAGCTCCCATTGATTTCGGGGGGGGGGGGGGGGGGTGTTATAGGGTTTGCATTAAAGTTTGCAATTCCCAAACGTTTTGATCGGTTTGGTGAACCTCATATACATCAAACCCAGGCTCACACATCCCTATTTTTATTTATTTTTTATTGTGGCAAATATTAAGCTCATCCTGGGGTCATTTGGGCCTGCGTTTCTGCTTCAGTGTGACATGGAAGCCCATTCATTTAAATTGGCTGCAAATTCCATTGGAACACACAAAAAGTAGTGCATGCACTACAGTGAAAAATGCACCACACCAAAACGGATGGTACTGCGGTACCACGTGATCTGGTGCCCGCAAACTATGTGAGTTTGTAAACTGTATTGTGGTGCAGTTAACAATGTAACAATGCACCAACAGCCGATCTACTATTGTTATTCAAAGAAAATAATAATTTAGAGTCTACATCAGACCAAAAAGACAGCTGAAAACGACGGTTTCCTTTTTAGGGTTCCTTCCCTTTATAGTCACCTGATGATAATCGTGACAATGGGTTCTCAAGATCATTGTTTATTTTATTTATTACAGGTACTTATATATCGCCGTCAATTTATGCAGCGCATTACACATATATATATTGTACATTCACATCAATCCCTCTCCTCAAAGAGCTTAAAATCTAAGATCCCTGACTGACATTCAAAAACATAGAAGGGGCAATTTAGAAATGAGCCAATTAACCTACCAGCATGTCTTTGGAGTGTGGGAAGAAACCAGAGTACCCAGAGGAAACCCACACAGGCACAGCAAGAACATGCAAACTCTGGGCAGGCCGTGTCATGGTTGGTATTTGAACCAGCAATCCAAGTGCTGCTAGGCATAAGTGCTAACAACTTAGCCACTGTGCTACCCATTTTTCATCATAATTGTATTGAATCTACTTTGCTGGATGATGTGATTGACACTGTGTCATACTTTATTTTTGTTTTTTTAAAGAAAATACTTTTTGTCACAATGTTGTGTTTTTATTTACTATTTTTGTTCCATTCTGTTCTTTGATGTACAACTATCCTCAATCACCCTGTCCAGGGATGTAGATCGAAATCAGTCTTTTCCTGTGCCTGCCTACGGGGTGGACAGGGTATCCTGTGTAGCGCAACTGATGTCACAAGGGTTACTCCGCCCCTTTGTTCCCATTTAGCTGAAGGCATAGAAGCTGTCATTCACAGCGAAAAGTTGCTGGGAGCGGAATGTGTAGAAATTTGGTAAATAAGGGTGCCGATTCTGATTTTTATGGTGTCCCCCCTTAAAATCCACACCAGACCTTCATCTAGGATAATGGTCTGGCATGGATGAAGGCAATCCCCTTTCTTTACAAACAGATAGAAGCTGGCTGGGAAATGATGTTAAGTGGCCGTCAATTTAAATGGTATTGTTCATGTTTCACTTTAAACATATAAAGAGCTGCTTCCCGATCAACAGTGTTTTTTTTGCATTGGTATATGTTCCATAGGCAATTGCCAAGCTCCCCATGCCCTTTCGTTGACAATCCCTTGCAAAAAGAGAGATTATTCATCTTAGTAAATCTTTTTCTGATACGTGATTTTCAATGCATTAAACTTTGTATATGGAAATAAGGGATGGGGGCGAGGTATGGGAAGTCACAGCACCCTGATTATGATCAGATTTAAATAGCCAAAAGGAGTGGTGGTTAACTTTCTTGATATGGGGGGCCTCAAGTGTAGCCCCTAAAATCACCAAAAGGGCTACGAATAAAATTTTGTGAATATTTATTGTCAGAAACAACAGGCTGTGGACACAATAAAGGAGGTGGTCAGAGACTGCGGACATACTGTCAAGAAACTGTAAACATGCTATAGGAGTTTTTGAAGACGGGGTACATGCTTCATGAGATAGTGATAAACTTGGGACATATTACATGAGGCTGCTAGATATCACTGGTATAACATTGTGTGATGGATCACTTGGCACCCTGCTTCTGCCAAACAGTGCCTCCTGCCCTCCAAACCCTTCCAGCAGACCAAGAGCTAATTCCAGCCATGTGCGCCAAGCATCGTACACAGACAAAACGTTGAGGTGAAACCAAAGGATTGACTGTTTATTGAACAGAAATGCAGGTTTTTATACAATAAAATCAAATATTACCCAAAATATCACACACTGGTTGGATAACAAAGTAAAGTTGACACAAATTGTGATATTGGTTGAGAATATGCTCTGGAGTTTTGTATGTTATTTCCTGTATTTGCTCAATAAAACTTTTGTTTGAGAAAAAAAAAAAGTTGACACAAGACTAATCCCATCTAGTAGGAATCTCCAAGAGGATTAGCCAACAGACAGAAACAGTTTTGAGCTGATTATATTAACATTTGCTCTGAGTCTAGGAGAGGGTGAAGCAGTCAATGCTGGTTTGAGCATAGAGGTCCCAGAGCTGTAATTGGGTCCTCCAGTTCCCAGAGTCTGTGCATTTTGGGGAGACATGGACTTGAATCCAAAGTAAAACTACTACAAAGGTCCCCCAGGCACACACCTCCCAAAGGATAGAGTCTCTTCTAACGGCAGGTCCCAAAGTCAGAATGCAAGAGGCTAGCCTGCATTTCCCTCCAAAAGTCCCTGTTGTGACTATCACACATGGCAATAGGGAAACACAGATTATTTTCTGCAGGGTCTTCGAAGGTAACACATAATATGCCAAAGGGCTGCAGGTTGGGCTCCAGGGGCCTAAATACATCAGAGAGGGCTCAGCTGATCCGACCTTTTAAATCAAATTGGGGAAAATCAGTTTATGTGTAGGTCCTATCCAAAACAATGGTAAATGCCCACTGCACCCCCGCACATTGTTGAGGGAGAGACGATTGGCTGGGATGGATTCTTTTCAGGCCATCACTTTTATTTTCATACTCCACAGGACAGTGCCAAAAATGCCCTTAGAGTACTTCATATGCTTTCTCCAAATCCACTTTATTGCATGTGTGTAAGCATGACTGTAACTCTGCAAATGTATTTTTCACCTTTTGATATTTGCCCCTGAGCCAAAGCCCAGAAATGATCATCATGTAAATAGGGCAACCATATAGATATGGATGCATTCAATGCCTCTACAGACTGTAATATATTTGGTAAGACAGTGTGCGATTATGTGAAAAACGCAGTTATCCTACAGTCCACTTTACTAAAAACAGGTCATAGCGGATTGGCTGCTGAGGGTAACTGCACTTTTCACTTTTGTCTAATAAAGTATATGTGAACGTAAAACAAATCTTAAGGCCTGAACACAATTTTGCAACTTTGATATGTGTTAGTATAACTGTACATATCATTACAACTACTTAGTGTACCCAGGTGAATTATACTTTGTTTTTTCAGGACAAATTGGGATTTCAATTGGTAAATGCTAATAGATATCGCCTAAAAAAGAAAACAAATTGCCCAAAATAGTAAAAAATACTAAAATAACTCTAAAATTCTTGCTAATACCATAACTTACCAACAAAGAATAACCCAGCATAAATTCTGCTGCTTCTGATGATCGCAACTATACCAAATTTGCGTTATTTGTTGGTTGTAACCATAGTAGGGCCCAGAAACAATATTGCTCATTTTGCTTTTTTTTTATCCTACCTAAAACACACTGGAGGTGATTTATTAAAACTGGAGAGTGCACAATCTGGGCAGCGAAACCAATCAGCATCCAGGTTTTCTTCTCATGCTTAATTGAACAAGCTGAAGTTAGAAGCTGATTGGCTACAATGCACAACTGCAACAGATTTTGCGCTCTTCAGTTTTAGTAAATCAACCTTACTGACACTAATTGACACTGATAATAATTTAACCACTTGAGCACCAGAAGGTTTACATCCTTCATGACCAGACCATTTTTTCGATTCAGCACTGTGCTACTTTGGTAATTGCTCAGTCATGCAATACTTAAAATTAAGTATTTATAATTGTTTTTTACACAAATAGAGCTTTCTTTTGGTGGCATTTATTTACAACTGTTTTTTATATTTTTTGCTATATAAAAAAAAATACTGAAAATTTTTAAAGAAATAACACTTTTTTCGTAGTTTCTGTTATAACATTCTGCAAACAAATAATATTTCTTTATAAATTTAGGCCAAAACATAGTCTGATTCATTTCCTTGGTAAAAAATAATCCAAATAAGAGTATATTATTTAGTCAGTGTGAAATAGTGTCTACAAACTATGGTTTACATATTTGAAAATTAATCAATTCTGATGACGGCCTATCTCATTTCTTGAGGCCCTAAAATGTGAGTGACTCCTTTTTAGAAGGCAGACACTACCCTCCAAGCAATTTAGTAAGAGGCATAGCGAGTTTTTGGAAATTGTAATTTTATTGCACAATTTGTTGGAAAATTAAGAAATGTAATAAAATTATTTTTTTTCACAACTTTTTGAAATGTAAAATATATATATATAAATAGCTATAACAATTTTTTATTACATTTTTCAATCTTTTTTTTTTTTTTACTTTTGTTACTATTTTTTTCATATATCCTGTCATCAGTGATCAGGGATTTTTTTTAGACTATCATTTTTTTTAACAGTGATAATCATGTTATAAGCAATAGTCTTAGCTGCCATGATTGGTTTTCATTCATGGCAGCTTGCATACTAGTGTGATCTGTGATTGGCTACAGCTATCACATGGTACAGGGTGCTGAGATTGGCTCAGGTACCATGTGATAGCTGTGGGACAATCAAATAATTAAAATAGCAAGCAAAATCGTCATGAATGTACCAGTGTATGTGTACAAAGCGACATACAGTTATATTGCTTAGCCTGCAGCTGCCCACCCTTCCCAGTAAAAGTAATGTGGGCAGGCAGGAAGTGGTTAAAAATGTTTTTTTTATAAATCCTAACTAAAATTTTCTGACCTTGACCCTAAACTAACCCTGATCAACAGTTTTTTTTATACACATTTGTTTTGTTTAAATTTTTCTCCTCTAGCAGGATAAACAAGCTCAGAGGAGACACAAACACAGGGGTGGGCTGAACAGTGACTGATCACTGTAATGGCCAATCAGAAGACATGACAGCTATCAGGTGATGAGGAACTGGGACACCTAATTCCCGATCATCATTATTATGACAACCAGGACTCTCAGTGAGGGCCCGGTCTCTGTGCTGGGAGCACATGTACACTTATGTATGGCCCCATGAAAGAAGATCGACTTCTGTGAGGCTGCATACTGTATATGTGCCAGTCAGTGAGAACTTAGAAGGGGTTACAATAGAAATGAAAGGCAAAACATTTCTATTATATATATATATATATATATATATATATATATGTATATATACACATACTATACTGTATGTATATACTG